>QEPC01005668.1:2085764-2151612 GCA_003113815.1 Sphenodon punctatus | reverse complement strand
GGCCCGCTGGTCGGTGGAGCTTGGGGCGGCAGGAAGGCCAAGCCCCAGGAGAGTCGTGGTGGTCCTCGAGCGATGACAGCCGAGGATGCTGGGAGCGTATGCAGACGAGCTGCAACCTCACCAGTCCTTATATAGCGCTAGCAATGTACCTGGTGCTTTACAAAGTAATGGAATAGACATGGTCCCTGCCCTAGGATTTACAGTCTGAGAGATGGGGGTGGGGAGGGGGGAGACGAAGGAAGGGGAAGAGAGGGAGAGACAAGGAGTGTAACATTCACGAGGATGCGAGGTCCCAGGTGTGCACACTTGGTTTGGTTACATCAAGAATGATGGCTGGCTGGTCCATGCGGTGAGGATATGGGACTGCGAAGACAACTCAGTGGTAGGCCACAGGTAGATATGTCAGCTGGATGAGGGAGCATATGAAAACCAGGCAACCCACGTTGGAGGAACATATGGTGGCTTACACCTGCCCACTGTGGAGCAATTGTTGGGCTTCATGTTGGCAACCCAGCAAAGATGAGTTTGAGCATTTGGAAAGAACCAGTGATCCATTCAGCCCAGCATCCTGTCTCTGATAGTTAGGGATGGGCGAACACGATTTGGCAGTTCAAAGTTTGGCCTGAACTCGGCCTGTTCAGATGACCGAACCAAACGGCCGAACAGTTCGGAAAAGTTTGGATGAGTTCGGGGGTGGGAAAAACATAACTTTGGGCGGGAAAAACGTGACTGGAAGGGGGAGGCAGCTGAGGAGCAGACTTACTGGCACCAGGGGTAGAGACCAGGGGTGGTTTGAGGGCCAAATGATACCGATACCGGAAAAAAGTTTTGATTTTGGTTTCGGTAGCGCTATTTTCAGATGTTTGACTGAGTTCGGGCAAACCGAACTCCACCGATCCGAACCCGAACTCTGGTTTTGAACCGAACATCCGAACGGCGTTCTGTTCGCCCATCCCTACTGATAGTGGCCATTTTCAATTGCTGCAGAGAAGTATCCAACAGGTCACAGTAGATCCATTCCCTACTGTTCACTCAGAAGTCACAACAGTCGGAAGTTGCATCCCCCAACTTATTTAGCTAATAACCATTCATGGACCTATCCTGGTTCTGGTCTGTCTATGAGGAGAGGCCAAAGCATTGCGGCCGCCTCTCTGTTCTGGTTGAGGTGAGGAGGTGAAGGCCTGGTAAATTTGACACCAATCCAAACACAAAAGGCAGAGGTGGGAAGGGGTGTAGCTCCTGGCTGAGGTGAGCCAGGCACCCTAATTACCCCGCTCCCTACTGGCTGCCGGTTGTGTTAACGACCTGTAATGGGGATGTGTTTGTGTTTTATCCATTAATCCTTGCCGGGGGTCTCTTGCCGACTTGAAAAGTGTGAGGAATTTGGCTCGACCATGTTAAAAAAGTTTCCATCCGCTTAATAGGCCCAGAGCGCCGTCCTGGCTTTGCGGCGGCCTGGAAATACCGTATGGGTCAGTCCCTCCCCCCCGCCATGTACATCCAGCTACGTGGGCCGTAATTGACATTTCTAGGGGATCTTATTAGCGCTCAGCCTGTTTCACTCCTTCTTCTGGCTTGGCTGGGTCGTTGCGGGAAGCAATTTTCTCTGAGCCGAGCACTGCCTTAATGAGAATAATTTTGTCCTGGCTTGCAACAGGCAAAGCCCACCTGCACTGCCAATTACGCCGGTGGACTCAGCCCAGGCCCATGGTGTCTGATTAAGCTGTTCTTGAGTCGGAAGGTGTGAAAAATCTCACCCGTGTTTTAAGTGCGCGGACAGAGAGAGACACAGGGAGAAGTGTTTGCTGGTTCCTGCAAAAGGGCTTGCCGACGCAGCCTTGTGTCAGGTGCTTTTGATCTTTGGGGAACATGCAAGGAATCAAGAGCTTGCTAATTGCAGGCACCTTGCCAGAGCGTTGAGAGGAACGCTTCCCTAATCAGACGCCACACGCCCCAGAATTTCATTCCTTGAATTGCTTAACTACATATTAATATAGATATAAAAAAAAACCTTGCCTTCCCCTGGTACCCGCGCAGCAGGATGGATCTACACGGAGACAAAAATGTGTCGTTCTTGAGTACACATGCCCTCTCCCACCCACCTTCCACTCCCACTGCTATGGACCAGGCAGGACAAGAGGGAATCGGGCTTAAATTACAGCAAGAGATTGGAGTTTAATATTAGGGGGCAAAACCTTTCTAAGTGGGAGAACCACTGAGTAATGGAACAGGTTACCTAGCACGTTGTGTAGAGAAAGGAAGGATTTATTTTTTAAACCCATCTGGACAAGCATCTGTCTGCGGTACTGTAGGCAGAGGGGATTTTGATTTGGGATGGGGGTGTGTGGACTCGATGAGGCTTGAGGTCCCTTCCAACTCTCTACTTGCTCAGACCTACTCCATCATTTCTCTGTGTGCGTGTGTGCGCACATATAAACACACCTCTTCGCATTCACACACACACTCCCAGAGGCAGCCTGTGTGTGTGCTTGCAGGAGTACACCCCACCACACACCCAGATAACACAGACAATTAGGAGCTGGATGTCAGACGATGGGGTGGAATTTTTTGACCCGAGGCAGGTCGAGGGGTCATGAGAAGGGGCTTGTTATGGCCTCTCCTCTTAACAAACTTTTGAACAGATGCGTTGCATATTTTCCTTCCTGAACGCACACCCAACCGCTCCTTCTTCCCTCTCTTGAGCCCATCGCATTCCGAATGCATCCAAGATATTTCCTCTAAATGAGAGCAGACATCATTTGTTTAAAAAGTAAACAAAACCCTCATGGTTTTTATCTCGAGCCTTTCAATGTCAGGCTTTCAGGAATCTCGGAAATAGCAAGTGTTCATGATAATACCATGTTTGCCAACTCTGGTTAGCTCTCCAGACATGCTGCAGAGGGCCTCTCCTCCACCCCCTTGCAATTTCCAAAGGCTGACAAGGGTGTGGATTTGGGGGACCAGGCTGAGAGGCAGCCCATGGTGATTAGTGATGGGCCTGGTGTCTTTATAAACTTGAAGTAATACATCTAGAAAATGAAGTTCTCTCTGGGGCTCTGTTCCATAGGGAATACGTCGGCAATTAGGAGTCAGCGGCCAGGCGAACGAGTTAAGGCTCTTCCATACATTGTTAGTTGACCACTTACTGGTGGTGGCGAACCTGTGCATGTGCGATCATGCGAACATGTTGAAACGTGTGCCAAAATGGAGCAATCGCTTTGTTACCCCACCCTCCGCCTTGGGAGAAGAGCGAGATGTAGATTTAAATAGCTATAAAGAGAAACCGAGACAAGAAGCCTAGAAAGAATGAGGTGTTTTAATTGACAATCCAAGCAAGCTTGTTAGAAGAGATGGTTTTTTTTATGGAGGGATTTAAAAAGATGGCTTAGGAGCAGGAGACGCTGGGTAGCTGAGGGTGGTGGCAGGGGAGGAACAAAGTTTCCAGGTGGGAACGTAGCAGGAAACAAGGGCAGATGATAGGTAGGTTCTTCAGCAACTAGCCCAGAACAGGCTTGTGTTGCTGTGTGTTTCTTGCTGTGACGATTCTCCTGCAAATGGAAAGGTCAGCCCCGGTGACCTTCTCCATTGAGGCCTGCCGCGCTCTGGAGGAAACGCATTGAGATGAAACCTCTCGCAACTCCAAAGCTGAGCTTTTGATCTCTGGTCCGCCAAGACCATCCTGCCAAGTGCCAGGATTGGCTGCCAGCCTCGTTGAATGGCAGCTTCCCTTATCGTCTACGCTTGTTCTTAACGACTCAGGCTGATGTCAGCCTGTTGCTGGTTTGGAAATCCAGATCGTTTCTGGTACGGAGGAACTATTGAATTGTAGTCCATTCATCTTCACACGGTGGTCAAGAAGGACCAGCACCTGGATGTGCTAGATGAAAGAGTTTCTATCCTCCTCTGCTTTTGCCTCGGACTCAAAATATCCGCTTCCCAGATACCGCGGTGACAGCTCTGATGATATGAGAGAGAGAGAGAGAGTATGTACATTTTTGCTGTGCGTCTTTTGAAGCGCTGGAGAGAATATTCTAATAGAGCAGATGGCATCCTGGTGTCTGGGGAATACAGCATTAAGATGCATCAGGGTTGAGAAGCAGATGTAAATAAATAGATTGATTTACAGTTAAAGAAACCAGCAATCTCCGTGCAAGTTTCCTTTCTTTTCTTTCTTTTTTTTGAGGAAGTGAGCTGACAACCTTGTTGGTGTGCGTCCCTTTTGATTAGAGCAAAGGAGGCTTGCGGGTGAATTTCTCCTTGTGTGGATTAGCCTGGAGCCAAAGAGGGCTGGTGACTTCTTTATCCAGATCACTCGTCTCCGCGGCAATGGTGACACTGTGTTAATTACTGCCTCGTCATGCATTAACGTGACATTTGCACTGAAGGGGGGGACCTGCCAGCCCCGTTAGCTTCCTGAGAGATCTCCTGATGCAGCTGGTCATTCCTGTCGCATACGCGGGAAACGGGAGGTGGCGTGCGGGTCACTGGGAGGCAACAAGGCCACCTGTACGTATCGAAGGGTTCATCAGTCATTCTGTCTGGGCCTGTGTGGCGCATGGGGTCTCGTTCGCACGGTCGTTCCTGGTGCGTATGCACATACAACCAAGGCCCTGCTCTGAGAGAGGTTCCTGCAGAATCTCATCCCTCTGTCTTAATGACCCTGGCACCATCCAATTTCTGCCTCCAAGTGCCTTATTTTATTGATTGCCTGTGAAAGAAGTGAATTAAGCTTGTGCTCAGCTAGACACAGGCTGCATCTTGAGGAAGCTCTCCTGCCTCTATGCATTTCCCTCCTGTACTGGCTACCTCCTGGGTCAGCTGGTTTCCTCCCAAGTGGATTCAAGGTCTTGGTGCTGACCTTTAAAGCCCTGCACGGCCTGGGCCCCGTCTGCCTGCAGGACCACCTCACTCCCCGGCTTCGGGAACGGCTGTTGCGGTCGGCCGGGGGCGACCGTCTGGCGGTGCCCCATGTTCGGCGGCGGGCCACTCTAGAGAGGGCGTTCTCGTTCGCCGCACCTCCGTTGTGGAACGCCCTCCCGGCAGAGGTTCATTTTGACCCGGGACCTTCCCTCCTTCAGGCATCCGTGTAAGACTTGGCTGTTCCGCCAGGCGTTTGGTGAGAGAGACGGGTAGGGGGGAGGGATGGGATAGGGTTGGGGGGGTTGGGGGAATGGATGGTTTTATTGTTTGTTTTAAGCTATATCGATATTTTATGCTTGTATGCCGTCCCAAGCTGCTTTCCGCAGGAGGGGGCGGGATAAGAAATTTTTTATTAATAATAATAATATTATTCTGCTCCGCCCTCCCCAACTCCTCGCTCCCCTCACCTAACTCCTGCTGATACCTGAGGTCTGTGTACTCCTATCCTCACCACACAGACCAGCCAGCTATCATTCTCGATGTAGCCAGGCCAAGCACGTGCACCTGGGACCTCGCATCCTCGTGAATGTTAGACCCCTTGTCTCTCCCTCTGTTCCCCTTCCTTTGCCTGCACCCCACAACCCCGGTCTCTCAGATTGTAAGTCCTAGGGCAGGGACTGTGTCGATTCCATTACTTTGTAAAGCACCAGGTACATTGCTGGTGCTATATAAATGCTTGCTAAATAATAATAATATAGACCCTGAGTAGTTTGTTGTTCGTTTGTCTTCTCCCCTGTCTCTCCCACCGTCCCCTCTCCCTGTCTCCCCCTCCTTGTCTTTTAGATTGTAAGCCACAGGCAGGGACCACATCTAATTCTATGTTCTGTATAGCACCAGGTCATACTACTGGCGCTATATAAATGTTTATAATAATAATAATTAATAAATCATATAGCACCAGCTGTATACCTGGCACTGTACAACCAACAGTTATAGACAGATTCCTACCCCAAGGGGCTTACACTCTTAGGAGAGACGACGGAGTGGTCAGCATCGGGAGAGACCAAAGTACATTCACTGGGAGCGCCTTCTTAGCTCTCTTCATCGAGCTACGTTGCCTGAAGGCTTTGCCCAGCTCCTGCGTAGCCCCCAGCCAAGGGCTTTTCGAACGTTTTATGACACGTATTTCTAAAACTGGAAAAACAAAATTGCAAAACGTGGTGTGTTGGCATTGGCTGCCCGAGCCGAAAGGCAAGGTGTTGGCTTTCAAAATGTCCATACACCAAAGCAAAAAAAGTTTGAAATTTTAAAAAATTCAGACGACAAAGTTCTGAGTGCCTTGACATCATTTGTCTTTGGAAAATTCTTTCAGAAATGAAGTTCTTAAAAAATCATCTTTACATTTTGATTTCAAAATTTCGAATGGAAATTGCTATCCAACCCCCCCGCCCCTAATCAAAAATGGCGTGGTGGCTTTCTAGAATGTTGGTGCCATGGATGAAATATGACCAGAAGCAAAGTAGCTAAGATAATTCTTTGGCTTCTAAGGTAAAGAGAACGTGGGGATCCCAAGCGATGGCTTGGGGAGTGTTAGGGGGTTATACCGTCCCGTAGATGGGGATCACACCCCTGATGGGATCCACTTTGCATGGCTTTGCTTTCAGGGGTCATGGAATTATATTTAGGTTTCAAAATGGGATTATTTGGGAGAAACTTGGGGATTCCTATGATGATTGGCCCAATCGATGTTGCTTTCTTGTCTCTTCCCTATGATTCCTTCAAACATCCTAACCGAAACTTTCTCTCTCTCAACTTTTACCCTGCCCGTCCCTTGGGCTGAGGCTGACTTACAATATTAAAAACACAAAGTACATTAAAATCTCTTTAAAAAACAACACCCTCACCCTATATCAGCCTGCCAAATGCTTTGCCAAAACCTCTCCGCAATTAATCAGGTCTGAGGGCTCACTTTGGTTTTGTTCACACACAACACTTCTAAACCGGTTTAGTACTGTGGCCACCTTCCCTCAGTGCCCATTTTGTTGTTGCTAATTATTTATATAGCACCAGCAATGCACCTGGCACAGAGCGATCATTGGTCTCTGCCCTGAGCGGCTTACACTTGAGGAGATACAAGGGAGAGAGATGAGGAGACGCTCACAAAGCCGAGAAGTCGCAGGGGCACATGCTGAGCTTAGTTACAAGGAAGAAGGAAAAGCTAAGAAAATGCGGGTGGAGACTAAGAGGACGAAGAGCTTGGAGAAGGCTGGTTTATAGCAGGGATCTGAAGCTTGGGAGGGAGCGGAAAGAATGTATTCCAGGGATGTGCGAACGCGGTTCTGAAGTTCGGACCGAACTCGAATAGTTTGGTCGACCGAACGGAACGTTCGAACCGAACTCAATTTTCGAACCGAAACGAATTTCCGAACTCGGTTCTGTTCACAAATCCCTAATGTATTCAAGAAGAGTGTTCCAGGCATGGGGGAGAGGGGGCAGCCTGTCCGTGAAAAGGGCACACGATGAAGTCTGTCCCATCATGCCTTGCGTGCAGAGCATTCTGGGATGAATTCCACAGCGTTCTCCTCAAGCGAGGGACTAGGTGCTGTAGACTAGAAATGGCGGCACGGAAAGGGTTCCCATGACTAAGTACTCTGGGTTTAGAAAGCAAAGGGAATTATATGCTCCCGATTTGTCCGGAGTACATACTCCACCTTCTACCATGAATACCATCACTTTATATGTGAACCATACCGAGGGAGGAGCCAGTTACGGGCTCAGTAAATTGGCTTAGCTGGGTGGGTGACCATGGTCCAAGTTATTTCCACCAGCTTTCACTCTGATGTGAGGGAGCTGACTTTTAATCGCAGCTCTGCCTCCTGACATTATACGTTTGACCTTGAGAAAGGGCCTCTTTGGTTCTTCATCTTCCTAATAGACTGGCCTCTTTGCTAATGCACTTTGAGTTTTGCAGAGGGAGGAAAGCACTTCTTCCTAGAAGCCAGGCTTTTTTTTTTTATTATCGAGCCTGCTCCGGTGGCAGTCTTGCCCTTCACATTAATGTAGCCCGTTCCCATTAAACGCTCATGCTCTGTGATTACCAGCTGGCCGTAGAATTCTTGAACTATCCATTAAGAATTGTTAAAGTCTGTTTTCCTGTCTAATGTGTGTATCCCTCCATATGTACATGTTACACACACACACACACACGCACGGTTCCCGGCAATGAGTGGTCACTCTAATTTGTAGAGAGCTGTAATATTTTAACTGGAGTGTTATGGGGCATGATCCAATGAAATACTCTGTTTTGCGTGCGTGCGTTGAGGTGAGTGAGAGGCTCTCTGCCCAGGTGAGTTGCTAACAGGCAGGAGAGAAAAGAGACTTTTCTCTCCCTTTAATCTAAAATAACTTCAGTCAGTTGAGGAAGACTCTAGCCCAAAGGCAGCCTCTGTGCTGGGTTTAGAGAGATAGAGAGTGTGTTGTCAAATAATAGCTCTGACGGCCCCGCGAAACTCGAGAGCCAGCTCCCTCGGCTTCGCCGTTGGCGGTGGCCGTCGGGGGACGGCATGAAGTCTCAAGACTGGTCCGTGCCTGACACGGTGCTCTGCTGTACCGTGCTTCCCTTGAAGCTGCTGCTGGCCCAAGCATTTTTACCGTCCACGTTTGAGGCCTGCTTGGACGCCTGCCTTTTCTTCCTCTTTTCAAGAGGTTTGAGAATATCAAAACTGGCCAGGTTCTCCCATGCCATCGGATAGAAATGCGACTGCATTCAGCTTGGGGCCGATTCTGGTTCACTTCTCTGCCCTGGCACCATCCAGCGCAATAAAGCCAAGAGCGCACCAGAGGAGAAGCTACAGCAGCGCCGGAGGCCACTCTGAAAGCTTGCACAAGCTCCGAGGGCCACACAGAAGTTGGGGCGGGGGGTGCTTAAGGGATGCACTCAAGGAAAGGTGGGCCCAAATCCTGGATCTGTGCCATGGAGCTGTCCCCTAGCCTTGTCTTCACGACCTCACCTCTGCTCCCTTCTCTTGAGCTCAGTTTTTCAGTGATTGGAGGTACGACCTGCATCCAGGGGCCACATAAAAACTTGCTGTGGATTGCATTCCCCCCCGCTCCCGCCGGCCTGACGTTCCCCACCCCTGCGCTAGAGCAATGGTAAGAACCCAAGCCGCTGTCTTGTTCTTTCATCGTTATTTGTCCTGTGCACTTGACTGTCTCTCTTCATCGGCCTCTGTAATTCCTCCGTTTCTGACGTTACGAGATCACGCTCAACCACAGTGAACCACGGTCAATCCCGCGGTGCGGCCAAAGCGCCCTGAACGTCTGTTTCGCGGCCGCCAGATGTTCACCACAGTCAATCCCCACATGGGATCAAAATCAACCACGGTTCCGGAGCTTCCCCCCCCGAACCACCTCCGAAAGCGTGGTCAGAGAGATTCCCGACGGGAACCAACAAAAAGTAACGTCTGGACGGCAACCACCAGCCGGAATCAAAGGAAATGATTCCCAGCCGGGGACAAAGCACGCAGCGTGGCTGCCAGGCAACCAGCAACAGCACAGGCCGGGGAGGGAGATTTAAAGGGCACACAGCAGCAGCCGGGACGAGCCGCCCCGGCGCCTTCCGGGTGCTTTGACCACGGCCCGGCCCGGGATAGGCGTAACGTCTGTTGTGCTGCCCCGGGCCGGGTTTTGGCAGCTCGATTCCCTGCTGTGGTCCCGGTCCCGTCACGTCTGTTCGGGGCTTTTTTTGACCACGGGGTGTGGTTGTTCGGTTCACCCCCACCGGGAATCAACTGTGGTGAATCGGGACCACGTAACGTCTGAAATCACTCTGAGATGAGCCAGGATTGTTGCCACTACCAGAAGCGAGGAGGCATGGTACCACCCAAACATGGGTGTATGTGCTGGAGTGGACTGACTGGGGGGCTCTGGAGTCTGGTATCTTCTTAATCACCAAATTCGGCCTGCTGTGGCCAGAGGTTACTAGAACGGGCCCAATGAAAGGCAGCAACGTCCATAACTGTTGATCCATAACTGCTGTCGTATCCTAGCAGGTGGTTCTGCCCAGGACACTTGGGTTGAAATTTGAAGGCCTAACATTTTCCATAGTTAAGCACTCAAGGCTGGGCTTAGGATTTGTGGGGCCCAGGGTGAAGAGGGACCCCACTTCCTCCCTCAGGGTGGTCATGGGTGGGGTCTTGCTGGGAGGGAATGGGGGGAACCATACCTGGTGAAAACGGGGGCCATTGTAGGCCCCTCGGAAGGAGAGAAAATAGCAGAGTCCGGGACGGTCAGCCTGTGGTAAATTCAGTCCTGTAGGCACCTAATTCAGCAGCCTAGTTTTTTGGATCTCTGACACAAGTCTTCAGCCAGTAGTAGACGCGCTGGATGGAAAGGTGGGTTGTGGGAGGGGAAACTTTCTGTGAGGAGAAAGTTAATTCAGAATGGTCTTCGCTTGGCGTGATTCGAAGTTGGCCTTTTTGAAATACGTTAGCTAATTTTGTTTCCCATCTGAAGCATTACTGGAAAGGGGGTCCCGAGGGACCCAACTGGGGGTTTGGTGATGGGAATGCGTTTGAGGTGTCGGGTTGGGCATTGCGCATGTTCCAACATTGGGGGTGGGCATAGCTCAAGTGGTAAGAGCGCGTGCTTTGCATGTATAAGGTCCCAGTCCAGTCTCCGGCATCTCCACCTCAGGAGCACACCTGGGGGAGGCCTCTGCTGGGGGCTTGGAGGGGGTCTCGGGTAGCATGATGGGATGGCCTCTGCCGGAGACCCTGGAAGAGCTGGATTGAAACCCCTGCTGCTGTGTCTGGTTGTGACAATACTGGGCTAAGATGGACCATTGGTCTGACTCAGTCAGGCAGTTTAGTTTTAGTTTATGTTCCAACATGTTTCCCCATCTTCCTAATAGACTGGCCTCTTTGCTAATGCACTTTGAGTTTTGCAGAGGCGGGAAAGCACTTCTTCCTAGGAGCCAGGCTTTTTAAAATTATCAACCTCCCCTGATGATATCCTTTCCTTTCCTTTCTGTTACTATGGACTCGGTGAGTGTTTTGAGTTTAAGGTTGAGTGGGAGTGTTTTGAGGATGGAGGAAAGGGTTTTATGCTACAATGCACCTGTGAGGGGAGAGTGTCTGTCTGTGTGTGTGGGGGGGTGTTATGCCATCTCTGCCCCTGTACGACGGTGGGCATGGGGATGTGTGTGTTATGCCGTGACCCCTCAGGGGGATACACGAACACGAACACGAACACGAACACGAACACGAACACGAACACGAACACGAACACGAACACGAACACGAACACGAACACGAACACGAACACGAACACGAACACGAACACGAACACGAACACGAACACGAACACGAACACGAACACGAACACGAACACACAGGAGAGGGAGTATGGACACAGGGGGAAGGGCATGGGGTTATGCCATGTCCCCTCTGTGAGAGGAGTGTACAGGCATAGGAGGAAGGGGGAGCTATGCCCTAACTCCCCTGTGTGAGGTGGGGTAATTCTGTACGTGGGGGGGGGATTTTGCCAGGACCCCCTTGTGAGATGGGAGGGGGAGGTTGTAAAAGAGGTTTTTAATTGTGAAGTAACTTCACGAATGTCTTGGTCTCTCCTGACGTCCCCCTCCCCCTCACGTCTCCTTGATTGTGAGCTCCTTGGGGCAGGGACACTGGTATCAAAATACGATTTCTCAGTGCTCGGCACATTGCTGGTGCCATATAAATACTTCATAGCAATAATGTTCTTCTTGGAAGGAAAGAGTAGCGTCCCCCTGTTGGAGAAGTCTGAGGGAGCTGGAAGGAACTGCAAGGGCCATCTAGTCCAGCCCCCCACGCAGCCCTGACAGATGGCTGTCCGTGTGGGGCTTTTCCGACAGAGCATAGTATCTGGTTAAATTCTTCCAACCGTGTTCCCCCCCCCCCCAGCCAGGGTACAAAGCCTGTTCATTCTCTGGTTCATGTCCTGGAGTAGTTCGCCATTCTAATTCAGTAGAACTGTATCCTGGGTCAGTGCTGCAAAAGTCTTGCTATCTGGGCCTCCCCTGGAAGCTCTGGTTTTGCCACATTGGAATAAACCGCTGCTGTTTCATTGCCCCAAAATTTGGAAAAAAGAGGGTAAAAGCAGACATGCATGTTACTCCGTCTTAACACCACTCTAACGTTGCGTTGTGCGTGTCGCGGGGCTGTGTCGGCGCCCTATGCAGTTCTGCAACATGCAGAAGAAATGTCCAAGTGGAGCTATGGTGACAGGTCTGTTTTTCACCCCAGGTTTCACTGGTTCTTTGAAGGCAGCTTGCGTTTCCACCAGGTGGGATTTTGAAAGTTGCTGCAGTGCTTGTGAAAAGCATTAAATGACAATAGGTCACACCGGATCACTTTGGGAAAGAGAGAAATAGGACTGATTGCCCTGGGTTTAGGAACAGGGACAATGGGTGTTTTTACACATACATTTCTCCTGGATGTTTGCTGTTACATCCTGAACTTTCTGTGTGTCTAAATCACTCACCCAGATCGTAAACATCCGGCTCTTTGAACTTCTGCGTAGAACTTCTCCCAGAACCTTTGTCTGTAAAACGTTCTCCTGGTAAGCGTGCCGAGCCAGGTTCAAGGGATTGGTGCTAATATATAAGGTCCTTCGCGGTCTGGGCCCCTCATACCTCAGGGACCGCCTTGCCCTCCGCGCCCCAGAGCAGCTCCTTCAGTCTGCCAGGGGTGCCTTCTTGGAGGTCCCCCATGTTAAGCGGGGGGCCACGATGGAGAGGGCATTCTCGGTGGCCGGGCCACGTCTTTGGAACTCCCTCCTGGAGGAAGCTCGCCTGGCCCCGAGCCTTTTCATTCCGGCCAGTTTGTAAGACCTGGCTGTTCGCCCAGGCCTTTGGGGGGGGATTAGGTTTGTTTTTTTTTATCTTCCCCCCCCCCCCATCCTTATTTATTTGTTTTTATCCCAGCTTATTTTAGTGTTTTTTTATGGATTGTTTATATTGCCGACGCACCGAAGGAGACAGGACACAGTGCTGGGTTGAAATGGCCACACTCTTTATTGAACGGATTACAATCAGAATTAGGTGGGGGTAAACCGCCAAGTGCGATGCGGGTCCAGTACTTAACCTTAAAACAGTAACCCCAACATTAACCAGGGGTGACTTCGATGTACCCTCGCTTGCCACCCCAACGACGATCACACGTCTCCCCCCTCGAGCAGCCCTGACCGTCCGTGAGGGGGTCCACTCCTTCAAATGTGAGTAAGGAGACAAGTCTGGTCCCCCGTCGGCAGGCGTCTGTCCCTACTGCCGTCGCATGACACCCCCTCGCAGGGAGGCTGCCCCGCCGGTTGCCATCCCCTGCTTTCCGGCAGCTGGGCCTCCCCATCTCTTAAGGAGATGACTCTTCCTTATGACCCTTCTAACTACTCTAACTTATAGTACCGGACACCTGCCAGAGTGCGACAATGATAGACGAGCACAACAACACCCCCATTAACTAAGGGGTAAGAATTAGCCAAATAACATGCACTGTAAGGAAGGCGAAACAATGGAAAACCTTTGTTCAGGCCTGATTGGGTTAACTGCAAAAATTCCTTCCTCGCCCCGAATGGCGGCCAGTGGTCCCCCACCGTGCAAGGGGAGCGTGGGGTGGGTGCCGTCCTGATGCCGCTCCTGGACTCAAGTGAGGCCAGAGTAAGTTCTGGATGCACTTTTCACACAAACACTGCCCATCGGCGGGGCCCACGTGCCTAATTTTGCCCAATGGGAGCACTGGCCGGGCTGCCTAGCGACCCAGGCTGCGCCCCCATCTCCCAGTGCGCCGCCCGTTCCCCCGCCTCGGGGCCCGACTTCAGCCCCGTGGCAGGAAACTACAACCCCTGCCGTCCTGCACCCTTTCTAATTGGGCACGGCAAGGGGCGTAGGCAATTCTGTTTTTAAAATTGTTTTTATGAGGAAGTTAGCTGCCCCGAGCTGTTTGCAGGAGGGGCGGGATACAAATTGAACAAAATAAATAAATAAAATAAATAAACTGCTTTGCTCCAGGCAGCTGTGGTCACTTGGTTTCCATGGCAGCCTGTCATGTCTACAGCTGCAGCTACTCTAGGCTGCCTCAGCGCAGTGTTTGTGTGAAAAATGCATCCAGAACTTACTCGTGGACTTGTAAACTCAGAACGTTAAAAATCCGAAACGTTAAGGTGTGTGTAAAAATGCCCAGTGTGAAGTGTCTTCATCTGTCTAGAAACTGGGAGCTGCATTGGTGTAACGTTGGGCTAAATGCTGGGGGTGGGGAGTGCCTTTTGTACAGTCCTTAATTTATCAAAGTCAGTGGGAGCTGGGCAGATCCATGGAGGATTGTGCCTGTAATGTCCTGTTGTTAGAAATGCAAATTTCTCCTCTCTCTCAGTAGGTCGACAACCCTGCAGGCATGTTTCCAACCTTCAAAAATGCTTGTCCTGCAGTTAAATCAATTAGCCAGTGTTTAATTTGTGTAAAAACTAAATACATGAATTTCCAGGGCTGAAGCCCGCTCTCCTTGGCAGGGGGCGTGGCTTCTAGCTTTTCGGAGCAAGGAGCTGGACCCTCCTCTTGGGCTAGCAACGCAACCACTGAACTAGCCTGCCTCTCTACAGCTGAATAGGAAATGGGGGTTCTTATTTTATTTATTTATTTATTTATTTATTTTATTACACTTATATTCTCTCCCCCACCCCCAATGCCAATGGCATCTCGGAGCGGCTTCCAACAAATATAAAAACAATCTCTAAAACCACATTAAAATCTAAACAATTCCAATATTATGTTACAAATTTAAAACACCCCTCCCCCCCCATACAGCAATTTAACCCACCCTCCCCTCCCCACCTCCGACGGCCTGGGAGAACAGCCATGTCTTACAGCCCCGACGGAAGGCCAACAGACTCTGGGCCAGCCGGTCATACAAATTATGATTTAATTTGTATGATCACTAGCATCGTGCAGGGAGGGGGGAACATGGTGGCTTTCGTTAATGAAAGCCAAGTAAACTTTCAGGGTTCTGCTGGCTTTCCTGGAGCTAAGAAACCATCGGTCACATGTGGAGACTGGTAGGGACACTGGTCGGTGAGACGGGCGGCGCGGTCAAGGTAGAGCAAAGGTCAAGCTGGGTAATCGGTTAGCACAGGCATTAAGAAGGGTTCAAGTAGACGACAGAAAGGGAGAGCACGGAGGCTGGTAGGTGATGAGGGTGGAAGCACAGGGAGGCTGTCTGCTGAGGGGAGAGGGAGAGCGTGTTGTCGTGTGCCCCTTATATATGGGAAGAAGAGGAAGTGCTGGGTGCTTCCTGTCCCGCCCTGTGCGCTTCAGGACTGGCTTTGATTGGCCGAGGCAGATGCAGTCTCCGAGGCAATGGGGCAGCATTACCTGAGATCTGGTGAGGGCGTGGCTGAAGGATCCCTCATCCAAGGAGGCAGGTGCTCCCTGGGTTCTGCTGCAGGCACGGCTGCGTCTGTTGTGAGTGACCCCCGTCATCAGGGGGAGCAGAGGGAGTGGTAAGCATGTCGCACGACGCTCAGAATGTGGGTTTGTGCCACTCCCTGCTGGGTGCTTATAAATGAGAGGATAGCTCACACCAGGGTCGCTTTTACACATGACAAAAATGGGTTCGTATAAGTGCTCGGGATAATACCGTGTGTTATAAACGCTGGAGTTTTGTCATGTGTGAACACCGGTATTCCGATTTTATGCAGCGAAATCTCGCAGCCTTGTAAGACCCACCAGATGTGACTCTTATAAGGCTGCAAGATCTCGCTGCATAAAAAAGGGGGTAATAGGGCGTCCACACATGGCAAAACTCCAGCATTATAATGCATGGTATTATCCCAAGCACTTATAAAAACCCGTTTTTGTCATGTGTAAAAAGTGGCCCAGGAGGGTGTTCGGCCGATGTTGGCTGCCTGTTTGTTAGATGGCTGCAAGATGCACAACTCCCGTGTGACACACAACCTCCACTCACAACAGAGTTGTGGGGCGTTGCGGGCCCACCGTGTGGGCTAACGTTTGCTCACGCGTCCACCCCCATCTATTAGGGTGTGCGCAGCCTCCGGGCGGGCAAAGCACCTAGAGCGGTTCGAGTTACTAGAGCAGCGAGGACGCTTGCTGCTCTCCCAGGAGCTTCTACTGTTTTTTCTTTCACTTCCTCACAAATCGTGCTCCAAGGGGCAGAAATGGTGGGGGGAGCTTCCTGGACCCAGAATTCCCAATGACTGTGAGTCATGAGGGAGGGTTGGTGGTGAGTGGAGTGCGGCACCAGCCCCTGAGTGGGGGCTGCCCAAACTGAACTCCTGTGGGCTATTATTGATTGGTTGACTATTGGCCAACGGACTACTCATAAATGCGGGCATTACCGCGTATTTTCACCCACTGTGTCATGTGAATGAGCTCTAAACTGAATGCAGGTTACAACTGCATTCCACCTGGGTTCTTCTGTAGAGGAAAGCATCTGTGTCTTGACTTAGGACTATATGTAGGATCGTTCATTTTGTCATCTCCTTTGCTCCTCAAGCTTGGGCCTGTTGCCAGAGAGGGGCGTGTTTAGACTGAGAAGTCTTGCTATGGGGATGGACGACGCAGCGTAGGTTTGATCTGTGCCAGTTGCTGGTAATCATTTCAATTTCTCTAATGGATCTCGCGAAGATGGGTGAGCTAGGAATAAATAAATCACTTTAGACAGCAGTGGGCAGCTACCGATTTGGATCCTGCTTCGCTCAGACCTCCCCTTTGACAAGGGAAGAGACATTTTCCTGCTGCATCACGTACTTGTGGAATGTTCTTAAGTCTAGAACCGGTTTTCAATGGGGTCGCTCCAGCGAGAAGTGGCTCATGGATTGCGGAAGTTTAAAAAATTGTAATATTTTTACTAAAAAAATTCAATATTAATAAAATCACTGCACCTGTGTGAAAAGCTAAACCGTTCATGCACGCACAGGCCTTTCCCAAAATGGCGCCGGCAGCAAAATATGCAAAATGACTGCATGCGCAGACTGGCGGCCCTTAGGAAAGGATTTGCATGCGCAGAACGTCCCCAATGGCCAATCTGTGCATGCACTATTTAAAAAAAATAATATATATATTGTTTTATTTTGGTAATGAAAATGGACAGTTTTTTCTTCATTTTCATCTGGTTTTGGTACCCTGGCCTGTTTTTGTTTTTTGGTAGTTTAATTACTAAAACGAACAGGCCATCTTTCATTTTAGTAATTAAACAAAACAAAACAAATTGTACATCCCTGCCAGAAGGGCGTTCAAATACTAACGAGGGGAAGAAGGGGCCAGAAGAGAAGCTAATGTTCTCTGCTCTCGGAGAGAAGGAATGGTGCCGCTCGCCAGCAAATGATGTTTGAGTTTGCAACATGGCAAACTCCACGTGACGTGAAGTAGAGAGGGGGAGAGCCCTGTAGGCCCAAAAATCTTGTGCCAGACTTCCCCAAAGGCATCCGATTTTGCAAATAGCAGTAGGAAATACCAACTTTTTAAAACATAATTTGTTCGTTGTTTTTCTGAGCCTGTGACATTTTGGGGAAATTGCATTAGGGGAAATTAAAACTTATGCAACAGGAGAACAAGTAGGCAGTGTGAATTCATTCATGAATTTCTCTCTGTGTTCTCGTTCTCATTTTGGAAAGTTGCGTGCTGGAAATTTGCATGGAAAATTTTTACCCAGCCTGTAGACCTCTGTCACCTCCCCCATTCTCCTCCCTTGCTGCCCAGAGCTGGGAATGTAACCAGATTTCTGCCTTGCATTAACCATAATGCCCCACTTCCGTTCCAGAGCTGGGGAAAAGAACCCAGGAGTCCTGGCTACCAGCCTTCACTTTTTAATCACCAGACCCCGTTTTGTCTTCCAAATGTTGGGGAAGACCATAGAAGCTTTGACTCCCAGGGCGGTGTACAGAGCCCAAGAGTTTTGACACCAGGTCCCCTCCTGTTGTAGCAACTAGGCCTTCCTCTTCTTTTGAAAGGAGGCTGAATCAGACAGACCTTTGGGTCCCAGTTAACTGTTCCCTCTGGTCTTCGTTCATCTCCTGAGCCGTCGTCTGATCTGTCCCATCAGCTGAGGCCTCCGAGAGCGAGCAGCAATGGCTGGCAGCGATGAGCGTGTATAATACAGATCAGAAGTACTGTGGAAAATAATATTTTAATTCGATTTTCTCTGCTTGTTATTTCTGGGTGTGGGGAGGAAGCACTTGGGCGGGTGAAGGGCAGGTAGAGATCACACAAAATCAAAACAGACGTGTCCCTGCCAAGTCTCCGCATCCACACACCAGAGCACTGAATTGAGCTTTGCACTGGTATTGCATAGCTAGGCATCGAGGGGGGAGGGGGCAGTGCTTTGTACTGGTCAGTGGACCTTTATGGCCTAGTCAGAATAGAGGGTTTTCCATACCAACAGGGGGTGCCCAGCCCCCAGTGGGCACCATAAAACCTTTAATAAGTTTCTCCTCACAACACCTTCCCCCATGAGTAAGGCTGAAACAAGAATCAATTTGTTTCTCACGAGGATCAACAATCATTCCCGAGATCTCAGGACAATCTCAGTAATGGTTCGAGATCTCGGTTGAGAATTTTTCCTGATTTACCACTGACTGTGTATCGCTTACCGTGTTGGCCCTGGTGATGCACGTGTGCAAAATGGCCACCACCGCTCTACTGCAGACGTGCAGCCCTCTTCCAAGATGGTGCCGCTAGTATCGCCACCAGTTTGGAAAAGAGCAGCCATTTTGCACATGGGATGAACGTAGTAAATGGTAAATCAAGAGAAATTCTTGATGGAGAAAGTGTCAAGAAGCGCGGGTTTTCTAGATTATCGATTCTCACTAAAAATGAGTCGAGAACTGTGATTCTCATTGAGAATTGAGAAAAAAAAAATTGAGATCAAGTTTCAGCCCTACCTATGAGGTGCTATTGTGATGTTTGCCATTTTGGCTGGTGTACTGGGGACGGAGGCAGGAACCTTCAGAGCTAAGGACACGGGTCTCTCTTGCTCACTTTGCTGTGCCCTGTGCTCCTCAGTGAGCTGCCCACTCGCCATCCCAACTCCTTCCACCCCTTCATGGCAGCTGAGTGAGAGGGCAGGCCGCATACAGCATGAGGCCCTCAGCCACTCGCATGACTACTCCTGCTGTCGTTCCTCCACACGCATACATGCACATTCATAGAATTGCAGGGTTGGAAGGGTCCACCTCAAGGGACACTTAGTCCAGCCCCTGCTCCACAGCACGATATCCACCAGAGCCTGGGGAGCCAGTTAGGTGGGCAGGTGTCTGACTGTGGGACCTTTGGCCAGCGGTCCTCCTTATTCCATTCCTACTACCCCTAGTAAGTGTGTTGGGAGGAATGGAGAGAGACTGAGAAGGGTTCTCCAAAGGTGCCGACAGCCGTGTCAGGTGGAGGAGCGTGAGGAACTCCTGTGCTGGGTACATAACCCTTCCCATCACCCCACACCCAATATTGCCGTCTAAGGCCGACCCTGGCCGTACAGAGCCAGCTAAGCTATATCAATGCGCTGTGGCTCAGGGATGGGACGGGGACATGTCATGTACTGCTCCGGTGGATTATAGGGTTTATTTATCCTTTTTCAAAACATTGGAACTAAGGGACAGCCTATGAAACGATCTGGTAGGACAAACCAATGGAAGTACTTTTTCATTCAGTGCACGGTTAACCTGTGGAAGTTGTTACCAGAGGATTATGCAAATGTCAGTAACCTCACTGAGTTTACGAAAGGGTAGGATGCATTTTTAGAAGCTAGGCTCGAGAGCCAGTGTTACCTAGTTAGAGTAAAAAAAACAATGAATATATAATAAAAATATATAAATAATGAAAATAAATACATAAATTCAATAAAACAAGTATCTTCAAAAAATGGGTATCCCCATCAAAATTGCAGGAGCCGACCCACCTGGTAACATTGGGTACTAATTAATCAACATCCAATTAGTGCACCAGTGGACTGATATATGATTTTTCCCCCCTGATTTTTCCAACTTGTGGTACCAATTTTTCAACTTCCTATCCTGATTCCTGTATTGATTTACCAGTTGGTATCCTGGTAATTTTAATACCCAATATTTTGGGGTAATTGGGTGCCTGGCCTAAGTACCAATCGGCCGCCCACTAGACTACTTGAAAAGGCAGGTATTACCCGTGGATAGGAAAAACGCTACCGATTTCAGCTCTGTGGTGTTGAACTTGAACCTAGGAGACCAGGGTTCAGATCCCATCTAACCATGAGCTCACTGAGTGTCCTTGGGCAAGTCACTCTCAATTTCCCCAACCATAACATTGGGATAATAATAACCTTCCTCACAGGGTTATTGCGAGAAAGTACTAGGTAAGGATTGTAGGGCGTCTTGCTCACGGAAAGGGCTGTAGAAATGATTCCTGTGATAAATGGCTGTTAGTCAAGTTGGCCGGTGATGAGACCACTCAGGGCCGGATTTACGGGCAGGAAACGTAGGCACCTGCCTAGGGCGGCAGATCAGGGGTGAGGTTTGGGGGCTTCTGTTCTCAGCCTGCACCCACCTGGTCATGGCACCTCCTCCCTCTGCTGCCGCCGCCGCCGCCGCCGCAACTACACTGCCTCACCCACACCGCCTGGAGGTGGGAGGATCCCCCATCCATTCCCACGTGGAGAAGCCCCGTTCCTCCCACAAGCTCCCTGAAAACCTACTCTGCGGTGGTGCTGAGCGCACAGGAAGAGAGACTGCTTCTGCGCTCGGCGCCACCATGGTCTCCCTCCCTGCCTCCGACGGCCGCCTGTGCGCACACCAGAGCTCCAACATGGGTGTGTATAGTGGCCTGACTTGGCCATGGGGCACTGAAACCCTAAGTCCAGCCCTGAGACTGCTGACTACTTGGGTTTGGAAATGAACAACAAGAAATAGATCCGTCCATTGTGACCTGTTGTGCACTTCCCTAAAGCGACCGAAGGTGACCACGGAAGGAGAGACGGACCGTTGGTCTGATCCAGCATAGCACTTTTTGATCATCTTCTTCTTCTCATTTTGAAGTTAGGGAGCTGAAGCACATGGGCCGTGGGTTTCTTTGTGCTGCCTGCTTCTCCTGTAATGGCCAGCCCAAAATCTGTGAGTGCACTTTCCCAGCTTCACGTTATGCCTGCAAACTTTCTTTTCTCTCGCACATTCACAGAGGGCAGGTTCCTCAACGGAGATGAAACAAAATGGTTGGGTTGCATCCTCGTGTTCATGGTGTCACTAGCCTCTGAGGGGTGGAAACAGGAAGGGAATGACGGAATCGCTCCATAACTGCCCCGTGGTTTCTTGTATACTTCTGAAGCATCTAGTACTAGCCAGCATTGCAGACAGGATAGTAGGCTAAATGAACCATTGTTCTGACGCATCGATTGGCATCTCTTCTACATTCTTACTTAGTGGGAATACCATGCACAGTTTGGGGTACTATATTTTAAGAAGGATGTGGACAAACCAGGGGGGGATTCAAAGGAAAGCAGTGGATATGATCTCCTTTGCCAGTGATGGTAGGACACAAAACAATGGTTTTTAAGTTGCAGAAAGGTAGATTTAGGGCAAGTCTGAGGACGCTCTTCCTAATTCTAAAGACCATCTGGGCAGTGGAACAAGTTGCCAATAGAAGTTGTGGGATTTCCTTAATTGAAGAATTCTAAGAAGAACTTGGATAAATACTTGGTGGGGAGGATTTGGATCTGGTGAATCATTTGTCGGTACAGGGGGTTGGAGTATCCTTGAGGTACTGATCTACAGTTCTCTATGGGATGGAATAATGCTCTGGAGTATTGATGTTTCGGTGCTGTGGGAGGCAGGGACGAGGGGATAGGAGCATCCAGAAGAACTACAGGTTAGTAGCTACCGCAACTATAATGACAAGATAGGGCTGTAATGAAGATCCAACTTAATGATTTCACATGGTTTGGACAGTAGCTGCCAAAACCCATAATCATTGCTATTTGGGTTCCTCTTCACCAGATGTCTGTCTTCAGGGTGTGGGGCCATTTCATAAGAACACAGTCGGTGCCATTCTGGGTCAGACCAATGATCTACTGAGCCCAGCATCCTGTCTCCAACAGCGGCCAATCTCGGTCATTTCAGAGAAGTCCCCAACTGGTCGTAGTGGGACGATCTATTCCCTCCTCTTTACTCCCAGCGTCCGGCAGTCACTGGTTACATCCTCAAATTTGCTTGGCTAATAGCCATTAATGGTCCTATACTCCAAGAACCCATCCAATTATTTTTTTAAACTATGCTACCGCCCTTGACCACATCCCCTGGCACCAAATTCCACAAGCTAATTCGGTGTTGCATTAGTCTGCCGCCAGTGAGTTTTATGGAGTGTTCCGTAGCCGTTTGGTTGTTTTAGTTCATTTTGGCTATTTTTTGCATGTGCAGTAGCTAAAAGCGAAGCTCCAAAGAGCTGAAACCTCCCCAAAATGGATATGCAAATATCGACGTCAGTTGCAGATATCATTTGGATGTTTAGCAGGCTATTGCCTATCTGCAATTGTGAATAATATCCATGAATTCAAAACCCACTATCTGTTTCAGCTCCACTGATGTGCTGAGAAAGACCGTAAATGCCCGTTGTTGGAATGAGTCTCATAACTGGACTGTCAATACAGAAGAAGGCAATCTATACAGGAGTGACAGGGAGAGAAGCCGGGGTGACAGTGTATGTCAAAAGTGCTGCATTTACAGTGCCACTCAGATAAAATTTGACAAAGAAGAGTGATGGTAGCAAGAGAGAAGCAATTGAAAAATGAGCGTGCCTTTCTCCCGGAGCACAGCGAACACACAAAGTACCCAAGGTAGTTCTCAACGGCAGGGTCCTGCGCTAATGTGAGTCTTTTGGAAGACATGCGTGGCTAACAATACCATTTGCTTGTTTATATAGTGGACAAGTTTGTGGAATGTCCTGCACCTGCTGGCCTAATGATGGAAAGGAAGTGACCCACGGCACTTGGGAGTAGGGCTCGACAGTAATAAGGTGGTGTTGAAGGAATGGCAGTTGATGTGATAATAAGGGGGAAGGTTTGGCTTTTGGGATGTATCTGTCAGATGAAGGCCGATGGTTTGCTCAAGGGCTGTGCTTTTTTTTTCTGGGAGAGGGTAGTGGGCCGAGAGGCAGACCAGGTGGGAAGTGGATGGATGAGCTAATACAGTGGGGTCGGAGGGACTGAGAGATGCTGACTGCTGAAATACAGGACATAGTAAAGTGGAAATTGGAGCACACACGACCAGCCATTAGAGTATGGGACAAAGGACAGAAGAAGGGCAGACAGTTGCTTATTTGCTACTTATGGAACGACGATGGCCGTATGGCTTCAAAGGGACTAATCCAGAATAAGTGGTTTGTGCCTTGTGTCCATGGTGTAGTTACAGATTCCTTGCTGCAAAAATGTCGAGGTCAGACGGGACCCGTGTGACCATGTAGCCCGACTCCCCTGTGTCTTTCACTTATTGTCCTACCAAACCCAATAAATTGTATTTTGCTAGAATGTGTCTCTAGTCTTGATTTGATTAGCAGATTGTGTCATTCCCCAGCTGGGCAACCTGGCCCAATGGTTAGACATCTGCCCTGGTAAACATTTGGGACTTTAATTCTAATTTTGAAATTTGTCCAGCTCTAACTAGTGGTGCTGGTTCTTGCTGTGCTCCCCTCTGCTCATTTAAAGAGCTCTCTGCTACCTCTCTTTGAGGCTGTCCTAAAGTGGCCCCGCTTCACATTCTCTTTGAAATTCTAAAGAGACTGAGCTCTTAAGTCCCTCATTGTCAGTCATGTTTTCCAGCCTTTGAATCATTTACTCGACTCTTAATTTCACCGTTTCTCATCTTGCAACCCACAAATTGGAGCGACCAGAATTTCCTGGACAAACTTTTTGTGGTGGTGGTGGGAGAATCAGTCCCCTTCCCCAGTGAAATTATTCAGCAAATATCTGAATCTATCATTGTTTGCTTTTTGAACTCATGAGAGTTTCTATCTTGAAACGTTCTTGGTTTTTATTTTGAGGCACCGCGGTTACTGAGGATTGAAATTTTTGGTTGCAGGAAGCTGCAAATTTGGGGAGGAGTTAGAAACTGAACTTCATTGAAAAGCTGAACTATTTGGTTTGTGAAAACTTAAATTTTGGGAGAGAAAATATTTCAAATATATTATTTCTGTTTTTAAGGGTGTTGAAACAAAAATATGAAGTTAAACTTTTGAAAACTTGAATGTGTGAAAAATAGATAAAAACTCCAGTCTCTCTAAATGATGAAGATGTGGACGAGGCAAGGGGGAGGGTCCACAGATTGGCTGTTTCTTCTATCTTATGTTCTCTTTGGGAAATAGTAAACGGTGACAGCAGCAAAACAAAAATATGCAGACTGAGCTAAGAGGTGTAAAAACTGGATTTATTATTATTATTATTATTATTATTATTTATATAGCACAAGCAGTGTATCTGGCACTGTTCAATCAATAGTTATAGACCGGGTCCTATTCCCAAGGGGCTTACAATCAAAGAGAGACAAGGAAGAGACAAACGTTGGGAGAGACCCGAGTACATTCATGAGGTTGAGAAGTTGCAGGTGCACATGCTTCACTTAGTTACAGGGAACTCAAATACAACTAACCAAAAGGCATAGTTTTTGAAAGCACAGCCGGAGAGAAAAGTCATTCTGGAGAGAAAGCAGGGCCTATTAAACATAGGTAAGAAAAATTGCTGATAATTCTCAAGTGGCCATGGAATGAAGCTTTCCATTAAAGAGTTTGGACATCCAGGGAGTGGGGAAGACAGTCTGAAAGAAGATCAGGCCAAGGTGTATTTGTGGAATTCTGAGGAGTGTGGTTCTGGGTGACAAGTCTCCTTCAAGTTGGATACTGACAACTGGGGATAGGACACTTGACGGGGGTTTTTCGTTCTAGGCTGCTCTAGCAAACTTTATCTTGGGTGCGTGACTGGCGGGTCTTGCTCACCAATCGCCAGATGTGGAATTGGGAGGGCATTTTTTCCCCCAGGTCAGATTGAATAGTGACCATAGGGAGTTTCCACTAGAGATCCGATGGGTAGTCAGTTTATTATTCGTGGGTGGTACTTGTATTTTGGGGTAACCGTACAATTACCCAAATAGTCACAACCAAAGCAGGTACTTTCAGGCCTGTGTTCATGGATATTTGATTAGGAGCAGGGGGCTGGTTCAGTTATTTCAGTTTTTTGGTATTTTGGTCATGTCCGTTTCACCATTTGCACAGTGGGCTGTGTGTTGGATACCCAATAGAGAATAAATGGATATTACTTATTACCTTATAGGTCAAGTAGGCCAGGGGACACAACCTATGGCTTTCGGGGGCTGGGAGTGACTAGCAGGGAATGAATCGCTCCATTATGACCCGTTGGGTACGTCTCCAAAGTGACTGAGGACGGCCACTGTTGGAGACAGGATACTGGGCTAGATGGACCATTGGTCTGACCCAGTATTGGACCAACCGTATTCTTTCCTGAACTACTTCTTTGGTTTGGGTGAACCTGTCAAGTGTATCCATGTGACAGGCCACACATGCGCCGCATACCCGCCGCTGCCTCCACCCACCGCACAGCGACACCTCCTGGGTCGGTTTAAAAAGGGCCATTGCTACTGAGCCCATGCAATAGCCAAAACAAAGCTGCTGAAATTATCAAAATAACTGGACTAAAATACAGCATCTGAAAGGATGGAACTGACTGAGTGGCTCTGCAAATAGTTACTTTGGCTGCTGATACTGTTTGGATATTTGGAGAGCTATCGACTCTTCACCGCCACTTTTATTTTCACCTCCTCTGCGCTGGGGGTTGCAGTTCCTTTGTTGGAGTCTTCTGGGTAGATGGGTGACATGCCCTTCAGGGAATAAATCTAAATAAATCAACTGATAATTGTGTTTGAAGAGTTGGAGAGAACTGAAGAGGCACTCAGATGCACGAGAAGACTTGGTCAATTGTGTTTATTATAGGAAAAGGACCTTGGGAGTCATTGTGGAGAATACGTTGAAAACCTCAACTCCGTTTGCGGCGGCCGTCAAGAAAGCGAAACAAGATGGTAAGAATGATTTGGGAAATGACAGAGAATAAAACAGAAAATATCATCATGGCGCTATATAAATCTTTGGGGTGACCACACCTTGAAGAATGGGGGCAGTTCTGGCCACCCCATCTTAAAAAAAAATAGAGGGCATTTTCCAATGTTCCTTACCGTGCACAGTTTGCCTCCGGGAAAGAATCTGGAAGGCAAAGCGTGCATGGGGTTTGTAACGTAGGACTGCCCCCCCCTGCCTCCTGCACACTTTTGCCAGTCGACCTGTGGGGGGATGGCAGAACTGGATTTCCCGATTCGGCAATCCCCCGCAGGGTTGCCG
Source organism: Sphenodon punctatus (assembly GCA_003113815.1). Taxonomy (NCBI): domain Eukaryota; kingdom Metazoa; phylum Chordata; class Lepidosauria; order Sphenodontia; family Sphenodontidae; genus Sphenodon; species Sphenodon punctatus. The sequence continues at coordinate 2,125,352 of QEPC01005668.1, read as the reverse complement.
GCAAAAATGTGCGTGGGGGGGCTGGGGTGTAAGTCCTGCGTTTACAAACCCTGCGCACACTTTGCTTTCCCGATTCTTTCGTGGAGGCGAATCCTGTGCAGTAAGTAATGTGGGAAAGCCCCGATAGTAGAACTGGGAAAGGTACAGAGAAGGGCAACACAAATGATCAAGGGGATGGAATGGCTCCCGTATGAGGAGAAGCTTGATATAGGGTAACCGTACATCCCATTTTAAGGGACAGTCCGTTATTCTAGCCCTATCCCAGGTGTCCTAACTTTTTCCCCTCCAAAATTGGCTTTTTGTCTCATAATTGCGGACGCTAGTGTGACACCATCAGGAGGGAGTGTGTGTGTGTGTGTGTGTGTGTGTGTGTGTGTGTGAGCCAGCCAGCCATACCAGGGGGTGGAAATCAGCTGGAGCAAGTTCTGAGTGGAGGTGGACCAGTGCCAATACTGGAGGTGATGTGTAAGTGGCATCTCAAGCTGCCATGACATCACACTGGGGGTCGACACACCAGAGAGGGTATGACCGTGGCTGAGAGGGACCAGGCAAGGTCGCTCGGAGGGGGACGCTAAAGATCAGTTCTGCTAAAGCTGGGCTTCTGATTAAAGTGAATTTTCCTTTTGTCCATGGAAAATATTTTATGGATTGATTTTAAAACTCCAAGGTAAGTTTTGCTGCATTTCACAATACGTGATTGTCACGTTAAACATTAATTTCAAGTATATGATTATCGCCTTGAATACCTGAAGGTATTAAAAATGCACAATGAACTTGTGGAATATGTTGCCAGAGGTGGAGGTCAAGGCAGTAGCATAGGTGGGTTTTAAAAAAAAAGCTTGGATAAGTTTCTGGAGGCTAGGCCCATGAATGGATTAGCCAAGTAGGTTTGAGGCACGTGGCCTCTGACTGTCGGGAAGTGGGCGTGAACAGCAGGGAACGGGTTACCCCGGTGTGACTTGTTGGGGACGTCTCCCAAGCGACAGAGAGTGGTCACTGTCGGAGACAGGATACTGGGCTTGGTCTGACCCACTATGACACTGACCTTTATGTTTTTTTAAATTCCAAAAAAACCACCCAAATTTGGTTTTGAAGACTTAGAAATAATTGATCCTTTTTTTTTTTTTTTTTTTTTTTAAACCATATCTCAAAAATGCTAATTATAATCAAATCTATTTTTCATTCAAAAAAATAATGAGCTCTATTGTGCATTGAAGGTCAAAGGAAATGCAAAACTGACTTTCCAAAACATCCGAGATCAGTTTGACTCTCACTGTCCAGTAAGCCTAGCTTCTCTGTGATGTGATTTCAGAGGCGAAATGGGGAATGTTGGTCGGATAAATGATCCATCAATAGCAGAAGGACTGTAAAACCAGCATCATCCTGGATGCTTTTCCAATCAAACACAAGTGGGTAAGGTGGAAGGAGTGCAGTAGGATCTGGGGAGTTTTGGAGGAGCGTCCGGTAAAAGGCTATCGCACTGGTGGCATCAACCCCGCTCTTTGCCCTGATGAAGAGGATACATGAGTCTCTCACAAGCTCGCTACTAAGCCAGGCTCCTCCGCAAAGTCTGCGGTAAATTCCTGCTTTTTGCTTCCCTAGTTTGCTAGATCTTGAGGTAGGAGGGGCCAGCGGTCCGCAAGCTTCTTGCCTCTGTGACCCCGTTTTAACACTTAAATCCAATCCCGCGTCCCCAGACAGCAGCGAAGGCGTGCAACTGCTAAACACTTGTCGAGGATTTAATTATAGGGGAAAACCAGACATTACCATGGCCCGCTGTTGTGTTGTTTATAGTTCTGAAGGACAACACCAGCAGCTGTAGTTTCTGAAATAATGCAGTTTCCTTACAATATTCTTGAACTACGTACAGGAGGGTTCATCTGTTCGTCTTGGGCAGAGACCTTCCTCCGAGCGCCTTACATACTACGTTCTACCAGTATACACACTGACTGCTTGCGGGAGCATCAGGATACATGGGGTGATGCCTCTTAAAGTGATAGTATCCCCCAGCTGTGACCTGGAACATGCTGATGGGTATACACGTGCCACCAGATGTTGGCTTTGGATTGCCCTGGGGTGGGACCTTGGAAAACCTCCTGAAGTCACAACCCAAGCTAAGGGCTGCCCATCAGGGTCCCAGCGGGCTACACGTCTGTTCCAGCGAGGCACAGGGTCGGGGGCCGCCATGGCGGGGAGCAGGGCATGGGTAGGGCCGGACGCCCACACGTACGTTGTGCTCCCCACCCTCCCCGGGCCATGCAGGTGGTAGGATGGCTTCCCAGCCATGGGCGTGTCAGTTTGTGCCCCAATCTAGGGAGGGGTGGCTGCTGTTTCTCAGCTAGGGCCACCACCGGCACGTCGGTTTTTACCCATAGTCTGTCTTCTTCTGTTGGTGGGTGTGTTTGTTGGGATGGTTTAGTTCCGGGGCATCCTGTCTCAGGGGGACGAACTAGCTGAACCTTGACGTTCCAGCTGGCTTCATGATTTCAGGGTAGAATTTGCAATAGAGACAAACTTACGAGCGAGGGAGGGAGGCAGAGAGACTTGGAGAGGCAGAGCTAAGACAAGTACCTTCAAACACAGGTGTACTCATCAGCTTTGCGGACCACAATTGGTACCCAATTAGTACCTGTTGGGCTATCCAAGTTACCAGTTTTTGTCCCATTTCCCCAACTTCCTGTCCTGGTTTTTCCAAGTTCTGATCTATTTCCAGTTTAGCAATTTGTAAATTGGTAAGAGTAATAACTGGTAATTGGGGGCCCGACTCTGTATTCAGGTACCGACCAGGCACGTAATAGCTGCGGATAACACCTGCATTTTCAAATAGTCTAACAAAAATGCTACCTGCTTCAGCGCTAGGGACAGAAAATGAACTGAGTTCAGCACAACCCGTGTTGGGTCTCTTGCAAATCTCGCCCCTGAATCCGGGGGTTCCAAGATCTTAAAAAATCTGGTGTGGCACTGGTTAAGTTTAGTTTATTGGTAAATAAACCACAGAGGATTCAATCCACGCCTTGTGTGTGTGCTTGCATGCAAGTTGTGTGTGTGCAAATTTGGTGCACTCAACGTGAAAGCTTTGTTCACGCTCTGAACAAACTCGCACGCCCTATGTTCAAGGCATGGATTTGGCCCAGCGTGTTTTTTAAAATCTCTGGAAGATAGCTGGGCCTGAATTTGATCAATTGAAATACTATTTTACTATTGAAATTGCTGAAATTTATGATACAAATTGCCGAGTCGAATCAAATCCTGCAGTATCTTGGGACAGGTAGGCAGTTGGTCTGCCCCAGAAGGGTGGCTCCTATGTGCTTATTTTGAAGGCTGGAGTGTGGTACGAGCGATGCCAAGACTTTCCGGTGCCCTCTCTTTACAAGAACAAATTTCATCCTCCTGAGTTTGCCTATAAAATTTCCAGCTGTGGAGAATGTGAAGGGCAAGTTATCTAGGCTGCACGCGATCCAAGCTGGCAAGGTAAATGCAGGGACAGGGGGGAGGCCACTGGGTTTTACCGAAAGGGGTTGGAGGAAGGGGGTGAGAAGATGGCAGAAGCAAACAGCCAGGGAAGTTTAAACCCAACTAATTCACTTTTGTCACTGGTTTCCACACTTCCAAGCCAGGAAACGGAAAATGTTCTGGTTCTCATGGTAACATCAAGTGAGAGCCCCCAACCCCCTTACCTAGGAAATTGCTGGCCTGCTGTAAACGGCAAAGTAAATAAGAATTCTCCTTGAGGAACGTCTTTCTTGGAGAGATTGACACACACACACACACACACCCTGGTATTTTCATGCATTTCAAAAGATCTGAACGGTTTACAATGGGAAACAAGGAGCGTTTAGCGCCTGCTGTGACGGGAAATGGTTAGGCAGCAGAAAGACTGTCATTGTAGCTGTTCTCATACAAAAGAGGGTGTTACAGTAGATTTGCTTATTTCACCAAAGGAGAATCCAGCAGGGTTTGACAGAAACCAGAGGAGACAGGCACGGTAAATAGGTTTTGCTGGCCAAATTGAAAGCAGAAGGACGTGGTGGCTGGTCAAGAATTGACTATCACTTGAGGAGGCCTGACCTGAATTGAAGACAATAGGTTAGCTGGTCCCCGATGGAATGACCCTCCTCACTCTGTCTAGCTGCTTACGTTGCCCTCATTCTTGTGGTGTCGCTCCGCGAAGGCAATTGAAAGCCCAAAGCAAGGTCTCTTCAATTCCCCTCAGTTCCTGCCGCTCCCACACTGAGGAGTTTAGGGAGCAATCCGTTTGGAAGGGACGTCCGTCGGACATCTCGTCCAATGCCCTTCTCCAACAGAGGATGTCTTGTACTACACCTACAGCATCATAGACGGGTTCTTGTGCAACTGGTTTTTGAGAGCTTCACGTGATGGTGACGGCACACGCTTTGCTCCGTTGGGATTGACGTCGGGTGAAATACGGGGTGTGGCTCGGCCAAACCGTAGGGCTGGCTTGAAAAAAGCCATTTTGATTTCATGGAGAAGTTTCACAAAATTGGAATGGATTACCCGGAATTCCAGCAAAAATATTTTTTCAGTTGGAATTCCAACCGGATGCTTTTGCAGGTGCATGCAGTTGCACACATACATCTTGCTGTGATGGCCACCTCCCCCCGCCCCCCCGAATTAAATACCTCTCTATCGAGGTATTTAATTCGCGCACTTTTAAAATGCGCCTCCGCCGTAATAGGCGCATATTAAGCCACTTCCGCCTCGTCTAATTAGACCAGGCGGAAGTTTCAAAATATGCGCACCGCCGAGGCGAATGATACCGCCGCACGTCTAAAAGGGGCCTAAGTATAGGAACAAATATTCCTGGGCTCTGGTTTCTTTGTAGCGTTCTGCAAACTGGCTGTGGTAAGTAGCCTCAGGATCCAGCCCCTCAACAGTTCAACAGCACAGGCTGGCTATTTCTCACCTGTGGATCTCTCCCTTGGCTTCTGTCTTAATGTGTGGACTGGTGGGCAGCTGTTAAGGAAAGCCCCTCAGTTAGTACATTCCTCGCCAGCCCGCAGACTGTCTAGGCACCACCTTGGCCAGCTCCCAGCAGAGTTCCTGGTTTGACGGCCAGAGGCAGACTCCCCAGAATGCAGGGATCCCAGGCATTATACCCCCTGAAGGGGGTTATGGCTACCACAGGCAGCAAGAGCCCTTAAAGGGATATGGTCCCATAGCCCAATGACCCATGTTTCGGGCCTTGTCCAACTGCCAGGCTTTAATCAACCTGTTCCCTGCTGTTTACCTAAATTGGGAGTGGGGTCGTGCCCCTGGCACCGTTTGTACCATCGAGCAGGATAAGGGAACTCAATGGTATATCCTGTTTAAAACAGCCAGCTTGTCCCCTGGTGACAGTTCCCTATGGAAGCTGACGGGCCCAGTGAGAATTCCTCCTCTGCCGCTCTCCTGTGGCCACTCTGCAGGCAAAGCTACCTCACCATAACATTGGGTGTCTTTAGATATAACGTCAACGGGCATCTGAAGGTGTGTTTTGACCTTGATACAAACACCGGTTTGACCCTGTGTTCACCATGTGCCACTGCTTAGACACACCGCCCATCTTGGGGCAAATTGGGGTTTTGCTCTCCACCCAATCTCAGCATGCAAGCGCTGCTGCCTCGTTCCCCGTGTTGTACCTGCCAACACGCCACGCGGTATCATTAGACACAACGTTGGCCACATGCTCAGCCAGAACACGCATTTGTATGCAATGGTGGGTGCTTTTACACACACATTTCTCCTGCATGTTTGCTGTTACATCCTGAACTTTCTGTGTGTCTAAATCACTCAGCCAGATCTTAAACATCCGGCTCTTTGAACTTCTGCGTAGAACTTCTCCCAGAACGTTTGTGTGTAAAAAGTTCTCCTGGTAAACTGCTTTGCTTCAGACAGCCATGGTCACTTGGTTTCTATGGCAACCCCTCACGTCTACAGCTGTGGCTACTTTATGCTTCCTCAGGGCTGTGTGTGTGTGTGTGTGTGTGTGTGTGTGTGTGTGTGTGAGAAAAATGAATCCGGAACTTACTTGTGGACTTGTAAACCCAGAAGATTGAAAAATCCGGAATTTTAACGTGTGTGTAAAAATGCCTGGGGGGGGCGGAAAATTGGTGTTGGGATTGTCATGGTGCTTGCACACAACGGCCAAACACGTGCTTAGGAGTTTTGTCACCCGATCTTCGTTATGTCTAAAGACGCCCATCGCTTAAATCCGATGGCTCCCATTGCCACAACTCAAGCCCGTGCTCTAGTCCTCTCTTGTCTTGACTGCTGCAACCTCCTTCCTACTGGCCTTCTCTGCACTCATCGTCACTCTCCGTTCTGTTCAATGCCCCAATTTCAAGGTCATCCCCGTCTCCCATCACTTCAATCATACTCAACCCTTTCTCCACCCCACTGGCTCCCTCTCTTCCTGCCCCATTGCCACCAGGGATCTTTCCTTCTCCTCTGGCACCACCCTCGCCTCTCCTGTTCCCTAAGCTGTCTTTGCCTCTTCTCCCAGGCATGAGGGGCAGTATGGAACTCCCTCCCTAAACACACATACTCGTCTCCCTGTCTTGCAATCACCAAATCCATCACTAGAAACCTATCCCTTTCGTCAGGCTTTCTCTAGACTCTCATCCCTGCAGGCTGCTCACTGATTTCACAAGGAGCCCAGTGTTTAAGAGTCGGCACAATTCAAGCTTTCCGGGCACAATTCAAGGTGCTGGTTTTGACCTTTAAAGCCCTAACTGCCTTGGGCCCTGCACACCTGAAGGACCGCCTTGCTCCTTCACGGCCCTTAAGACCTGTCGAAGGGGCCCTCTTGCGGGTTCCATCGCTGACCCAGTTTCATACAGTTGGGGCCCGGAGAGAGGCATTCGCGGTGGCGGCCCCACGACTTTGGAACTCCCTTCCCTTGGGGGCTCACCTGAGCCCTAGTTTGAATGTCTTCCCGAGGCAGCGCAAGACCTTTTTTATTTAGCCAGACATTCAGTGGGCAGGGCTAGATTGGAGGGGAGGGTGATGGGGGTGGTTTTAGTTTTGTGGGGTTTTAATTATTTATTTTACACTTGTATTTTGTGTGTGTGTGTGTGTGTGTGTTGTGAGCCACCCTGAGCCTTTGGGAATAGGACAGGATAGAAATAAAAATAAATTAATAAGGTAACCTACTTAGGTTTTCTACCTGGGAGAGCAGGATTCAAATCTCGTTTTAGTCCTACTTCTGGGACCTTGCGGGGGTGATGGAGAACATGTCCCCAGGGGCAGGGGCCGCAGGTTGTGCCCTCACAGGAGGTGGTGGTTTGTTTTGTGTTGGCATGTGGTGAATTTTTGCCCACAGGCAAAGTTTCCATTGGTCGAACAATGGGCCCACGAGGGCTTTATTGACCTTTTTAAAGTCCCTCACAGTCTAGGCCTCACTTATCTGAGTGATTGCCTGGGCCCCTGGTCAGCCCCTGTGGTCGTCCGGGGGTGCCCTCCTAGAAGTCCCACGTTACCGACGGGTTCGGCCATGCTGTCGCTTTGGGACTTCCTTCCGGTGACGGTTTCGCCTCAGCCTGAATCTTCTTGCCTTCCGATGAAATTGTAAGACCTGGCTTTTCCACCAAGCCGGGGAGGAGGGGAGGGTGGGATGTGTATGTCGGGGTAAGAGTGGGGGCTTTTTTTTCTGCACTTGTGGGTGCTTTACTCTTTGGCGCATGATTAGAGTTTTAATATGTTTGCTATGTTTGATATTTTTATATTTATATTGTGTTTTTAATTATGAATTTGGTGAGCTACCCCGAGTCGCTTATAGTGAGAAGGACGGGGTAAAAATGTACATATAAATAAGCAGGGCGGCCCTTTGGAAACAGAAAGCAAAGACATTTGTCTTCAGTCATTCTCCGCTGTCACTTGGGGGAAAGCAAAGGGGAAACATGAAATGCCAAGCAGCTAAAAGGACCGGCGCCCTTCCTTCTCCGCATCATTTAGAATTGTAATTGCTTCCTCTTTTTGGGGGTGGAGGAATGGGATGAGATCGAAGGCCTCTCCAAGTGCTACATCCCTTAGCGCCAACTTAAAAGCTCCCATCGCCTGATGAACTAGAAGGAGTCACCCTTGGATCATGCCTTTCACTCATTAAACAAATGTCCTAATTTCTATGCTAATACGCTCTGCATGCTCCCCCGTTATTCCTGGCGATGCCGCCCGATTTATCTTCTTGTAAGGAGAGATTTTTGCCTGGCAAACAACTTTCTTCCCCGGCCGACGGGGTGCCACCGCGCAAGTCCCCTGGGATGCCATGTGCCGTCGTCGACAGCGTAAGGAAGCACGGCAGAGTAGAGCGGCCTCTTCGCAGGCGCTTGACAGCAAAGTGAAATGCTAAGTTCGGCACCGAGAGGCACCCTCCCCTCCGGCCCCTTTCCCCTTCCTGAGCCGGTTTTTGTGTCGCCGCCCGGGGAGACGCGCGGGTGACAGGTGTGATGGGTGCTGGAAGGAATGTAATTTACAGGAAGATGACAAATCTCCTTTCAGGCCCGGAGGACAATGAAGGCACTGGAGCAGTCACAGGGGGAAGGGAGGTGGGGGAGACGGAGAAAAAAGGCGGGCTATGCAAATAGCAGCTTTGATCTCCCTTCTAAAGGAAGCGGGCTGGAGCATTGTTCCCATCGCATCACATCAGTTTCACATTCCTTATTCAGCAGCGACCAGCTTTCAGGGGCAGACAAAGGAATGCGTGGAGCCAAACAAAAGGGGGGCAGCGCTGCACCTAGAGCAGAATAGGGGATGAATTGCTCTCTTGGCAAGTTGGGGAAGTGGCATTTGCGGGGAGGGGCTTTCAAACGCCGGCTTAATTTTATTTTTTCTCTTTCCTTTAAATTTTTTGTGGGGAGGGAGAGGGGATTCTCCCCCCCCCCCCCCAAACAGGGATCAATATCTAGATGAAAGGCCTAACGTGACTTTGGGTTGTGGGAGCTGCAGACCTCATGGCCCCATTTAGTCTCCCATGAACTTTCTGCAGGGGGAGGGAGCAAACCTATTTCCGAGTGAGTAGCCGTGGGATGGGCAGAGCGGACGACTCTGTATTATGGACTCTGGCAGCCTGGAGGGAGCGGATTGGCATTGCATCCGGCCGTGCCCGTCCCAAACCAGGCCCCAAATGTGCAGGAGGAAAGGGGAAGGTTGGGAGTCCGGGAAGATGGAACGGTGGTTGTGGGAAGAGGATGGTTTTTGAATGAAGGATGAGAGCTGGGGTTTCCCCACAGACCTGGACTGGAGGTTGTTAGGACTGGGTCAAGGTCAAGCTGGAACAAGTACCGGCAAAGATGGGTACAAATATTGGCGGCAATCCCGAACCCGTCCATTTGGATTCCTCATGGCACAATGTCTCCAGGATGGAATCGCAGGCGATTTGCATACACAGGTGGGATTGGCCCTGCCGAATTTCCAGTACCCAAATCGACTTGACAATTTCCGATACTAATCACTACCCGATTAGTGCTTGATTTCAGGTTCCCAATGTCCTGCAATGTTGCCTTGCGGTTCCAGAATATCACTTTTGGCCCCAATTTTTGATAGGTAACCATAAAATTGGTAAATCAGTACCGGACATTACTGATTTTTTTATTTTTTTTTTGAGGGTGGGGGAGGAGAGTATCCTGGTACCTGATTGGCAATCAGGTAGCCCGTTGAACACCTAACACGGTACTCAAAAACATGGTTTCTAGCTGTGGGTACCAGGTCTAGTTAAGGGGCTTCTGGAAACTTGATGAACCAGCTCTGACAACACACCGCTGTCCTAGCCTCCATCTTAAAATGTTGACCCTTGACCTCCTACCCCATAGCTCCCTGACACACAGCTCTGCTGATGCCCCCAATCCTGCCCCCTCTCCCACCCCGGCTCAATGTCCCTTTATAACATCAAAGCTTGTGATGTTGATGATGATTTTATTATTTTATTAAAAGGGTAATAATTGTAAACTCCTGCCAAAGTGGATTAGGTGGAATGGGATTTGGACGGAAGAGCAGGGGCTGATCTAGGTGATCTTTTATTTGAACCCTAAAGTTCAATGATTTTATGAGTCCGTTCTGACTTAGGTTCTCCACCCCCGTTATCCCAGCCCTGGGTTCCCCCCTGACCCCTGCATGCATGTCTCTGCTGATGCCTCTCAAACCCCAGCATTGCCAGCTGCCCCTCAATCCCAGCCTGCAGCCCCTGCTTTCCTAACCCTTCAACTCCCGCTTCCAGCCGAACCGTAGACTCCTCTGCCGTTTGCCTCTTGTTTCTAACCCCCATCTCTCCTGCTGTCCCAGCCCTGAGCTCCTGGTGCCCCTCAATCATGACCCCCATCCCACTCCCCCACCTCCTCTGCTATCCCAACCCCCAACGCACACAGCTTTGCCAATGCCCTTCGATTCCTCCCCCCCCCCCCCCCCAAGCTATCCCAGCCTTGGGCCTCTCTGGATGAAAGACTGTCAATCATGCTGAATTGTCTGGTGGCTTTGTGATGTGGGAAAACTCCCACCAAGGAGTCAAGGGCCAAGCCGAGACCTTTCAACTCGATTCCATTGGTGGCTTAAATCAAACGGGGACCCAGGTCTCGGGAGGGAAGTGGGTGGGGTGGAGGGTTGAAAGGCAGCTGCGGGGAACCAGAATCCCCCCATGTCTCACAGGAGCAATCTTGGAGTTTCCGTTCCCCAGTAGCTCCCTCGGTCACCGGTGCAATGTTAAATCCCCTAGCTCTGCTTGCGGAAGGGCCGTCGCCGTCTCACAAGGGAGGGAGAAGGCAATATGGGGGTTCAAAAGAGTCTCCCCACCCCACGATGCAGCCGAGCGGAAGCCAAGCCCATGAGAGGGGGAAGATGTCTGGAGGGGAATGTATTGATTTGTCTATTTATTTTAATTCATTGGGATCGCTATCCACTCTTCCCTAAAAGCCAAGCACAGCTCAGAATACAGACTAGCAGCGAAAGGGTAAAATGTACAAAAATAAGAACCCAGTAAAATACAAAATACCCTAAATATCCAGTTAAAACCAGTCCCCTTACCTTATCCCCGCCTGCCAAATGTCTGACCAAATAAATTCATTAGGAACTGATGTTTCAAGTGGGAGCTTAATGTCCCCTGTCACTGACTCTGGCCACATTCCAGCGAACAGAGGTAAGTGAAAGTAACTGCTCCCGTTTGGTGGCGTGTAGACAGTCCGGATGAACCGTGTAAACAGAAGTAGTACTGTGTCAATCCCCCCTTGCGTGGTGAAACTTTGAGGAGCTGGACTAGATGTCCTTGAAGGACCCTTCTAGATCTACCCTTCTCTGGGTAGAAACAGACATGACCATAGCTGGTCCACTTTGTCACAGTCTGCCCCGGACCTCCACTGTACATCTGGGCAGGCGTCTCCAGAGGTTGGCGCGGGATTGCCCTGGGCCGCATCGCCGGCTAGTCAGGACTCTCCCTTCGGAAAATCCTCGCGGTCCCAACCCGGGCAGAGGTCTGCGTGACTGGGCCACAGCGGCCTATCGCGTCGGTTGTGTTCGCCCGGATCGGGGCCCCGCCATGGCTCTTTGTCGTGGTGGGCTGCCATTGGCCGCCATGCCTGTCCGTCGTGGAGGGGCGCTGGGTGCGGTGTGAGGGCGGGGCTAGCTGGCCGCGCGTTGGTGCATCTCCCTGCCCTTGCCGGCGCCTGACCGCTAGCACGCTTGTTGTGCCATCTCCGGTTTTTGGGGAGTACGGTTCTCTCTCTCTCTCGCTCGCTCCTCTTGAATAACATCGGTTTAGGGCTCTGTTTGTGCCGGTGCTGCAGGAGTGAACGGAAGTAAAGCCCAACCACTTTAACCCGACTGTTTGTCAGAGCGTGGCCTCCCTCACACGGGGTAGTCAGGGAGTGGGGTGGCGGGCTGGCCCGGGCTGGGCTGCCTCTGCCCTCCTCTTCCATCCATTAGGAGCCCGCATTTTGAGGTGGGAGTTCCCTTCCCTGACACTCGCGCGAGCCACCCGCAAGAGGAGGGTTGGGCCCAGGCCTTGCCCTCTTCTTGCCTTGAGCCGCTGCTCCATGCTGGGATCCACGGGGAGCCTGAGTGTGAGTGTGAGTATCACCCTGGGGTCAGCGGAGCCTCTCGCTGCTCTAGGGAATTCACCCAGTCGGGGGGGGCAGGCCAGCCCTGGATGCGTAACTAATGCCTCAGCCAGTTAAACAGGCCATGCTTCCCAAGGCCAGGCCGGGTGGCCACCGACGCCAGTGTTTAAGGAACACACATGAAAAATACACGTTGCAGGGCGCCTAAGGTACCAGTGCAGGCCCTGCAACATGTATGCTTCATAAGTGTTCTTTAAACATTGGCATAGGTCCCCCCCCCCCCCTTGGCCCAGGGGGCGCGCTCCATCTTGGAGAAGGGTCCATTCTACCGCATCGTGCCAGATGGCCGGCCTGGCTTGTTCCCCCGTCCCCTTCCATGGGGGGCTGCTTTGGTTCTTTGCGTTGAGTCAGGGTGGGCACAACACACAGCACCTTGCATTAAACACCTTGCGTGGGGCAGCCACGGGAGGTCTCTCTCTGCAGGGTTTGTAGATGGGGGGGCTGTCTGGTTACGCGGTGACTCCAGCAGCAATTCTCCAGAGCCTGGCCAAGAAGGCGCCTGCGCTGCATCCGGCATCTCTCCTGCTTGCTCCTCTAACAGAGTGCCGGTGTTTGACAAAACCATTAAGTTAAATTAAGCCCCGCGCGCCTCAAATGGGTCTGGAGACTCCAGGCTGACTGGCTATTAGCAGAGCTGTCTCCTCTCCTTCCCTCCTCCTCCTCCTCCTCCTCCTCCATTTAATTTTCTCTGATGTGCAGCTGGTTTTTACGGCTGACATTTAAAAGCTCTGCGCCGGGGCTGGCAGAAAGAGGCTTGGCATTTGGAACAGCATCCTCGTCGCCTGGCTTGCAGGGAGGATGGGGGGACCTGCCGGGGACCTGGCATGGGGGTGGCAGTTCCAGACGCAGGATCCAGGTTCTTGCCAGCACTCTGGCGCTGGTTTCGCCGTTCTCCGTTACTGAGGGTGCACGAGGCCGGTTGCAAGTGCTGCAAGAAGCTGGTCTCTGCCCCGAGGAGCTTGCAGTCCGGGGAGAGGTAAACCGAGGAAAGGCGAGAAACAACAGGTGATTTCTATGATCCTGTCCATTTACTGACTGCAAGAGGGGAGGAGTGGGCAGAGGGCTAGGGATGTGGCCAGAAGCAATGGACACAGGCCAGTGTCTGTCAGAGCACTCCTAACCCCTACTGCTAACAACGTGGGGGATGCGTGTGTTCTCTGCCACAGTCCAGTGGTGCTTGAGGACCGTTCAGGAGCTGTCCTCGGACCCCTTGGCTCCAGGTCTGTCTCTCTCTCTCAGCACGTCTGAGCTTCACTGTCCAGAGCCCCGGGAGTGGTTTCTGAATTGCTTCACGGGCGGACTGTGAAGGAATTGTAGGAGGATCTTGACAGACTGGGTGACTGGGCATCTAATTGACGGATGAAATTGAATGGGGACAAGTGCAAAGTGATGCGCACAGGGAAAAATAACCCAAACTATATGGATACAGTGCTGGCTTCTAAGGGTATTTTCAGACGTCACGGGCCTCCCTTGTACCACGGTGAACCACCCGTGGTGGTGGAGGTTCCGTAACGTCTGAAGGGGGTCACGCCAGATGTTCACCACAGTGAACACCCGGCGGGAATCCCTTGAATCACGGTTCCGGAGGGGAGGCTGGCCTCCCCTCCGGAACGGTGGTTACTCAGACCACGGCTGGGAATTGGCGGCTGGTAATGTTTGTTACCGCCGCCGCTTCCCGGCTGTGGTCCCAGCCATGGGCCGGGATCGGGCGCAGCGGCCGGATTGGACGCTGCGCCTGCCCGTCTCCGGGAGGGTGGGCACCCGGGGGAGCGTGGGGGGGCGGGGCCATGCGGTCACATGTTGTGCCGCCCAGCCCCGCCCCCTCTCTGATCCCCACGCGGAATCGGGCCGGCACGTCTGTTGACCGGCCATCCTGATTCCGCTCGGGGGTGTAGACGTGACCACGGGCCGTGTCAAAACGGAGGCCCGTAACATCTGAAAATACCCTAAATTAGGAGTTATCACTCAGGAAAAGGAACTTGGGAGTCACTGTAGACAATACATTGAAATCCTCAGCTCAGTGTGCGGTGGCCGTCAAACAGTGTTAGGAATTATTTGTAAAGGGATAGAGAATGAAACTGAAGCTATCGTAATGCCGCTATATAAATGTATGGTGCGGCTGCACCCGGAATATTGTGTGCCGTTCTGGTCGCCCCATCTTGAAAAAGACATCGCTGAACTAGAAAAGGTGCAGAGCAGGGCAACAAAAATGCAAAGGGGTCTGGAACGGCTCCCATATGAGGAGAGACTGGACAGGTTGGGGCTCAGTTCTTCAGCTTGGAGAAGAGATGACAGTGTCGGAGACAGGATGCTGGGCTTGATGGACCATTGGTTTGACCCAGTCTGGCACGGACTATGTCCTTATGTAGTTACTTGGCTTATGATGGGGGGGGGGGCGGTCTTGCCTGCCAAGAAAACACACTTTTGAGAAGCATGCTGCCTTCTCGGGGGCACAACTAGAATTATTTTTATAGGGGCAGAAGGGGGCGTGAACCCGTTCCAGTAGCGAGCCTGTCTTCCTCTTCCTGCTGCTTTCAGCAAACAGACAGGAGTGAAAGATGCATCTGTCTGGCAGGGATAGGGAACCTCCAGCTCACAATCTCCTTCTGGCTGAATCCCTATCCCTCTGCAGATCTCCTCTGCCCACTCATCCCCTCTTGCAGTCTGACAATGGGCAGGACCTTAAGTCCTTGCAGGATGCAACGCCACTGCCCTTCAGGAGCAGCCAGGTGGTGCCTGTGCCTTTAAGGAAGCTGACTGTTTACTGGGACCATGCCCCCTTTTTTTGGGGGGGGGGGGAATATAAGAGCTTCAGTCTCCGAGGCCAGTTAATCTTCGAGGGGCATAGCAGGGAGCTGATCTGGGTGCTATCCCAGGGCTGGGACAGAGCTCAGTTGGGGGAGAGGAGAGCTCTTTGAAAAGGTACAGAGAGGAGGCAAGAAGCCTGAGACTTACCTTGTAGGAAGGAAACTGTGTTTGCAGTTGTGAACGTACCGTGCTTTGGTGAATTTGGGGGAAGAAAGGCACTGTAAATCAACCAGCACCAGGGCAAAGAAACCACGAGACTGGACTGATTGATGCTTCTGTGTATTCTGGAGCAGGGACTTGGGTCTGCAGAGACTTACCAAAGAATGCCCTCTGGTTACCCGGTCCCTCCTTTAAATTTCCCAGAGGCTCAGAACATGGTGGCTGCTCCCCACATCCATGATAGCAGGGAGCACTCTCCCTCACTGTGCAATGAGCTACATATCCAGCTTGGGCATCATGGGATGGAGGCTCCGTGGCAGCGCTCCCAGCGTGATGGAATTAGCCATGGGGACCGAGTGGCTCTCCCTGAGGAAAGTAGTAGGGTGAGGAAAGCAAACATGGGGCGACAAGAGCTGTGCAGCTCCCTCTTGCTTCCCCCCACCCCCCGTCCCTTATTTGGGGATGCCCATTTGGAAATGCCAAGGCGATACACGTCTGGCAAAAAAAGGCCTCTGCCCTACGGAGTTTAAGGTAGAGGCAGGCTCTGGAGCTGGGGGTAGTGGAATCTGTGGGCCAAGTGCAAATTGGGACGTGCTACCACCCCTCACCCCCCAGGTGTGGGCAGAAATGCACTAGGGGACAGAGAGAGTGCACAAACGTTTGGAGGTCGCCGGGTGACCTAGCATCATCTCCTGGTCCTGGTCGTCCTTTGCCTTCAGTCCTTCTGCACACCTGCTCCTGGGCCCTTCGTAGGGTGTTAACCAATGTGATGGCAGCTTGCCGCGCGCTGTCACATTTGTTGGAACCCTGCCAGACGTTCACCCGCGATTTCTCCCGGATGTGGCAGCAGCTAGCCCGGGCCGTGATCCCGGGGACCTCCAGGGTCACACTGTTTGCCCAATCAGGGCAGAGTGGGCTACAGCAGATTTTCTTGCAACAGAGCCAAGCTCTTGACTCATGTTCCACTTTATGATCCACCATCACTCCCTGCTCCTTCTCAATTTATGCAGCAGGGGGTTTTTTGTGTGTGTTTTTTTCTTTTCATTGTTATGTGTAATACTTTGCATTAAGTCTCTGGTTGTTTCTTCTAGCAATGGTTTTCCTAGATTGTTTTGTATACTAATCCTGTCCTACTGAAGTATTTGCAACCCCTTCCAGTTTTGTGTCGTCTGCACATTAAATGAGTAAATGTTATACTCCCTTCTCCAAAAATGTTAATATATTCTCTGCTCCCTTCTTCAATTAAATGAACATTTTGAAGATGTCTCTGGACCCAGGACAGGGCCCTGAAGGACTCCACTTGACACCACCTCCCAATTTGATACCGGTTTCTTAATTATTACTCTTTGAATATGGCTAATGGTCATTGCTTCTCCAGCCCATACTTCTCCATCTTTCTTATGAGACTGCCCTAGGGGGCTGTATTAAAGGCCTTTCTGAAGTTGAGAAATATGTCTGCATTTCCCTTGTTGACTAAGCCATGTTGGAGAAGGAATGTGGTTTTCTGAAGAAATTTTTATTATTATTAAGCATTTATATAGTGCCAGCGATGTACTTGGTGCATTACAGAGAATAAAGTAGACACGGTCCCTGCCTGAGAGCTTGCAATCTAAAGACAGGGGGAGGGGAGACGGGGAAGGGGGAACAGAGGGAGAGACAAGGGATGCGACATTCATGAGGATGCGGGAACTCAGGTGCACGTTCTTGGCTTGGTTACAGTAAATTGGGAGTTTGCAGATAACAGGTGGGGGATAATCCTGGGTGGGGGTGATTAGCAGGAATTAGGAAGTGTGGAGCGGAAGAGGTGGGTTTTGAGGAGGGACTTGAAGGTGCGTGGAGGGTGGGGGCAAGGTGGATGTGGGCAGGGAGGGAGTTCCAGGCGTGTGGGGCAGCGAGGGAGAAGGGACGAAGGCGGTTGAGGGAGCAGGGGAGGCGAGGGAGGGTGATGGAGGGGATGGAGGAGGAGTGGAGTGTTCGAGCAGGGGTTCGGAGGGAGATCCGGGCAGAGTGGTAGGGGGGAGCGAGGTTGTGAAGGGCTTTGTAGGTGAAGACGAGGAGCTTGTACAGAATACGCTCAGGAAGAGGGAGCCAGTGGAGAGAGGAGAGGAGAGGCTGCACGTGGTTAAAGCGACGGGCTAGGTGGATGATCCTGGCAGCAGAGTTTTGAAGAGAGATGAGGGGAGAAAGGGGAGAGCGGGGCAGGCCAGCGAGGAGGAGGTTACAATAGTCGAGGCGTGAGAAATACATTTTGATCGGAACCTTCATAGCACTGGCATTTCACTCCTTCAGGCCCCAAGCAGCATCCATCCAGGGCCTCTTGTCTCCCCCTGATGTCTCTCCCCCTCCCTCCTCATCTGCTGACAAGCAGGAGATGTGGGGAGCGTCTGTGTCACACCGGAGACAATGCTGAATCTAATTTTCTGCCTCCTCTTTTGGTTAATTGGCCCTGGCCCCGCTGTCACACTGCCCCAATCACAGCAGTTCAGGCCGCACAATGGCTTCCATTTGAGCTCCCTGCGCGGAGGCCACTGTGGGTTCGGGGCAAGCACTTAGCAGGGGAGCGTCCCCTCTCAGACAAGTCGTGCCTTGGAGCGCCGCGGAGACCAATAGACCGGGGTCGCTGCGCTTTGACCTCTGGGAATCGCATGCTGGGAGCGTACGCTGTGTGCTTGGTCACTGGGGCCGGGAGGCCGCGATGCGAAGGCCACAAAGGGGTGGCTCTTGCTTCTGTTTCGGGGGGGGGGAATTGATAGAGATGGAACTTCTCCCCCCCCCGGTATAGGGTGGAGTCTCCATTCTGTCTGCAAAGGAAGACTAGATGCCCCTGGAACCGAAGTAATGCAGCAAAGCGTGCGTACACACACACACACACCAGGGTCGAGCCACTCCTGGACGTCCTGCCCCTCAACCCGAAATGCACGGGGACGGGGGGTGGGTTGTATTTAGAAGAGTCAGCCTAGCTGCCCTACCAAACCCAACACTCCCTGCCAGACAACCAGTGAGCAGCCCCCTCCTTGCCCACCCCCAAGCCAATCAGAGGAGAGGCTGAGCTTGGCCCCACCTTAAGCTGTTTGGCACTGTGGGTGGCTTGCCCGCAAACAGCTGATTTGGGGGTAGCGGTCCCCTCAGTCCTGACCCCCATCAGTCTTTATCCAGCTCTGGGTACCAGGGTCTTGCAGTCTGTAGCAGCTGAGATGGCGGTTCCAAGGCTGAGCCGTGACAAACAATGGTGTTAACCAAACACAGGTGAGTGGGTGGGAGCATGACAGTAAATTGAGAACGGAATGGCATCGACTTGCCCTTTGTTCTAGGGAATCCGCTCTATCCTCGATCTTCCTTCCCTCATCGCCCGCTACGTTCCCACCATGGAACTCAGCGCTTCCTCTGCCACCATCTTTGCCCCTTTTCCTGCGCCTGGAACCCCCTCCCTGAACGCATGCACTCGGCTCCCTCCCTCCTGACTAGGGCTGAAACTCCATCTCCGTTTCTTGTCGAGAATCATGGTCCTTAACTCGTTTTTAGTGAGAATCGAGAATTGAGAAACCCCTGGGTTCTTGACACGTTTCCTGGCTCAGAATTGTTCTCGGTTTACCATTTGCCATGGTTACTGTGAACCGCTGACTGTCTTCATCCCGGTAATGCACATGCGCAAAATGGCTGCCCTTTTCCGAAATGGCAGCGACGCTGCTGGTGCCATCTTGGAAAAGGGGTACGCACGCACAGAACAGCTGTGGTGGCCATTTTTCATGGGCGTGTTACCGGGCTGAACACTGCACCGTAAGCAGCAGATGGTAAATCGATATACGTCACGGCAAATAGTAAATCACTGTAAATCGAGGAAATTCTCGACTGAGATCTCGAACCATTACTGAGATCATCCTGAGACCTTGGTAACGATTCTCAATTTTCATGAGATTTTTGCAAGAAACAAATTGATTCTCATTTCAGCCGTGCTCCTGACCTTCAAATCTCTCCTAAAAACAACCTCCCTCTTGTGTTCCCTAGATCTTCACCCCCCACGCGCTGCTCATGAATGCTCCCTCGGCTGCCCTCTCCTTCTCCGGTCCCTTCTCCCTCACAACCATGCTGAACACGTGTGCGTTGTAGCCGGGGATGGGCTTGCCTGGGGCGAGTCTTTTCAGGATTAGGTCCACAAAGTCCCTTTCAGTCTTGGGGAATCAGCTTAGCAGTTGAACACACCGTCACTCTCTAGGGAATTAGTTTTCCTCTCTTTAATCCAGTTGCAGTTGCCACTGCTCTGTGCTCAACACCGCATAGAGTTTGACCAAGAAAGTCCCCCTCGGTTGACTTCCCCAAGGTCTCTGTTAACCAGGCAATCCCACTGGGTTTCTAGAGTCTTTCTTAGTCAGGCGCTACGCTGGCTTTGGAGTTGCCTGCTCAGCTGCCCTCTTGCTCGTCTTAGTCCAGCTGAGCCATTCTCAGGTTCTTAGTCTCTCTGGCTGCTCAGCCGACGAGCCGTGGCTTTATCCAGCTGCTAATCCATGCAGCGCTGTCCTATGCTTCTGTCAGTGCCTGCAGCATCATTTGCTCCCTCTCAATGTCAGTGCTGCTCCCTTAAAGGGCCCATGGCTTGCAGGGATTCTGCCCTGCTGTAATGCACCTGCAACTTCTCAACTTCCTCTATATCTCCCTGTCTCTCCCTTGTCCATCCTAGACTGTAAGCAGTGGCACTCCTCTCCCGGCCCCGCCTAATGATTGTTCAGTGCCAGGTGCATTAGTGGTGTTATATAAATAATAACGTTCTAGATCCATCTCATTCATCTCCACCCCCACCCCCGACCTTAAAATCCTTGAGTTTCTGAATGATGTGCCATGGGGGACAGAGTTAAGGTGACGTACGCCGTGTTCACTCTTTCATTCTGTGACTTTTCATTACCTGGGCCTCCCTTAGCAGAGGCTTGATTTTGTATGGAATAGAATTGGTATCCGAATTGCTTTCTGTTTGTTGATGTTCCGGTGGCTGCACAGGCCCTGTAATAAAGAGCAAAGAGTCGAGTTAATTTGTGCTGGGATCTGGGAGCCTTTTTGTGCTTGGTTGGATTTTGTCAGCAGAAATCCCATTTGGTCCAGCGTTCCGTTGCTACTGAAATGGTGTTGAAGGGCAGTCACATCCGCGGGGGGTGGGGATCTTGCAAAGGAGAGAGCTAATCTTAGAAGTGCGGGCCAGGAGTGCGGCCTGCTTGAAATGAGAGCCGTTACTGTGCTATTATCTTGTCGGGTCCCTCTCGGGAGTGGCTTTACCCACTGATTGCTGCAAAGGAGGAAACGGTCTCCAAGGGACAATTGAAGAGTCAGGTAATAATCCAGCTCGGAGCACCAGTTTTGCAAGGAGAGTCTACCCAGCGCTTGTTAATGGACAAGACCATAGCCCACGGGAGCCCAGGTTCACACTCTGAAGCCGCCACACAACTGCCCCTCCCATAGTTCGGCAGATGAACCCAATAGATGCGGGGGGTGTGTGTGTGTGTGTGTGTGTGTGTGCGCGCGCGCACACTGCATGTGCTCCACCTCCCCCGAGACTTGGAGTTGCGGTGAACTCTGGGTACAGGAAGCTTTGTTTTTCATCTGTTTTCTCTGTGGGAATTTTTTTTGGGGGTGGGTTTTACTTTTTACAGCACTGCAAAAGTAAACCATAAAAGTGTCAGCCAGAGCGGAGAGCGCGCTTGCTTCTTGGACCGCTCTAGGTGCTGCACCGAGGAATCTATGAGCCTGATGGACCTGTATGCGGGCACCCCAACAGGCAGGGCGGGCGCACATTAGCCAGGGTTAGCCAGCATTTGCCCGCACAACGGGCCCCACATTCTCTGAGATGACTTGGTGAGGGCGGGCCGTGTGGCAGTCCTGTGTCCGGTGGGAGCAAACATCGGGTAAACGCTTAATCAACGGTGTGGTCTAATGTGGGCTAACCTTAGCTAGTGTGGCCTATCTTCACCCAATGGGGCTGACCCTATGCCCTACGGATCCTATGTGTGTGCCTGCAATGGACATCCGTGTAGTTTCCACACAGCTGGGCACAGGATCTGTGGGGCATAGGATCAGCCCCATTGTCTTTTCTCAAGGAGTTGCTGGAGGGGCTAGTCTGCACAGCCCCAGAGAGAGCCAGAAGGGACTTGGATTGACAAAAGTGTTTATTTCAGTGTCGTCCACAGAGAACTCTGCGTTGGCAGCCGCTGCCGATCATTACCAGGTCGATTTGGGTACTGGAAATTTGACAGGTTTCCGGTGTTGGTGGGTACCCTGCTTCAGGCCTAATTATGTTCTCAATAGCTTGAACGAAAAGGCTAAAGGGTCGGCCCATGGTATTGACTCCAACGGTGGCCATGAAAGCCAGGCGTGGTGTTGCCCTTGGTGCCGTGTCTTGGTTGTAGCTGCTGAGCTGCTTTCAAAAGGCTGCCTGGCTGACTAAGGACTTCACAGAGTCAAGCAGACATTGACAGAAAACAGGAAGGAGGACGCAAGCCGGGCCTCTGTAATTATGTAGCATTTATTATTAATACGCTGAAATTGCTGGAAGCAGCCTCTGTAATGTGAATACTGATACCGAGTTTCAAAAGACAATTTAGCTCTCATCTCTGGTTATTAGCTCCCACAGCTACAGCAGTCACTGAACTAAAGCCTCCTTTGCAACTGCCTGGTTAGATTGCTTTCTTCTCCTCCTTTGTTTCTCCCTGAAGGTCTGGGCTCTGTCACCTCCCGTCCCTCTGTCCGCCTCCCCAACCTTGGGTCTTGGCGCACTGCAGAGTGCCACGTCCGATACCCAGGGACTGATGTTCTTCAGACTGAGTGGCTCTCCCAAGCGCCAACCTGTGGATAGGGCTGAAGCGGCAGCAGCTTTTACCTTGTTGCGATTCCATTCCGCCATTTTGGAATTGCCCGTGCCACACCGCGGCTTTTCTGCTGACATTCCGCTAATTTCGCCGGCATTCTGCAAATTTTGAAACTATCGAAAAAATTGCGGAATTGTCGGAAAGTGTTGGAAAGCCGCTGTTCCGCTATTTTGTGGCGCTGACGGAAGTAGCGAAAATGGCATGTTCCCACTATTTGTGAAGCCTGTGGAAGTAGCGGAATGAAATTAGCGGAACTGCGGAAGTAACGGAATGAAACCAGCGAAATGAAAGCCCTTTCCACGCCATGCCACTAATTGCGGAAACGCTGTTTCCGGCGGAAATAGCTATCGCTGCGACTTTCCGCTACAGCCCTACCTGTGGACTCGTCGGGCATAGTTTTTTGAGGTTGGGAGGGACCCGCAATATTTAGAGTCATGAGGGAAGGTGATCGGGTCACTTATGAAATGCTGATTGTGCCGTCAAAATGTTTGCATTCAGAATCTGGCACAAGCAAAACTTGGCATTTAGGGAAATTCTCTTTTGGTAAAACTACTGTTTTGCACTCACTCTCTGGAATGCCTAGTCTCACAATTGGTTTTGTTGTCATGATTTATTATTTATTTAGCACTAGCAATGTGCCTGGTGCTGAACGGTTATGGCCAGAGACAGGTCTCTGCCCCCAGGAGCTTAGTCTAGGTTGGACAAGTAAGGGAGACACAAGGGAGGGGGATGCCCAATGGCTTCAATCCTAAACCCCTCTCCATGCACTGCATATCGGAGACCCGTGCAGATCCACACGAGACCATGTGGCACAATCCCCTGATAACAGGGGTGCACGTGACTCCCGTGTGGAATCTACGCGGGCCATGGGCAGGGCATGGGATCAGCCCCATTAAGTTACAGGTGCACATGTGTAGCTTAGTTGCCAGGGGAGGGATGGGATCTTGAAGAATAAAAGTATTCTAGCAATCTTCCAGTATCGTTGAGACACTTAAACTTTCATGTTTTGGTGAAATTTAGTGGAGATGCAAAAATCTCAAACCAGCTCTGAGGTTCCAATTTGAGGTCTGCTGATCACTGTTGATCTATGAGGCTTGGTAAAGGCCTGTATTGGGTCTACAGAATGGGCCACGGTTATAGCAACATGGTGGCCTTTGGTCCTCACTAGTGGTGAGACCATCTCTATTTCTCCTCTAGCCCCCACCTCCTTCATCTCCCCAGAGAGGGGAGGGACTCGGAAGAGAAGAGGCTGCTTGGTACACGAGGGTGTCCTGCCTGTAGTGAACCATGATCATTTGTATAATAATATACAGATCTATATAAACCTTGAGTATTGTGTGCCGTTCTGGTCGCTCCAGCTCAAAAAAGATATAGCGGAACTGGAAAAGGTACAGAGAAGGGCAACAAAGATGACCACGGATCTGGAACGGCTTCTGCATGAGGAGAGGCTGAATAGGTTAGGTTTGGGTGGAGAAAGTCCCATTAAAAGCTTGGAAAAGAGAGCCCTAACCTATCTATCCGCTGTTGGAGACAGGATGCTGCTGGGTCCAGTGGACCGTTGGTCTGGCCCAGTATTGTACTGATTAGATTCTTCTCTAGTGGCTGCATGGTGGCCAACAAGAAACTTCAAACGTCAACTGGTTTTATGGCCCCCGATCTTTCTCGTGTGGTCTCCGGTGTAGCTCGGACCATTGGATTCTTCAAGTTATCATCCCGTCAGACCTACTAACTTGTGTCTGGCTAGATCAACTCTTTTGGAAGACCATCTTCTCTGGAGCTGATAGAGCATCCACCAACTTTGTTCCAATGGCTAATTGCCCTCATTACTTACAAATAAGTCCTGCACTTTTAATGGGACTTTCTCCACCCAAAGGTGTTCAGCTCTCCATAATGAAGCTAAATTAATAGAAATTCAGACTTGAAGAGTTGGAAGGGACCTTAAAGACTCTCTAGTCTAATCCTGTACACTTGGGCAGGCTATCTAAGGCATCCCAGACAGACGTCCATGCAGCCTTCTCTTGAATCCCTCCAGGGAAGGAGATTCCCCAACCTCCTTAGGCATCTTATCCCATCGTTGAAATGTTCTAACCACTAGGAAACGTTCCCTAATATTGAAAAGAAAATGTTCTCCGTCATTTTTATGGCATCCTTTTAGATATTTGAAAACTGTCAACATGTCCTCCCTGAATCTATTCTCCAGGCAACATGCCCAGTTTTGCCAAACGCTCCCCATAGGACTTGTATTCCAGACTGTGTGTTGCGGCATGGATCATCTTTGTTGTACCCTTCTGTATCCTTCCCAGTTTAACATCTTCCTTGAAATCAAGAGCCCAGAACAGTACACAACACTCCAGGAAATCTGGCCACTGATGAGCATAAGGGTATTATGGCTTCCTGTGTCTTGAGTATGAGGCTTCTGTTCATTCCTTATGTTGCTAGAATAAACATTCCCCTTCCACGCAGCAGTATCCTAGATAGAGCTGAAACGAATAGTAAATTTGCTATCTGTAGTTAATATCCACCATTCTGGATAGTTTGTGATCCACTAATTAACCGATACCACAACAGCTAACTGACAAACCAAATAACTGGATAACAATGTAACCGTTAACCAGTTACCGTATTACTGTATCGTCATGCTACTGCATAACCAAATGATGTTGTTACTAAACTGAAACCAGGACTGGGGGCAGGAAGAACATTATGGGCAATGCATTTATGGGCTTACGGTAAATGGAAAATTATGGGTCTATGGTAAACGGTGCACTGCCGTATCATGCAGTAGTGCGGTAAATGGGTAGAACTGCTGACCAGTTAACCTACCCAACAATAAGCAGATACCTCTTGGTGACTAGTCCTTGTTGGAGAGAATCAGATACTGCAGACGTGTCCACTTACTGGATAGTGGTGTTTTCAGCTGTTATCCTAGCAAAGCACTTTATGGGCCAAATTCTACAGTTCACGATATTTGGCTGCTGTTTCTCAAAAGAGGTCAGCTCCTACTTAGGTACCAAATTTTTTGGAAGAAACTCCGCACATGGGCTAGGCGATGCTCAGCTCTCTATGGAAAAAGGCTGGGATTGTGCTTACCTTTTCGAAAACCTGGACCCATGAGTAGGTTACATATCCTTGTCTGCGTTTTCTGTCACTGGATAGATACAGAGCATCTGTCATAACACGGAAGTTGGAACTCTGTGATTCTGTAGGAACCTTTTGAGGACAGACAGACCCAAGATAAGAAATGTCTTAGGTCACAAAAAGGCAAGAATAAGCCATAGGGTGAAAACGGATGTGCACCTGAACTCCCCTTTAACCTTGCTTTAACTTCTCTTATGCATGTTCCAGGGCTGCATAGGGTGCCAATACACCCCTGCAACATGCATGAGAAATGTTAAGGTGCATGTCGGTTTTCACACATTATCTGCTAGAGGTTCAGCAGGTATGGGTTTCCACCGAGTAGTCACTCGCCTCCTAGTGCACACTGGAGAAGAGAATATTCATTGCCTGACTCTGATACGTCGAACATTCATTCCCCGATAGTATTTCATAGTAGTTTAAGGAGAATTAGGACAGTCACTAGCCTAAATGAAGAACAATTCACAGAACTCAAACCTTGAGTTGCTCTGGATTTCTCCGCACATAAGTTATCTGGCTTGCTGACGAGATATCAGGGCAGATAACTGGCCTCTCAGTCCGAATCGGGAGGGGAAGGGTTAACCTAGATGTCCGACGTGCATTTCTCAGCCTTTTTTTTTTAAACCACCGTTACGGAAGGATCCATCGCCGATTCTTCCTCGGGAAGAGCTGACAGGCAGAGAAGAAAGAGACGCATGGGTGTGTGGCCGCGGAGATGAGACATCCAGAACTTCCCAATCGATCGCTTCATCAGATAGCGACGGTAACTGGAGAGGAAGGGGAATCAATGCTGCCCTTTCATGTTTGCATCCAGCCAGCCCACGGTATAACCGGGGGGCGAAGGGGGGAGCCCATAGTCATGGGTGGTTTATTTGGTAGCATCCCTTCAGTATTTTTTGATTGTTGTTTAATCGGTATTTTGCTCTTTGGTAACGTATTCATTTTGACTGTGCTGTTTATTTGCTCAATGCCGTGACGGTGATATTATAATTATTATTATTATTGGTTGCTCACCAAGAATAGAACTGGCATCTCAAACAAATGGCATCTCCCACCCACGCCACACCTTCCCCCCTCCCCCATATTAAAACACTAAAATACAAATGTATTCTTTAATATTCAGTGAATCCTCTCCTATAATTCAATGCAATAAAAGAGGTGCCCCAACCAGCCCCCTCAAGGGATAGTGCAGAACCCACCCCCAAGGCCACCACTTCCATCTCAGAAGAGGGGATTGTGGCATAATCTCCCATGCCTCTATATCCCCGTTGTGTAGGGTTGTGACGTGCTCCTTGCCCGTACTCCACGGGGTGTGTGTGTGTGTGTGTGCGGCATTTGATTGCATTAGCACCTTTGTGCGATGGTGTGATGCGCGGTACGGCCAAAGTAAACGAAATTCCAAAAAAACAAAGTGGCCAAAACGGCAAACTCGGAATAACAGAAATGGATATTCATTTCCGCAACCAAAGCGAGAAGCGGGCAGCAATTCATATCCGCTTCGTTAAGAGGAGAGGGATATACCAAATTCAGTACTCAAAATGGACATCCATTCCAGCCGTAACCTACAGCAAAGAGAAGTTGGCATGCCTCTGTTGCTAGGCCTTGGTTATAAGAATTTAAGAGGTGTCCTACCGTGTCAGACCATAAGAGGACAGTCGGTGCCAGACGGGGTCAGACGAATGGTCAGGCAAGCCCAGCATCCTGTCTCCGACAGTGACCACTCTTGGTTGCTTCAGAGAAGTCCGCAACAGGTCATAATGGAGAAATCCATTCCCTGCTCTTCACTCCTAGCTCCGGACAATCAGAGGCTACATCCCCCCAAGCTGCTTGGCTAAGAGCCGTTAATGAACCTAGCCTTCAAGAACTATCCAGTCCTTTTTAAAAACCCAGCTCTGCTACTGGCCTTGACCGCCTCCTCTGGCAACAAGTTCCACAAGTGAATGGCTCATTGTGTGAAAAAATACTTTCTTTTGTTTTAAATCTACTGCCAATTAGTTTCATGGAGTGTCCCCTAGTTCTAGTGCTATTTGAGAAAGTAAAGAGCAACTCCCTATGTACTCATTCCACTCCACTCCTGATTATATACACGTATATCCTATTCCCTCTGAGTCCTCTCTTCTCCAAGCTGAAGAGCCCTAACCTCCCCCAGCTTCTCTCCATACGGGAGCTGTTCCAAACCATCGATCATTTTTGTTGCCCTTCCCTGTGCCTTTTCCAGTTCTACTATATTCCTTTTTTGAGATGAGGTGACCAGAACGTCACACACTATTCAAGGTGTGGTCACACCGTCAATTGATATAGCCGCAATATGATATTCTCTATTTTATTCGCTATCCCTTTCTGAGTAATTCCTAACGTTCGGTTTGCTTTTTTGATGGCCGCCACGCACTGAACTGAAGTTTTCAATGTGCTGTCGGCAATGACTCCAAGATCCTAATCCGATGGTCCTTTGAGTCCAGCATACTGCGTCCGGCAGCGACCACCTTGGGTCACTTTCAAGTAGCGGAGGTCATAAGGGAGTGGCCCTGCTGGTCACTCCCAGCTCCCAGCAGTCTGATGCTATGTCTCCTAATCAGCTAGACGAATAGGCATTGATGAACCTATCCTCTAAGAATTTATCCAGACCTTTTTAAAACACAGTAACGCCATTGGCCTTTACAACGTGCTCTGGCAGGGAGTTCCCCCAAGTTAATTGAGTGAAAAAGAACTTTCTTTTTTTTGTTTTAACATTGCTTCCAGCTGGTTTCATAGTGTCCCCTCATTCTAGAATTATCAGGGAGGGTAAATAACCGCTTCCTATTGTGTTCCACACTCCTCACGAGAGAGAGGGGATACTAGCCGTATCCCCTCTCTAACAGTGGCGCTGAGCTGGGGACAGACTTCTATTGTTCAACAGGCAGGTGCAATCGCACCACTTGGCAGAGGGGAAAGAAGTGGCCCTATTGAATCAGACCAGTAGCCTCTTTCGGCCTGGCCCAAGAGTGACTGTAGCTCGATGCTTCAGAGAAAGGTACTAAAAACTCAGTAGTGAATGATCATGGCATCAGCTAAGCCAAGGGTGAAGATCTTGTGTGAGGCTGGTGGTCAGTGCCTGCCTGTGTCAACAAGTGGTCCATCCAACCCAGTATCTTGTCTCCGTGGCTTGACAGAGGGGACAGTGTGTGCATGTGGTGTTTGCCTATTAATTCTCTCTCTCTGTGGGTGTGTGTAGGTGCAGCCACACAAGATGCCCTGGGGATGCTACCGCTCCTTGGGGAGCCGAAACCCACTTTGAGCAGCCGGACCATGCAATGCATTGCATCATGGGACCGGCTGCTGCCAAATGTTTCCCCCAAGCAGGAAGTCCAAGGATGCATCATGTAGCAGCTTTTACCCCTTTTCTTTATTTTATTTTGTTTTCATTATTTGTATCCCGCCTCTCCTGCCGAGGCAGCTCGAGGCGGCTTACAAAAATTAAAATATTTAAAATAGACCTAAAATGCATAAAATACATAAAGGAGACGCATAAGAATAAAAACAATTTTAGAAAACCCATCCTCCCCACTCTCTCAGCAAAGGCTGGGCAGAACAGCCGGGCCTTGCACTGTCGCCAAAATGAGGCGAGGACCGGGGCCGCCCAGGCCTCCGCCAGAAGGGAGTTCCACAGCCTGGGTGCCGCCACCGTGAACGCCCTCCCCATTGTAGCCCCCTGCGCCACCTGGGGGACATCGAGAAGGGCGCTCCCGGCGTGAGTCAATCCAGGGCATGGCGGGCGAGGCGGTCTCGCAGACAGGAGGGGCCCAGACCATATAGGGCTTTATAGGTCAGCACCAACACCTTGAATTGGGCCTGGAAGACTATCGGCAGCCAGTGCAGAGTTCAGAGCACCGGTGTAATGTGCTCACGGTGACCCATCCCCGTAAGGAGATGGGCCGCCGCATTCTGCACCAGCTGCAGCCTCCAGATCGTCACCAAAGGTAGCCCCAGGTAGAACGCGTTACAATAGTCTAATCTTGAGGTGATGAAGGCATGGATGACAGTGGCAAGGTCGGAGTCCAAGACATACGGCTGAAGCCATTGCACCAGGTGTAATAGGCGGAAAGCACTCCCCACCACAGCCTCAACTGTATGGGGTAAGGCTGCCCAAGGAGAGACTACCCTTTGGCGGGGCCCTGAGGTGGAGGGGATATTACGTAGGAGAGGTATTGTAAACTTATTGCTGGTACAGTCGGTGAGAATATCTCCCCTTAGTGAGAGTGAGGAGGAGATAGAGTTGAGAGGCCTCACCTGGTGGCAGCAGGTGAGGAAGGAAAGGGACACTCAAGGTTACTTCCCTGGTTGCTTAGGGAACACCTAGAGTGAGTTTTTGGCCCAGCAATATATGTAAAGCAATATCTATGTGGGTTGTTATGCTGCTGGGGAAAGTGGTAGGTTTTTTAGAATTTGATAGAATGTATAATGTTTGTGCTTTGTTGCGGTTTATATAGGGATAGTTTTGGGTTTTGATAATCTGATTGTGTATTTGATTTTGAGGCACCTCTGTGGAGGTATTAAGCCCTAAGATTATTTTGTGAGGGGTGCGGTGGGGGTGGGGAGATGGAAGGTTGATTATATTGCGTTATGATTAAGAGTCCTCTGTGTAGGACTTGTGTTAAATTCTATTGTATTTGGAGTTTTTTTTGTATAAGACCTATGCTTCAATTTGATTTGTAAGCTGCCTCAAGCTAATTTATTAGGAGAGAGCGGGATATGAATAAAAAGTCAAATCAAATCAAACCTATGTGCCTGGGCCCCTTCTGACCCACCGCGTGTTGAGGTCCGTGGCGGGGCTTTGAGTAGCGGTCACTGTCGCCCATCGCGCACTGCCGTATCACGGTCGGGGTGGAATCTTGGGTCAGGCTAGGAGAGGGAAGTGGGGAAGGACTGGGCACCTCCTCATGTAACCGGTGCCTTGGCACTCCCCGATCATGGCAGGGGCGCTCCGACCACGGCCCAGCAGGGGTGGGGCGCCAATCTGCCCAGCTCCCCGCACTGGCCCCATTGTGTGGCGGAAACACTTGCTCACGTGGGGATCCGGCCTCCAGAGCTTGGGTGGCTGCACCCTGCCCGTGTGTTCCTATGGAATTATTTTGGTGTGGGTTATATAACCTCTCTATTAACCTCTCTATAGAACAGATGCTGGTTCAGGACTTTAATTTTTGTACGTTTGGCAGAAATTCCCACGGATGCTGGATAATGACCCACAATTCCTGGCCACCCTCATCCTGGAGAGTCCCTAAAGTGGCTGGGGATCTTCACCTGAGACAAGCTAGCACTTGGATAATGCAACAGTCCACTTAACATTTACAAAACAAAACCATAAGGTCATAAAATCAGAATTGTGTAAGGGAGAGTAGCAGAATTGTTCCTTGAAGGAAAATAGAGCCATAAAAGGGGGTGACTAATGACTGTTGGGGTGCCCAGGCAGGGCAGGGGGGTGGAAATAACTGACTAGTGGGAAATCATTTCTGAGCTTTAGCAGCGTGATGTTGATGAGTGACTTAATCTGAAGGAAATGGATATTTTGGGAGCAAGAAGTCATGATGACTAAGCAATTATGTAATACATGCATTGGCTGGATGATGTTATCGGTGAGCGAGTGTAGAAATCCTGGGAGCCTGTAATTCGAGGTGGACATCCCCTGGGTGGAGGAGAACACCAGGTCATGCAGCGATGTGGTAATAATCCTCAATTTATCCCTCCTGATCTGCTATGACTCCATTGTTCTTAGAGGCACACTTGTGTAATAGCTCAATTTAGATGATTACAACGATGAGGGAAGCTTATAAAAAATAACAGCTAGATAGTTGAGGGACTGTGTGGGCTCAGTGCCTTAGTTTACCTAACGGTGGGAGCATTCCTTATCCTGGAGCCATGGTGTCCCTACCCCTTACTCCTGCCGGATATGACTGCCCACAGGGGCCCGTTTCAGGTGGGTGTGAGGGGCAGGGCCACTTGGAGATTAAACATTTTTTTTGTGGCAAACACGGTTTCAATTAGAACTTAAACAAGATTTTGCTCTTCTCAAAAATCTTGTTGAGAATAGGCTTCTCGACAAGATTTTCTCATCTCGAGATTCTTGCAAGAACTCAAGGTTCTTGTGAGATTCTCCAGAACCTCAAAATAGCAAAAATATGGTCTAGAAATGGCCACTAGGGCCTTTCTGCGCATGTGGGGCCGTTCTGCGCATGCATTGATCATTTTTAGGGCACTAAAGGGAGCCACCTGGGGCTTCCTGGACAGGACTCACCTGTGGGCTTCTTGCTCCAGCCGCTGTCGCTTGCCACCTGGGCCCAATCCTGCACCAACTGCTCCAGTTGCTGCTCTAGCTGCTCCTTGGAGGCTCCACCACCATCCATCTGAGGGGAGGAGAAGACCTGACTGTAAGGACTTGGTGGGGGGGGAACCTTAAAGCCGGAACACTCATACTGGGTGACCCAGCCTAACCCCACCCCCCACTGGAACCGGAAGTGCCTCAGCGGCACTAAAGGGAGTCGCCTGGGGCTCTGCCGCAGGTGCGTTCCATAGGCTGTGGTCCACAGGTCGAAGGGCCGCAGCCAAAGAGTGCGGCCCTTTGGGGACCATAGGGGGGAGGCTTTTACCATAGGGAGTCTTTTTTTAGGGGAGGAACTGTCTGGAATTATGATATCGGGGGGAGGAGGGTGGAAGGTACCCATGATGCTGACTTCTGGTAGCAGCAGGGGGAGGCATTGTGGGGGGGGGCTTCATCCGACACCCAGTGGCAGAGGGAGGTTGGATGGAGGGAGGGAGGTGCCACCACTGCCGACTCCTGGTGACAGCAGGCTGGTTGGCTTGAGGTGGGTGGGGAGGGAGGGAGGGAAAGGGGGAGGTATGGGATAGGCCTGGGCAGACGGGCTATAGGCTGGGGTCAGGTAAGGGCTGACGGAGGGGGGGTGAGTTGTCTATAGGGGTCGCTATGGGTCACGGAAGGTATGGTCCAAGGGGATGGATGACCCGCAATCCCCGGGTACCTAGGTGCTTGGTGGATGTGAGAGTCACCCCCCCCCCACCGAGTGGGAGGGAGGAGCAGGGTCGAGGGTCCACCAATGCGGGACTGATGCTGTTAAATGCGAGGTCCATAGTAAACAAGGCCCCGATCATTCATGATTTGATCATGGAGGAGGCAGCAGACCTCGCATATATAATGGAGACCTGGTTGGACAACGATGCAGGACCAACGTTAGTTGCTCTTGTTCCGGCCGGGTATGCCATGCAGCATCAGCCTCGCACAGGGGGCTGGGGTGGTGGTGTGGCTATTATTTTTAGAGTGGAATGGCCGGTTAGGAGATCTCCTCTTCAGGAGATTCCAGGAATAGAGGCCCTCCATGTGGTGTTTGATTTGGCTGGGGGTAACCTAGGGGTGCTGCTGGTGTACCGGGCCCCTTCCTGCCCGACTGCATCCCTTGCCGCTCTAAAGGAACTGGCCTCGGAGGTGGCGCTGGGTTCCCCTAGGACCTTGGTCCTGGGGGACTACAACGCCCATGCCGATGCTGGCCTTGCAGGAGCGGAGCGGGAGTTCATGGCCGCCATGGCAACCATGGACTTGTCCCAAATTGTCAACTGCCCGACCCACATGGAGGGGCATACCCTCAACCTGGTCTTGTGTTGAGGCCTTGAGGCGGGTGATCCATTAGTGGGGGATGTCAGAATGACACCATTGTCATGGACGGATTATTATCTCCTACAGGCTTGCCTCCCGGCACACCACCTCCAGAAGGGGATGGAACCAGTTAGGTTGGTCTGCCCCCGGAGGCTGATGGAACCGCAGAGGTTCCAGAAGGCCCTGAGGGAGTTATCCCTAGACCCTGACGGCCACACTGTCGATGAGCTGGTCCAGTTTTGGAACACCTTGATGGAGGCGGCCATCGACAGGGGGGCTCCGAAACGTCCCCTGCCTCCGTTTCGTCACAGCAGGACCCCATGGTTTACCATGAGGCTGCGGGATATGAAGCAGGTAGGGAGGAGGTGATGCTGGCGTCGGACTCGCTCTGAATCCGACCGTCTTCTCCATAGGGCCCATTTGAGGTTCTATGTTGAGGCTGTGAGGGCAGCGAAGAAGGAATTCTTTGCTACTCTCATAGCGTCTGCGAAGTCATGCCTGGCGGAGCTATTTTGGGTGGTTTGGGGGCTGGTTAGTCCGGCCTCCCTCCGTCTGGATGGGGACTTGTCCCAGGCCCGCTGTGAGAAATTTGTCACCTACTTCGCAGATAAGATTGCTCGGATCCAGAGCGACTTCGACACTGGATTGAAGGCAGAAAGTGAGGAGTGTGAGGTTGCGGAGGCCCCGTCTGGTCCATCTTCTTGGGTTGAGTTTCAGGAAATGATGCCAGCCGATGTGGTGGATGTCCTGGGGTCTGTTAGGGCCACCAGTGGTCAACTCGATCCATGCCCATCCTGGTTGGTGAAAGCCTCCAGGGAGATGTTGGGGACGGTGCTGGCGAGGGTTATCAATGCGTCGCTTCGGCAGGGTAGATTGGCGCCCATCCTTAAGCAATCTGTGGTGCGTCCCCTGCTGAAGAAGCCATCTTTAGACATGGATGCGCTCGCGAGCTACCGCCCTGTCTCTAACCTTCCCTTTTTAGGGAAGGTTATTGAATGGGCAGTGGCACTGCAGCTCCAGCGGCATCTTGATAGCATCGGTTTCCTTGCCCCTTTTCAATCTGGGTTCCGCCCCGGGTATGGTACTGAGACGGCGATGGTGGCTTTGGCTGACAATCTCCGCCAGGAGATGGATGCAGGACGTTCGACATTTTTGGTCCTGCTAGATCTCTCGGCCGCTTTTGATACCGTGGACCATGGGCTGCTGTTGAGACGGCTGCGAGATCTGGGGGGCCTGGGCGGGACTGTTCTTGGATGGTTCCGCTCAGTCCTCTCAGACAGAAGCCAGCGGGTGGTGCTGGGAGCTGAAACATCTTGCCCCCGCGCTTTGTCCTGCGGCATTCCGCAGGGTTCCATTCTGTCTCCACTGTTGTTTAATGTGTATATGCAGCCCCTGGGGGAGATCATGAGAGGGTTCGGGGTGCAGTGTCACCATTATGCTGACGACACACAGCTGTACCTCTCTTTTTCAACGGACCCAGGTCCTGCCGTCTCGATACTTTCCCAGTGTATGGAGGCCGTGGCGGATTGGATGAGGCAGAGCAGACTGACGCTGAATCCAGACAAGATGGAGGTGATGGTAGAGGGGAGGCGAAGGAGGTGTCGACTCCCCCTATTGAGGGGGGAGGGGTCTGCCTTCCGGTTGGCCAGCAGGTTCGGAGTCTGGGGGTGATTTTGGATGCGGCCCTCCGCCTGGATCGGCTGGTGGAGGCAGTGGCTAAAGCCGCCTTCCGTCAGCTGTATCTGGTGCGGAGGCTGCACCCGTACATCTCCAGACCTGACCTGGCCGCTCTCATCCATGCCTTCGTTACCTCGAGGCTCGACTACTGCAACGTGCTCTACGTGGGGCTTCCCTTGATATTGGTTCAGAGGCTGCAGCTGGTGCAGAATGCGGCAGCCCGTCTCCTTATGGGGACGGGTCGCTGTGAGCACATTACACCAGTGCTCCGCTCTCTGCAGTGGCTGCCTATAGCGTACCGAGCCAAGTTCAAGGTGTTAGTATTGGTATACAAAGCCCTATACGGTATCGGCCCCTCTTATCTCGGGGACCGCCTCGCCTTCCGTGACTCAGGACGAAACCTCCGATCCACTGGGGGCGCCCATCTGGAGGTCCCCCGTGTAAGGCAGGGGGCCACCATGGAGAGGGCATTCTCGGTGATCGGGCCACGGTTGTGGAACTCCCTTCCGACGGAAGCCCGTCTGGCCCTGAGTCTGCTCACCTTTCGGCAGACATGCTAGACTTGGCTGTTCACCCAGGCCTTTGCAGGGGAGGGAGGGGTAAATGGGGGAGATTGGTGGGGTGGGGTAGGGGATTTGGGGGAATTGGAGGGTAGGGTTAGGGTTGGGGGTTTTAAAATTATTTTAAAATTGATGTTGGTTTTAATGTATTTTTTTATTGTATTGTTAGCCGCCCCGAGATGCCGTGGGCATGAGGGGGGCGGCATAGAAATGTTAAGAAATAAATAAATAAATAGATTTCTGAGATTGAGTTTCTCATGAGAATCTCGAGTTTCTAGTGAGGTCTCCCCAGGGCTGCGAGATTCAATTTCATTTTCATTTCAGACCTAAGGGCTGAGATTCCATTTCTCTTTGTTTCTCTAATCTTGTCAAGAATCAAGGTTCTTGACTCATTTTAAATGGGAAACGAGAATTGAGGGGGGGGAATTGGTTCTCGACTGTTTCTCAATTGAGATTTTTTTTCTTGATTAAAAAAATTATTTGAAAAATGCGCACGTGCGAACCAGCCGCGCAGAACGGCTCAGCGCAGTGCTGTTTTCCCCCTGAGACTCTCATGAGAATCTCACGCTGTTAGCAAGAGCTTGAGTTCTCGCTAAGGGTTCTCGATTCTCAGGAGGATCGTTTCTGATTCTCGTTTCAGCCCTAATTTGAATTAAAAACAGCTGATTTGCCACTTTCCTACCATCGCATTTCTTAACACCCAGCAGCTTACCCAAGGCCACCCAGTGAATTCATGGTTAAGACAGGATTTGAACCCAGACCTGCGAAGTTTAAATCAAACACCTTATCCACAAGGCTATATTGGCTGAGGTCTTTTGTCTGGTACTTGCTGGCCTGTAATTCCCAGGGCGCTCTAAAAGGCTGGCCCTGCCCTCCCCTAAAGATGGATCCACTGGTTAGAGTTTGGTATGGGCAGTGGCAGAGCTGCAGGGCAGTCTGTATCCAGAATGCTGGCATCATGTTTTGAGCGAGTCCATCGGCTGCATCCCAAACCAGGCATGCAGCCAGGCTGGTCTCGGTGACACCAGCAAGGGCAAGTCCATTTTCTCCTCCGCAGTCGGGCTGGGGGTGATGTCAGCCGGCGGTCCTGACAAATGGCCTCTCATTAATCAGCCTGGCCCTGAGTCATGGAATTTCAGACGCTGATGGCAGGGGAGAAGGCCCACAAGGTCAGGCTGAGTCCGTCTCCCTGGGGCGTGCCTTGGCAGTACGTTTCTCAGCGCGCTGTCCTGTGCTTCGGTTCGCTGACCCTGGCTGCTCAGGCATCCCCTGGGACTGGAAGCAAATTCTTGCTGATGGAGCCTGCAGGCTGCAATGCTACGCTCTCCGAGAGTCTCCAGGCTGGAGCTGCCGAGGCCAAGAGCACATGCTGGAGTTTTCAGCCTCCTTCTAGAATGGACAAGGGGAGGGAGAGGGGAAACAAGGAGAGAGAGGGCCACATTCACGATGTTTAGAAGTTGCAGCTGCACGTGCTTAGCTTTAGTTACAGGGGAGGAGGGGGGGGGTATCCCGAATAGTAGGGGTGGGACACTGGGGAGAATACCGGATACTGGATGTACCGGTATCGGATCTCCCTGGTACCGGATTTACCGGTACCGGCATACTGGATTTGTAACATTTGCCGCGCTACCGGATTTTTTACATTGCGGTTATTGACTTCAGTGGCCGCAATGTAAAAAATACGGTATGCCGGTACAGGTAAATATCGGATTAAGCTGATACACCCAAATACTGGCAATATCGGATCTCGGGAGAAGCGGAATTCCCACCCCTACGGAATAGAGCTGCCTCGGGTACTAAAATTAGCACCGGCGGGTAATGCCCACGTTTTCGGGCCCCTCCTCGGGCATCCAAGGGGCTCCCCAAGGACCATTTGGGTGCCTCATGCCCGAAAATGTGAGCATGACCCAGAGAAACTGACCAGCCCCAGCCGGGAGTGCCGCAGAACCCGGCTCCGCAGAGGTCCCAGCCGGGGCCTGTCACTTTCAAAGGCCGTCTGTCACATTTGAGCAGCCCCTTGGGCCCCATTCAGGCATCCATGGTGCCCAAACAGGGCTGGGTCGATTCAGGCACCACAGATTCGTCAGGGAGGCCTGAATCTTCAGGTGCCTGGTGGCATCTCTAATCCTGAAGGTTGAGGCAGCGTAAAGAGAAGGAACGGAGCAACCTACGGAGGTGAGGAGGAGATGGGGAAGCCTGACCAAAGAGGGAGATTTTTTTTAGGAGGAATTTGCTGGCCGGGAGGGAGCAAGCAGACCTTCTCTTGCACAACTCTACTCCCAGAGGACTCGCATAGAAAACATTTCAAATTTCTCTTCTGAGAAGTTGTCGTATTGGAAGTGAGGCCGGGGAATCTGTTGCTCCGAGTAGATGCAAAAGTGGGAGCCTCGGCGTACAGGACTGTTGAAAAGGCGGGCCGAACGAAGGAGCAGAGATCTCCCTGCAAACCCCCAAGAACGTGCGGAGGCTGCCAATTGCCTCATCAGACACGCTCGCCGTTATGGCTGCACCTGCGGCTGAGCTGTCTCTGCTGAACGCCAGCAGGTACATTACACACGACAGGTTTATGTCCTTAGTTATCGTCACGCGTGGTGAGCTGCCGATAAGCGAACCCTGATCTCGGGTCCTTGTGGCACATGCTCCGGGTGCAATCCAAACCCTGCTGCTTTCAATGGTTCTTTCCCCGTCCACTTAAATGGGGTTAGGCTTGCACCCTCGGTGTCTTAAGTACAGAGGGGCCTACAGGATAACTGAGCCTCTTATGAACCAGGGAATGGTGAGCTGTCCCTGGACGTCGGGTTGCCACCTATAAAAATGTTAAGGAACAGTTATAAAAAATACACATTTCAGGGCCTGAATTGGTGTCTTTAGGCAACATGTATCTTTCACAAGTTGAAAGCTGCTTGCAGGAGGGGCGGGATATAAATATATTTAATAAATAAATAAAATAAAATAAGTGTTCCTTTAAAATGTGCATAGGATAGGTGACAACTGTAGCCAGACAGGAAGTGATGTCAGTCAGGGGAGGGGCTTGGTCTCTACGAATACAGGGTCTCTCGGAGAAGCAGGTAGGAGCGGCTCTGTACGCTCTAGGACTTCTAAAGTTGTCCAGGTTGGTGCAGCGGCAGGTAGGATGGTCACGATAAAGGTGCCTGTCATCTAC
The DNA here is from genome assembly GCA_003113815.1 of Sphenodon punctatus. NCBI lineage: Eukaryota > Metazoa > Chordata > Lepidosauria > Sphenodontia > Sphenodontidae > Sphenodon > Sphenodon punctatus. Next base: position 2,087,265 of record QEPC01005668.1, on the reverse strand, counting down.
ACCAGTTAGGCGCTCGATTCTAGATTTTGTGAACCTTCAGTTTCACAGACGGCTGAAACTCTGGCCGTGCTGCAGGCACACAGGCATGTAATATAAATAATTGTTCTATAAATTAAAAAAACCCAAAACCACCTTGCAACTTAACAGAGTAGTTAAGGCAAACATTAACAAACCCAGGGACCCAAAAGTCTGATAACTGCAAGATGAGGTTGCCACCTTAATTTGTGCGTCGTGTACATGGTACTGCAGGGGTGAGGAACCTCAGGCCCAAGGGACAAAAGCGTCCCACGGCACGTTTTTACATGGCCCCTTCCTAGTTCCTGAATCTGGCGCCTGGATCTAGTTCTTGCCCCCCAAGTGCTGAAAGATGGAGCTCAGGGCAAGGAAGCAGAGATGAGATCGTGCCCCCAAGGAGAGGGGACACAGCCATGATCTGGATCCTCCTTTTCTTGAGCGCACTCCATAAGCAACCCCCGTCCCCAACTTCTCTTGTGTATTGCTGGAGCTTGTATTCATTCATTTTCAAAGTGGCCCCCAGGAGGGAAAAGGTCCCCCAATTCTGTTGGACGGTCTCACGTATTTGTACTTGCTTCGGACTTGGGGCTGCATGTGCCCCGTATTTTGCTTTGGACTTTAAGCTCCAATCCTCTGCGCTAGAGTTGGAAATGCTTAGCCCTGCTGTGGCCTGTGGGCCACTGCCATGGGTGGTTTAGGGCCTCCAGTTGTTGTCCCAGGGTATCCTGGGTCATGTTGACGGCTAACCCAGGCTCTCACCTCAACATTTAGCTGAAGTAATAGCCCGGGCTAGGGCCCACCCAATGGTGGCAAAGTAGGCCGCAGCAGGTTAGAACGTGTGTTTTGACCTGCAACGACATGGCTGCCCGGCTTAGATCTGACACGGCTGCCCATCATGATGGGGGGCAGGGTGCACGGAGCGGTGGGGGAACGGGGCCAGCTGGTAGGACGTTTGATGCAGCTGCTGGTCAGGCCGCCTGGGCAGTGGGACGGTTCTCCTCGCCGCATTCACATGTGGCCGGTGGCCTGAGCTGACCTTGGCTGTGTTAGTGGTGGATTCCCAACCTGGCCCGGGGTGTGTCGTTACTGCACCGCTGTCGTGTGTGGTTTTACCCCAAGTTTAGCTCTCAACCCGTTCTACTACTGCTGGTAGGGCAGCCTTACAGCAGCTCTCTAGCTTGTTGGAAGTTACGCAGAGTCCTTTTCCTGCCGACTGAATCAAACACAATTTTGATGTCCTCAGAGCTGTCACTGGAACTGAGTTGAACTTTTGAAAATCCCCACCAAGAGTTTAAGTGCAATTAATGATGCTAATCGGAAACCAACATATGAGCAACTTTCTACTTGGACCTTCGAAATGTTCCCCGAGATTAAACTGTAAAAGCAAAATCCCAAACCTGCTTTTCTATAATTAGTTTTCTATTGATTTTCTTTTTTTTCTAAACATAAAAACCTTATTAGCCGAACAACAACAAAGCTATCACAC
>QEPC01005668.1:2065192-2082783 GCA_003113815.1 Sphenodon punctatus | reverse complement strand
TGAGACCTCGCATCTTCATGAATGTTAGACCCCTTGTCTCTCCCTCTGTTCCCCTTCCTAAGTCTCTCCCCCAGCTCCTGTCTCTCAGATTGTAAGCCCTAGGGGCAGGGACCGTGTCTATTTTATTACTTTGTAAAGTGCCAGGTACACTGCTGGCGCTATATAAATGTTTGTTAATAATAATAATAATTAATAACTCCCTGCCGCTGGAGCTCCGCACCCATGGTGATGGTTCGGAGGCTGCAGCTGGCGCAGAATGCAGCGGCCCGCCTCCTGACGGGGACGGGTTGCCGTGAGCACATTACACCGGTACTCCAGGCTCTGCACTGGTTTACCAATAGTCTTCTGGGCCCGATTCAAGGTGTTAGTGCTGTTAGCCACCCTGAACTGCTTTGGCGGGAGCGGCAGGCTAAACATTTGTTAAATAAATAAATAAATAAATGGTCTTCACCCCTTTTCCCAGGCTGCTCCCTGGGCCAGAAATGCCCTCCCTGAACACATCCGCTCCGCTCCCTCCCTCTAAGGCTGAAACGCGATCTCATTTTTTTTCCTCGATTCTCGCTGAGAATTGAGCTTCTCGGCTCGATTTCTGAGAGAAACGAGAAAAGTCCTGGATCTTGACCTTTTCTCGATCATGATTTCTTTCTTGATTTACTAACTGGGGTAACGTGTGTGCTGCGTCCCATGCTGAGTCTCACATCGTCTGTCTGTCTGTCTGTCTGTCTGTCTGTCTGTCTGTCTCCTTTTCTGCAGCCACCAACTCCACACCAGGGAAGAAAACAAAAGAGCACAACTGTGCATGCACAAGTAGCCGCCAGGCCATTTGCGTATGCGCAACCCTTCCCCCCCCAAAAGGGATGCAGATGCTTCTGGCACCATTTTGGAAAAGGTGCAGACGCAGAATGGCCTAGTGGCCGTTTTGCGCCTACGCACCTCGCTGTTTTTCTAATGAGATTCTCGTGAGATTCTTGCACTTTTTGCGCGATCTTCTCGAGATCTTGCTAAAGGTTCTCGATTCTTGCGTGATTCTTGTGAAAACCGAATTGATTCTCGTTTCGGCCCTACCCCCTCTCCCAGCCTTCAACTTCCTCCTTAAAAACTTACCTCTTCTATCAGGCATCCCCTAGCCTACGTATTCTCTTCTCCTAATGAACTGTGCTAACCCCGTGCACCTGCCACGGCTCAGCTTCATGAATGTCTCCCCATCTCTCCCTACGTCCCCCTCTCCCCTGTCTCCCCTAAATTGTAATCCCCTTGGGGGCAGGGATTGGTTTTTAATATAATGATTGTTCAGAATCCGGCATATTGATGGCTCTATATTGACACTTAATAACAATCACCGACTTTTTGCGTTTGAATAGAATTGGACCATTTGAATGTGGCCAACTTGTCATATTCCAAGTGTGCTTCAAATATTGGCTTAATTTCTACTGTATCTACCACGCAATCCCCCCACCCCATTATTTTATTGGAGAATCCATTCAGCATGGGGGTTCAGGAGGGAACTGCAGTGTTTTAAAATCCATTCCATTCAGAGCCTGGGTTCATTGCTTCAAATGGCCTCCCATTGCTCTAGAATTACCCCGTGAAATTGGTCTCCGAATTGCAACGAGTCCTCATCCTTCCACAAAAGCCAGGGTCTGTTTTAATAATTACCCAGCACTTTGCGTTATTAAGAGCCACTGGGCCCTTGTAACTCCCAGACTGTTGCGGAGGAAATAGCTGTCAGGAGGGAGCTCAGGGCGAGCTTTTATGATTTCTTTTTTTCCCTGAGTTATAAAAGAAAGCTTAATGATGGGGGAACAGCCTTGGAATGGCGGCCTCTGTGGACGACACGTGTGCATGCCCAGAATGCCTCTGTCGCCCTCTACTGGCTGGTCCATGTATAGGGCTCGAGTGAGTTCAAGGAGGGCCTGGGACTGTTACAGCTCTTGGGACCCCTTAGCTCCGTACATCGCAGACCCAGCCCAGGACTCTCCCAGCCTGAGGTTGGAGATGATATTATCAGGAGTGGGCTGCTGCTAATAGTTGGAGTTGTGGCTGTATTTATTTTGGGGAGAACCCCTCCAAACTTGGGTCTGCAGGTGCAGCTCTTAAAGCCCAGCTGCAAATCCTGTCCTCTCCATGCATAGAGTCTGATTTGGCTTGAAAAGTTTAGCAAAAAGCCATACTTGGAACGTCCCACAAAATTGGCTCTCTCTCCAAAGACAGGGAAGTTGGGGATTGTTGAGATTGGGAATTCCAGTTCAGGAATTGCCAGCATTTTTGATGACTAGATCTGAAACACTGAAAGAAGAATTTTCCCAGCAGCCTCTACCCTGCAAGCTGGACAAGCCTCTGTCTGAGATGCTGCAGGTCAAGGGCATTTTGCTTTGGAGGACAGGGTTGGACTAGACGTCCCTCGAGGGGCCCTTCCAGGTAGACCCAAAAAGAATATTTCATTCCGTATTTGTGAAGATTATTCAAATATTTGTTTGCACAAATACCAGAACAAATCTTGGCTAGCCACGCATGGTAGTTACAGGTTGGGTTGTTTTGGTGACTTCACTGATAGCCTATTGGCAGAGTTGCACAACAGGTTGTTGCTTAATAGCATTGGTAAAGTCAACCAAGTCCCAAACCCCAACTGAACATGGTAACGGAAATCCAAGAGCTAAGTGAGACGGGAGCAGCACATTGGTTCAAACTAGAGCTAAAATAGGGAGTGGGTTTGTTATTAATTTTTTTAAAGTATCACTTGCATTTTTGGGTAGCTCGCCACGTGTCTGTATAATAGCCATGACCTAAAGAGATACTCACATATTCAGGGTTTGGGAGGTATTCTGCTTTGGTGTTTTTCAATTTGGTTTTTAGGTCATTCTGGTATTTCCGACAGTTGCGCACGCACAATAGTGCCAACGTTGCCAAAATGACGTAAGTACCAAACACCACCACGAAATAACCAGAACAGATACCCAACGTAACTAGGGGTGTGCGGTTCATTTTTGGTTTTTTAATGAACAAAGCCCAATTCATTTTAGTGATTAAAATGCAAAAATGGATTAATAAGTTTATCATTTGCTTTTACCTGTTTTTGTTTTAAAAATAATAATACTAATAATTTTAAAATGACACATGCGCAAAATGGCTACACGCGTGCCCTTTCCCAATGTCGACACTGCCCATGCCATTCTGGGAAAGAGTACAATGTTCATGCATGCGCAGAATGGCCTCAGAGGACATTTTGTGCATGCACCGTGATTTATTTTTAATTTAAACAATATTTCAAAAAAATCACTCTGCTTGTGCGAAATGGTCACTGGGCCATTCTGCACATGCACAACCCTTCCCCCAAAATGCAATTGGCGCTGGCAGTGTCATCTTGGCAGCCATTGGTGCATGCGCAGTGATTTTGAAAAATTAATTTTAAATAAATAAATGAAAAAAAGACCCACCAAAACAATAGGGGCATTCAAAGAAACGGCCAAAAACGAAGGGGTTTTTGTAAACGAAAAGTTAAAATGAAAACCATAGAGATGCCGTCTGGTCACCCCTAAACAGGGCATAACTGGAGATTGGTTCTTACTCGAACCATCACTTTTGGTTTGTGTCGGGTATATTTAATGGGGTTGCTCATTTTTGGGTATTCAGGTGAGCTCTAGTTAAAACAGATACAAATACCTCAAATTTGTTGAATCCCGTATCAACTTGACTGCTTCTGTTCTACCGCCAACCAACCATGAGCCACAAAGCATTTCTGAAACACCTTGCTGCTGTGGCCACACCCAGCTGGCTCCTCCAGAAACCGTCAGAAGGGTGTGACGACGAATTGGCTCCATGATTAATTCCCAGCCTGGTCCTTTCTCTGTTTATTTCTGAAGCGACTGGGAGCTGTAGAGCATCAGGTCGGCATCACGGGCAGGGACGGGGGAACCCTTGTCCCATGTCAGTCATTTCTGTGGCGAGGCCCATCCATCCCATAGAGTGTGTTGTGACTGATGGGGCGCTCCACGGCGGGGGTGGGTTGAGTTGGCGGAGTCACATATTTCACTGGCTGACACCTGACAAGGGTGATGAATTGCAGCGCACCATGCGTCGCCAGCATGACAAAAAGCCCGCTCCCTCAGCAAGCTCCAGGAAAAGTTTTCAATTATTTCCTATTGCTTTGCAAATGAGTTTCTCAATCAGCCTCGCACTGGAGTTTCACTTATTTACTTCTGTTTAATGGCCCCACTCAAAGGATCTGATCCAAAGCCCGACTGGAATCAGTGGAAAGGCTCCATTGGATTTTGTCGGCTTTGTGGAGAGACTTGCGCACAAACACTGGTCAAGCTTCCACACCTCTGCCTTCCCCAAAAGCTGCTCTTTTAGCCCCACCTCTCACACAGCCACATGGCATCCTGGGATTGATATCCCGGCATTCATTATTCCCGAGCTAATCAAAGATTAGAAAGCAACGTAGCGGATCTCTTCATCTCCAGACTCATTGGCCGTTGGCAGAGCAGAAGTTGTCCCTTGTGACTTGATTCTTCTATGTGTAATTTTGCTACTGAGCCATTTGCCAAGTAGTTGGTTGCTCCAGTTTAAGAAGTAGCAACTTGTTCTTTGAGAAGGGGAGATTTGTCAAGTAGCAAAGGCTTTTGAGAGACAACAACGGGGAAGTAGGGCCCGTTCTACATCTGCAGCTTAGGTTAAATGGCTTTTTGCAGTTAAATGGCTTTTCAGGAAGTTGGTAGAAAAGTTAAGAACAAAATCCCAATTGGCTGAATCCCAGTCCAGGAGTCTCTGTGTGCTGAACCAATCCCTTTCTCTCCTTGATTTTCATAAAGCCCCTAATGAATCCAGGGCAGATCTTAAGTGGTGAGGGACAGATTGTCCCTCTCTGCCACACACAGCAATCATAGCCTGAAGTTTGTACATTATTTTTTTAACCATTTGGAAAATTGCCTCTTGTACAGTGCCTACATTCCACCCCTTTCTCCTCTATACATGCACGCACGCTTCTGCCAGCTGAAAGCAAAAAAATATGCCCTTGCACTTGATCTTTGAAGCACTTCTTCATGAGCCCACTAATCGTAAAAATGTTATTTGCAAGTGTTTCCGAGGACTGGCTCCGAGTGTTTGGCCGGTCCTTGGATACTCGGATGAAGACTCACTACTCATTAAAATAAAACCAAATACCGAGTACTGGACAGAATACAGAGTACCAGACTGATTCCTCGGTTACTCGGTAAAACCAAGTCGAATACCAAGATACTCAGTAAAAACGGAGTAATTTCGAATACTGAGTTTCGGCACTAGAGCCCACCCTGCATTCTTTGCATTGACTGCTTATAAAGCGAGGGATTGAATTTAGGATTGTGCTTCTGGATTTTAGGGCCCTGAGCAGTGAAGGTTCTGGCTATATTTGAAACCTGTTCCTGGAGTCTCGCCCTGAGCACAGTTATCTGTGCACAGAAACCACCTGTTGTTTGGGGATGCCACGATCACACCTTAAGTCATTGGGCGATTGGACCTTTGCTCGGCTGACCCCTCAGCGTGAAACCCGCTCCCTCTGGAGGTCTGTCTGCCTCAGTTCCTCCCTCCTCACCTTCAAAAAGCACCTGAAGACTTATTTATTCTCCAGGTGCTTTTAGAATCCATGGCTGACTCTCCTTGATGCATTTTCTCCTCCCTGTTTGCCTTTCCCCTTTTAATTATTTTAAAATGGATTTTATGTTGTTTTATAAAGCACTCCAAGTGCCATTTTGGCAGGGGAACGCTATAGAAATAAAAAATATGAATATAATATCCCATAATGGATCATGCCCACCATATTTTTTAAAAATGACCACAGTCAGAATATGACTGAAAATCTTCAAATGTTTTTGATTTATTTTTTTTTAAATCAATTTTTATTTAATGGAAAATTTAAATATTCAAGAAGAAATGTCAGGACAATCTGTTTTGGGATGGGACCCCCTTTTTCTGACCAGCTTTAGATGAGATCAAGAACTTAGCAAGAGGGAGTGGGTGTCTTTACGGGGAAAGGGCAGGAATGGTTCATCCTGCCAAATTTTGGAATGGGGGATAAAATAGAGCGGAAACAAGGACCTACAAAATGGGGGATGCCTGTCAAAATTATTATCCCTGGCTTGACATGGTAACATCAGGGACTCATCGGTACCTGATTGTGCGCAGTCGGCTACCCAATGTATCGATTTCTCAACTTCCGGTAACAATTTCCCAACTTCTGCTACTGATTTTTTTTTTTTGTTAAAAAAAATTCCTTCCCAATACTTGTACCAATTCACCATTTTACCAATGAGTAAAATGATAAATCAGTAGGTCAGTAACAGTAATACGCGGTATTTTTTGGCATTCGGGTGTCTGACTCGGTATTTGGGTTTCCATTGTGCACCCAACAGACTACTTGAAAATGTGGGAATTGCATGTAGGTAGCAAAGGCACTATTACCCATTCCAGATGCTCACCTCTTGCTTCCCAGGTTAAGACGATTCTTGACCATGTGGTTAGGGATTAGAACTGCACTTTTATAGGGACAGATTGTTTCGCATCTTCTTGGTCGAATGTGTGTGTTGTCTCTTGTTTGAAGTGCAAAGAGTTTCATGGTGTGAGAGGGGATTGGATATGGGGAGGATCCCTCCTTAATAGTCGTCTTCTAGAAGTATCAATCAACATCTTGGATACAACAGCTTGTTCATTCTTTTGCTATAGGAAGTTCCAGTTCTGAACAAGAAAGGCCCAGCACAGATTGCAGAGGGACAGCAGGGAGGTTGATGAGAAGTTGGGAAAGCGCCTTGGAGTTTGGAACGGCGAAGAGGTAAGAGACTGGTTGGTTTTTTCACAAAATTGTTTCCTTTACTATGAGCGCCACTAGTGGCACGTTGCTTTTACGTTGTTCTCTGGAAGCCTGAATCTCACACATCATGGACCAGCTCAGGCAACAGCTTTTGGGAGAGAAAGACATGTAGCCCCACTACTCAGTACCAGAAACGTGCTACAGTCTCTTGGCTTGACCCTCTGGAAAGGTTTGGATTTTCCGAGCTTGGTTCATGGATAAATGGCCTAAGTCATAAGCAAAGTCCATCCAGGTGTACTCAAGACCTGCCTGCTAAGCTACCTCATAGCGGTGGGCATGGAAGAGCTGTTTGGTGATTGCCTAAGTCATTCCTAAGCTAGTCTTCCCTCCTGGTGGGATGGAGACTGTTCTGCTGATGTGGAGGTGACTGTTTCGAGCTGAGACATGAAGCTAAAGTTGCGACGGTTTGTAGTATCCCCCCAAAATTCCACATCATCTCAATGCCAGGGGTATTAATGCTACCGTAAGGGCCATCTACCAGGCTGTGTTTTCTGCTTCGACATACGGTGTTACGGTGGCAAAGAGCGAGCTTTGTCACTCTTTCTTCCTAAATGTAAATGCGTTGCTGGTTTTGCCATCAAAGACCGAGCTGTTGCATTACATGCCTTGTTAGGGGTGTTGTGTTGTGTTGTTATGATGACCATCTCAGTGGTGACCCTGTGTCAGCCCTGAAGATGGTTTGGGGCTCATCTATCTTCACCAGATTTAGGATGCACATATAAATATATTGTATTTATTTATAAATGGCTAAGTCTAAATGGAGAATGAACCTCAAACTTCTGAACTGTGATCCATCAACCACCGGCCACAATCCCAAACCCCCTCCGTGCGGCACAAGGTACTCCAAATAGACGTGTGTGCAGGTTGCATGCAGTGCACGTGGGCATGGGATCGGCGCCGCTGACTCTAGAGGAGTCCTACAACTGGGACTGCTACAGAGACCGTGGATGGTGTTTCATGGCTGAGTTCCATTTAGTGAATTTTATTATTTAACAAGTTCATTTCCTCAAAGGCTGGCCGGTAATTTTTTTTCATTGTTTGCTCGACGCGGGCTTCTACTTAATGAAGATTCTTTTCTGGAAGCTGGTTGTTGTTGTGAGAACTCCAATGCTAAATGAAGGAGAGGTTGGAGGGAATTGCTTTGTGAAAGTCCATAAAATTTGGTCAAACCTAACATACCTTGAAGCCCCCAAACGTTGCCCCAAGTGGGGGCTGAAAGAAAAAAAATTAGGGCAGAATTTGCCATTTGAAGGATCTGGTCGTTGCAAAGTGGTCCTAGCCAAAGGCAGACCGGGCCTCTCTCTGGTCTGTGTTTCACCAGAGACCCGGCTCCGCGGTGACCTGTACCAAACACGTGCAGAATGGCTGTGCAACACAGCTCTCTGCCACTGTGCCAGTACACTGGATGGTAGTGCCCCCGTATCCAGAACTGTGCACTAGGGGTGTGCAATTGGGTTAGGGGTTTTTTAGTGACAAAACCAAATGGAGCCCCATTTATTTTAGTAACTAAAGCCCAAACAATGAATCAATAAGCACATGACATTTCTTTGTTTTGATTTTTAAAATAAAAAAGAACGGCACATGCGTAAAATAGCCTCCAGGGCCATCCTACGCATTCACGGCCCTTTTCCAAAAATGGCGCCAGCAGTGTCGCTGCCATTTTGGAAAAGGGCATCTGGTCTGTGCTGGCTGCCCTCTTCCAAAATGGCAGCAACGCTGATGTCACCATTTTGGAAAAGGGCGTGCATGCTCAGAACTGTCCAGGGGTTATTTTGCACATGAACAATGAGGTTTATTTTATTTTTTTAAACAAAATACTTAACAAAAAAAATGGGTTTTCAGCAAAAAAACCCCAAATGAATGGTTTCCTGATACAGTAAACAAAGACACATGGGGTAAGTTCTGCACACCCCTAATTTGCATGGAGTTTCACCCTGGTATAAAATTTTTGACACAACCTCCTGCAACATTCTGAAAGGGCAGGAAATCTTTGCGTTGCGGAAAGGGCTGATCCAAGTTCCCCAGTCCCCGTTTTCAGTGGCCCTAATGTACTAGTTCCAGCCCTGCCGTCACTGGAATTCAGTTGTCATCACTGACCAATGAGAACTCACCTTTGCAAGGATAGAGGAAATTCACACCAATCCCACTAGGATTTCCGCCCCCCCCCCCCCCAAAAGTGCAAGACGTCATTGTCGGGTTTCGTGGTGAAGCGTTTTGCTTTCCCGTTTGTGTCGATGAAAACGGACTATACTCGTCGGTGCAGTTAGTAGAGTAAAAGGTCAGAAGGGACCGTGAAGATCATCCAGGGTAACTCCCTTGCAGCAGCCGGATTCACCCCAACTCTGGCACCAAACCCAGACCTTCTCTGCAAGCTAGAGCAGATCTGTTCGAAAGAGACACCCAGTTCCAGCCTCGATTTGCAGAGCGCATGGTAGGACAGGCCCCTTCACGGCCCCTGTGGTGGGCCAGGAGCACCCTGCTGCTGGTTCCATCTGGTACTCTTGTCCATGGTACAGGGGGGGGTTCTCGGTAGCTGGCTCAGTTCTATGATAGCCGTGTCCTCCCCTTTGCCTAGACCTTTGGTCCAGTGGCTAATTCCATTTGCTCTCAGCTCACAAATCCAAACCTTACTGCTGTTCTGGATCCTGGGTATAGAACTCCCTTCCTCTGAAGCTTCGCTTGAGCCCACGCCTGAGCATCTTCTGGAGGCTGTGTAAAACATTCTTGTTTGGTACGGCATTTGACAGGTGGGGATAGGGATTGGGACTGGGTGGTTTACAATAGAAATAATAAAATGCACAATAAAACATTATCTAAAAGGGGGATACAGACGGGGAACAAAAAGAAGGAAACCCAGCCGCCCCACAATTGAGGGGAAAAACCATCAAAATGCGGTAAAATATATAAAACCCCACCCTAACCCCCCAACAGGAAGATAGTAAGACCCACCCTCACCCATATCCCTCGCCAAAAGCCTGGTGGAACAGGCAGCTCTTACATTGACGTCGGAAGGAGGCTCCGGGCCTCTGCCGGGAGCGAGCTCCACAGCCTCGGGGCGGCCACTGAGAATGCCCTCTCCATAGTAGCCTCCCCCCGGGATACCTGGGGGACCTCGAGGAGGGCACTCCCGGTCGACCGCAGGAGTCGATCATGGGCACGGGGGTGAGGTGGTCCCACAGATAGATGGGGCCCAAGTTCCAAGAAGGTATATCTGCAAGACCCGCTTTCTCCCCTACGTCCCACCACGATTCCCGAGGACAGCCAGGACACCCCCTTGCATGCAGTTCCCCCACCTTTGGAACTCCCTTCCCCTGGAGGTTTGCCAGAACCCTAGTTTGAATGTCTTCCAGAGGCAGTGTAAGACCTGTTTATTCAGACAGGCATTCAATGGGCGGGAATAGATCGGGGAGGAGTGAAGGGGTGTTTTTAGTTCTATGGGGGTTTTAATTATTTATTTTATATTTGTATTGTATGTATTAATTGTGAGCTGCCCTGAGCCTTCCGGGGATGGGGTGGGATATAAATCAAAATAAATAAACTAATTAAATGTACCATCGATGCATCAAGTCCGCACAAGAAGAGCGTGCAGAGAGGTTGTCTCAGTGGCTGCCACGTGCTCACAGAACTCCCTTTCCCTAGTGTTTCACCAAAATCTGAGTCTGCTTTCAGACGTGATGCAAGACCTTTTTATTTGGCCAGGTGTCGGGCAGGTGGAGATGGGGTTTCGGGGAGGCTGGAGGTGGTGGTGGTAGGGATTTTTAAACGGTTTCATGTCTGTGTATCTATTTTTATGTCTTTTCTGAATGGGGTCATGGGATTACAGTTGTGTCTCAGAATGGGGTCGCGTCACGCTGGGAACAGCTGGGTTAGATGATCACAATAGACTACCGAGTCCTTTTGTGATGGTTCTGGGGATGGAGGTGCTTGGTCCAGACAGCGAGAATGCAGATTTACACCACTAGAGCGCTACTCTCCCCCCCCCCCCCCCGCAGGGGCAGGGCCTGTCATAACACAGATATCTGGGGCAACCTCCCTGGACCCCACTTTTTCTAGGGGCCCCAGAGTGGTCCCTGTCTTGGGCAGGGCATGAGGGGCCTATTTTCAGCGGCGCCCCAAACGCACCCACTTTTAGGGCCCTGCCGACGGTGCCACTAAAGGGGAGGGGCCACCAGGGCCCCCCGCATGTTATGCTTGCCCTGGGCCCCACGAATCCTAAGGCCGTCCCTGCCCAGTGGTTCCAAGATTTGATCTTGAGCCTTTATTCCTTGCTTTATTGCTCACCTCCAGTAACGATGACTTTCCCCTCCCTCTCTCTGCTGGCTGCCCTGCTTCTCCCCTCTCTCGACTCAACGTGCACACTGGCCTGATGGCTGGAATCCTCCTTGTTCCCTTTACTTTTGGAGTGGCTCAACTACAGTGCATTGCTAATAATAGCAATTACCGTTATACATTGGCTACAAGGTACGGCGGCGGCGGTAATGGGATCCAGGGGGACGAAATTAAAGCGATATAATATGCTAAGATAAATTAGCGTTGTAAAATTAGCCACGGGTCTAGTCGGGGATCTGACGAATGTGTCACAGTTTTGTTAGGAGCCTTGAGCTGGGCTCAATTGGATTAGTGGCCCAGAGCAAAGCAGACGGGAGCGAGGGAAAAGAGTTTATTAAGGGTCTCCGTGCACACATGCTAATGGTTAGTGCTGCTTGTTTCTCCTCCTGGCTCGGCTGAGCGATACGTCCCCTGGCGCTCGCCGAGACTCTGCAACAGAGAACTAGAAATCCAGCACTGCTACATTGCTCGCCGAACAGCCTGCCCCAGCTAGTGGAGTGAACGGGATTGCGGCTGGCCGTACCTCTCGCTGTTGAGGTCACACACTTGTCGAGATGCATGGCCGACCCGCACCGTTATCCTGCTCGGTTCCTTCCCTTTTTAAGAGCGTCGCAGTCACAGAGCATCAAGTCGGCGGTTCAGAATGATTCCTTTGAAGGTGATATCAACGTCCCCCGTGCCCTCCTCTGTTGCTGGAAGGATGCCATCTCTATCTCTTTGCGTTAACCCTTGCAGTACCAGTGTTTTTCTAGACATCCAGTTGAATGGACGATTGGCCAGGACTGGAGGAGGGTAGCAATGAAATCGGTACCCGATTTGGTTCCCAAGGGCCATACCTGCCATTTTTTGGGTATCCGAATGCCGTTCAAATACTCAAAAAAACCAATTAATACCCCCAAAATGTCCTGAAATCAGGGATGAAATAAGTATTTTGGTATACCAATTCGTCAATTTCAACATTTAGATATTTTGGGTACCCAATGAAAATAACTGCAAATTACTCCAAAGTTTGGGCTTGAGTCACGTACCAGAAATTTGTCAGGTAAATCCATCTTTGTGGGTGCTGGTTCTGGCTCTAGAGGAAGGGTACGTAGCATGTACATGGCTCTGAGCAACCAGGGTCCAATCCTCGCTTGCCTTTTAAGGGTGTTGGGTGCCTTAATTCCCATTGACTTCAGGGGAAATGTGTTCTTGAATTATGGCTAAGGAGCTATGTAGTAGTTTGAAGGGGTTCATCGTGCAAGATTGCCAGTGGTCATAGGAAACTCGAGCTGGCTTCCTTACACTAAATGTTTCCAAGTCATGAGTCAGGCCTTCCCAAAATCATGAGATTGGCTTGAAAATCATGAGATGCTTCTGCTTTAAAAAAAAAAAGAGAGAGAGAATTTTGTAATTTGCTTTCTTTTCTTTTTGTCTTCTGGCTTGAGCTGAAATGAGAATTTCTGAATATTTTGGGTATGAATGGGTAGCCAATTTTGACCCAGTTTGGTACCCGATGTCTTGGAATATCCTGGAAGGTTGATTTTTGGTCCTTATTTTTTTTGGGGCGGGTTTCCAGCCTGATTTACTGATCAGTAACTGGGAAATAATTGGTACCGGAAATTACCGATTTTTCGGGTATCCAGGTGTGTGAGTAACCCGCTGAGTATCTGACATGATACTCAAAAATGCAAGTATTATCTGTGGGCATGAAATTCAGTCCCGGTCTCATTCTTCTTACCTCTGAGCTTTCCCCTGCAGCCGTGGTTTCAGGCTTCCCCCTGGGATTGCAGGCATTAGAAACTTTCTTTTATTGATTATTATTTTTAAGGAAAATTTGGAAGAGGCAATTTTAGAGGCTTCAGCCTCTTTTTTTAAAAAAAAAAATTTAAAAAAGGGGGGGAAAAAAGCAGGCAGCCCTGGGGAAGGCCCTCAGCACCATGCAGGCATAGAAGCCTGTTTCTGGCTGTTCCTGTTGCAGAGAGAACCCCAACCCAAGTTCCAACTGGAGACCCCTCACTCCTCCAAGCGAGGAGAGGGGGAGTGCTGCCTTTTTTCTACCTTGCGGCCGGCACGGAAACGAATGCGGCCGGTTCCAATGGAATCGACATCCTGGTCGCTAATTGGACAAGAGGTAAGATGAACTCAGCTGGAGAGAGAAATAACCCCTCCCTCTCCATCCCCCCCCGGTGGGGGGGGAGCGACGGATGGCCGGCAGGAGCATTTTTACAGATTTGTAAATGCAGGCTAATTGTGTGTTTAATGGCGAGTGAATTCCACAGGGCTCTGGTGGGGCAGCAGTGATTTAGGTCTGGCTTAATAAAGCATGTGATCTGGCCCATTAAAAAATAAAATGCTGCATGCTGCTCCGGAACGGAAATGCTGGCCAGGGGCCGCCGCTGCACTCTGATCTGCTGATAAGGCTGCCCAGAGCTGTCCAAGCAAAACAGCGAGAAGGCAGGGGAGGCGGAGAAGCACTAGCTACCTCCAAGAAGAGATGGGCTTCTTTCCAGTCTGGAATGAATCCTGCCGCGGGGCCCAGGGCTGCTGGGTAGGGATGGGACGGTCCCTCTTCCCCCCACGTCTGGTGGGATATACTTGGACAGACCAGCGTCAGGGGCGGGGAACCTCTTCCCTCCCAGGGGCCACTTTGAAAATTAGTGTAAGCTCTAAAGACCACCGAGAAGTTGGGCGAGTGGGTGCTTAAGGGATGTGCTGAGGAAGAGGAGGCCCCAGATGATGGATCTGTCCCCTGTCCATGTGTGTAGGCCCCTCCTCTCAGCTCCCTGCCCCTGAGCTGGATCCAGGGGCCTAGGTAGCCAATGGGGGCCCCAAGCTGTTTGGCCAAGCAAGGGTTGGAGTCAGTCGAGGGGTAGAGTAGAGTTTGGTGCTAGTGTTAAGTCTCAGCGGTGGGGAACGCAAGGACCAGAGCTCTGGTCTACAATAGAGCAGTTCACTGGAATGAATTAAAGTGGCAAACGTGTCCGTACGGCCTCAGACTGTGCTGCAAGTGGATCGACTAGAACGGATATGAATCCTGGGTGAATGCAGTGTATTTGAAATGGTGAGGATACTAACAGGGCATGCTCAGCCTACCACCCATTGAAGTCAATCACTAAACTCCCATTGACTTTTGAGGCAGACGATGGATTGCCCTGTAGGTGGAAATCGCTGTTGGCTTCCTTTGCCGTTCCAATTTTTGTGTGTGTGTGTGTGTGTGTGTGTGCGCGCATCTGTAACGTTTTCTATTGGTTACAAAAACAAATGGAGCCCCATTTGTGTTCAGAACTAGAGTTACGGAAACAGATGAATAAAGCAAACGACTGTCATGCTTTCATCTGTTTTCGTTTTAAAAAAATTAAAAATCACATTTTAAAACCCCCTGTGCATGTACGATATGGCTGCCGGGGTGTTTCTGCGCACGCACACCCCTTTCCATGAGTGAGCTTTCTCTAATGTTGGCTTTGTCTGTATTTGATTTGTTGTTGTTAAAGGGGAAGGGGCTAAAGGCGAGAGTTGGAGGAGTAGGAGCGATGGGATGGTTGGACCTGGGGAGGGGGGGTGGGATTAAATGTATAGATATTCCGTCCCCCGCCCCCAGTCGAGGGCTGCGGTGTCCATACATGCAGTAATAAATATTCTTACTCCAGTGCTAAGCCAGTAAGCCTGGTGGAAAGCTTTTTTTAAAAAGCCTGTTTTCACAGTTTCAAAACTTGATCTTTTCTGGCAAAATTCAAAAATGTTAGGATTGGAAGGAAGGAACCTCAAGGGTCTTTTACACCAACTGTGATAGAGTAGGAAAAACCCCAAGAAACACAGCACGCATGAAACATGCGTGTATATGGTCAGCCAGTCCCGAATGGGGCAGAGAGGTCCCAGTTCCATCACACCAATCCTCCTTGGTCCTCCTCCTCCAGGAATGGCTACCAGCTAGCATTGGCAACCCTGCTGATGTTTCATGTATCTCTCTCTATAAATATTTGTTTAAAGAGTTGGGAACTGTACCAGGAATATCAAAACAAAATGCTGAGACTCTGAAAGACAAAAATTCATGGAAACCTCTGGAAAACAAACAAACACACACTTGCAACGATCCGCCAAAACTGATGAAAATTTCAGGCTTTTTTCAAAACCGAATGTTTGAAATTTCAGCCGAGCTTTCCTAGGTGCTGCCTCTCTCCCATGTCTTCAGTTTGTACACATCTCCTTCCAACCAGGCAGGCGAGAACAGTTATCCTTAAGGCAAAAGGCTCATCGCTTTCCTCGGTTTGCACAGAACTGCGTGTACAGAGGCGAGGGAGAATGACGCATTCTCTCCATCTTTCTTGCCTCATGTTGGGCGGTCCCATGCGAAGGCCCCCATGTGACGTTCTCTTTTTCTTTCTCCTCTGGTTGCCATTCCAGATTGGCCATTGTCTCTTCCAACTGTGGTGGCCTACTCATCGCAAAACACGCTTGATCCAAGACTTGGTGGCCTTGCCGTATTGTTCTGCCCGTCCCCTGTGGGGAATGCTGCAAGATGCTTCTTACCATCCTCGTTGCTTTTTGTGACCCACATGTTTGTGGGGGTGGGGTGGGGCCGAGGCGGGACCTTTCGCCTTTTTGGCTCATGGTTAGGGATCGTTACTGCTGGCTTGTTTAATGGGCTCCGGTTGCATGTTGACTTTCATGTGTTGCTTTTGATGTTTTCCCTTCCCATCCTGGAGTCCCTGCTGGGGGGAAGAAGGCAGAGCTGGTATAGGACTGGGGGTGGGGAGATGCAGGAGGGAATCATTCTGATGTTGTTTGTAATGTTTAGCTCAATTGTGTTGCTCATTCAGACCATTCCAAGCATCCTTCGCTCTTGGTTTGTTTAGTTTTGTCCCTCTCCGGAGAATCGTTAGCCGTTGCTCGTATTTTCCATTGACAAATTTGTTCTTGATTTAAAAACAACAACAACAACAACAAAGCGTCTCTGGGCTGTACGTCGATGACAAGTTGCCGGCAGCTAACTTGTGTCTCTAGCTATGTTAATGCAGCTATCCAGGGCAGGTCGGATCCAAGTGTATGTGTTATCATGGGGATCGCTCTGATTTTAGCCATGACAGATGGGCTTTGATGCTCTGATCTTTTGACCGTGCTAGCTGCACACTCTGCATGTGCAGACGAAATTGCAAGTGCGTACAGAGCTGAGGTAGCAGCAGAAAGCCTTCCAGCAAAGAAGAGACCAAGCCACTGGCAGCCCCGTCTACTTAGAATGCGTTTCCCTTGCTTGCACCAATTTTGTGACCGTTGTATCTCTGCTGCCCAGACGAGCCATGCTTCCAGACCGGCCGACAACTCTATTTCTTCCTGCTGTTGATAAGGGGAAGCCTTTGAAAGGCGTCTCCATGGAGTAACAACGGTCTTTGGAGAGTCGCCGTGTGACTGAGATGATAGAGCCCTCGTTGTATTATTTCCTAACGCAAACAGACAGGATTTCCTGATAAAAGTCATGTCCTTCGCTAACAATAACACTCGATCACGTCTAGAGAATAAGGTTTGAGGCTGTGGCAGCAGGAATCAGTCGCCTCTGAAATGTTGGAATGGGGAGGGGGGCTGTGACCATATAAAACCTCACAAGGCCAGTGTGAGGCCAGTGGCCTCACAAACTCCAGGGGCGGATCCAGAAGTGATGTGGATGGGGGGGGGCTGAAGTCCAAAGTTAGCATTGCCCCGCCCAGATGATTAGGCCCCGCCTCTAGCTCCGCCCCCTGCCAAGCAAGCACTATGGCAGCTTCACCCGTGACCAGACACAGACACACTGCCCCCCCCCCCGACGTCCCCCCCCAAGTCACTGGATCTGCCAGCACAGTCCTGGGGCTTTTCCTCAGGCCCATGGGCCAACTGCAGATGTGCACTTATATGGTCTTTTTCCAGTTGCTAGGTCGCTTTTAGATGATTGGCGTGCGCTCACGCCAAGAAATCTCACGCCCCTTACAAATCTCACTCCCACACCCGTACCACTGAGCACCCACCCATTTCCCCTCCACCTCACACCTCCTCCCCTGCCCTGCCCCACAACTCCCACCGTGCCCCCTCCCCAGGGCCAGCATTGTTGCCTGGCAGGCTGGCTTGCTGCCGCCCTCCACCCCCCAATCACATTTCCGGCATTTTTGAAAACACCTAAAATCACAAGACTATAACAGTTAAATCTCAGGATTTGAAAATCTCAATTTTATCACAAGCATCACATTTCTAACATTTTGAAAACACCCAAGATCACAAGACTAACAGCAAACTCTCAGGAGCTGAAAGCACAAATTCTCACAATTGTATCACAAAAATCACTATTTCAGCTTTTTGAAAACTCCAGAATCACAAAACTAACAGCTGGCTATTGGGGGGGAAGGCAGGGGGCACCGGCTTGTGGGGGGAAGGCAGGGGGCACCAGGTTTGTGGGGGGGGGAAGGCACTGGCTATT
>QEPC01005668.1:2052979-2064708 GCA_003113815.1 Sphenodon punctatus | reverse complement strand
GGGGGGGAGGAAGACAGTGGGCTGGTTATAGGGGGAAGGCAGGGGCACTGGGTTTGTGGGGAAGGCAGGGGGCATCAGGTTTGGGGGGCTGGGTTTTGGGGGGGAAGGCAGGTGGCTGGTTATTGGGGGAAGGCAGGGGCACTGGGTTGGGGGGGAGGCAGAGAGGCTGGCTATTGGGGCTGCGTTTAGGGGGAAGGCTGGGAGCATCGGATTTTGGGCTGGAATGGGGGTAAGGCTGGGGCACCGGGATTTGGGCGGAACAGGCTGGGTCACTGGGTTTTCTGGGGAGGGACTGGTGGCTACGGGGGCCGGGCGCTGGGCAGCCTACCTGCTGGACTGGGCTGCTGCTGCTCCTCCTCAGCTCCACTCCGGTCCTCACCCGAGCCGCCTGCTGCTGCCTCAGGCTGCTGCTACTCCAGCCGGCCGGGCAGCCTGACACCGCTGGGCAGCCTGGGGGCTGAAAGTACTGGCCTCTGAACCCTCTCTGGCCTGCGCGCGGGTGGCAAGCCCCCCTGCAGCCTCTGTTTGCCCCCCCACAGGCGGTGCTGCAGTGTGCAGCCACTGGGGCCTACTTCCCACAGGGAAGCGGTGGCACCGCGTGGGCGGGGGCAAACAGGTTGTGGGGCGGGCTTGCCGCTCGTGCGCAGACCAGAGAGGGAGGAGGCGCAGTGGGGCCCGGGCCGGTACTTGCAACCCCCAGGCTGCCCCGCCTGCCCCTGCAGCCCCCCCATGCAGCGAGCACACGAGCCTTCCACATGGCAGAGACCGGAAGCAGCATGGACTAGCCCTGCCCCCAACGATGACATGGGGGGGCAGGTCAAGCGTGATGTCAGCCCACGGCTGACCAATGGGGAGGCTGAAGTCCCCTTAGTCCCTCCCGGTGAATCCGCCCGTGAACTCACCATCGTCCATCCCCCCCGCCCCCCCATCCACCACCTCAGGATTTCACCAGTCCCTGACAACCTAGGCCCAACCACTGATAATCTCCATCTCCAACACCTGCTTACCTCAGTTGCTGCCTCAGCTGTACCCAAGCCATGCTGGGCCAACTGCCGTCACTCTTGGGTTTGTGGTCTCAAGCCGGCCGTGCCTCGCTGCCCCTGTTCCTGTCGGGTGTGGGTGACTGGGCCTAGCCTGTCTGCTAGCCTGTGTTTTGAAGACTTAACCAATGAGCAGAACAGGCCTTAAATCCTCTTCCATCCTGTCTGTGTCTGCACCATGACATGGCCGCCATCTTGGAATGTCCACCAGCAAGAGGGAGGGCAGCTACTCCGGGCTACCCTCAACAATTGAATTGGATCACATTACAATGGAGGGGGAGGGGTCATTTTGTACAGGGATGGCACGGAGGTAAATCCTGCCCACTCCTCTCCTTCACATCCTTCGTGGGTGCCAAGGGCCTTGGGCCCAGTCTAAATTACAGTGACATAGGGCCAACGAGGGGGAGCTTGTTTGCTGTGCAGCAGAAATTAGGGGGCAGGCAAGAGCGGACAGGCTATCCACTCTGTGCGTCCATCAGGTGTTTCCCAGTAGGATGGGGAGCTGAGAAAAACACCAGGGATGCTGAGTCCCAGCTGCCATCTTGGCTGAGGCTCTTCGGCAAAGACCCAAATATCGCTCTACAGCATCAGTTCCTTCCTTTCTTTCTTTCTTTCTTTTTTCTTTCTTTCTTTCTTTCTATAAATATTTATTCATTTATTCAACCGCAGGGAGGTTCTGCCATTTGGACAGGCCTAGAAGGAAAGGAAAGGGTGGTGCGGTGGGGTTTTGTGTGTGTGGAACCTGAATGCACAACCCTACTGAGCAGAGTATCCCATGGTTGCTTTCCTCGGATGCTGGCCTGTGCCCTGGTACCCCTCAGTGCAGCCACATGAAACTGAGCGGGGAGCCTACCCCACCTAGAGTAGCCTTATCCCAGTCTGGAAAGCCGGGCCACGCAATAGCACCACTGCGGGGCCTTGAGCCGTGGTCATGTAACGGCCGGGGGCTGGATCTCGGTTGGGCCGCGGGAGAGAGGTGGGGCGGGATGTGGCCAACGCCCTGGCCTGCCCCAGCCTCTCTGACAGGGGCCAACCTCCCCGTTTCCCTGCGACTCTCTGTCCAGCTCCCCACGCTGGCCGTGCAGTGTGGGGGCAGGCATTGCCCGCCATGGGCTGTGCAGGGATCGGGACACCAGCCCCCGAAATTGCCAGGGGGTCACGGGGCGGCAGATAGGGAAGTAAGTGCATCTTGGCAGCTCCTCTCTCCTCTCCCAAGGGCACTTTTAGACGGGTCACTCTGCACGCGGATTTCAATCATCTGCTTTTAGAAAAGGTGCGCGGGTTCCAAACCGCCGCCACCGCCGTTCCAAACCGCGGCTCGCTCATTGTTTTGAAACCGCATTGGTAAAAACCCGATATCAAGGGGTTGACCCATGCGGTGCGGTTTCAAAAGAATGTGCGCGCGACAGTTTGCAACGGCAGCGGCGGGTCTAAATGCCACCCACGTGACTTTTCTAAAAGTGGACGATTTAAATCCGCGTGCAGAGTGCCACGTCTAAAAACCTGCTCCGCGTCTCTAAGTTTCTTCTGGATCTCTGAGTCTCTGCAAAGGCTCCTGCTGCTGCACTGCAATTATCACAGCCCTTGCGAGCGGCTCATCGTTTCTTACAGATGCTGACAAACTCCCTGAGACAGGTTCGGTGGTAAGATCACAGGAGCTTTCTCTCTTCTCTCCCCCTTTGCTAAATTGTTGCACTTACAAGCAACGATAGGGAGGAAGGGAGGGGACTGTGCAATTTATGGATCAGAGATTTATACGTTGCTGGGATGCTGTATATTTCCCCCACCGTGACACTTTATTGCCACAAATTACCAAACAGGCAAGGTTACGGGAGTGACAGCCGGCGCGGCAATGAAGGATCACAGTGGAAGGCATCTGGGAGAAGGGTTTGTAGGAGAGGAGGTGGGGGCTGGCTGGGGGACAGAGAGAAAGATGGGCTTTTCAGGAGGGGAATGGATCTGTGTTTGAACGAGCAGCCTGTTTGTCTATGCCTGATGCGCCGGCAAATCAGAGAGAGTGACACAACTCTGGGGCCCTGTTTCATAGCAATGTGTGCACGTGTCAGCTGGGATGGAGCTACCCTGATCTAGCAAAGATGGCAGAAGAGAGCCATCATTCATTGCCAGGAGATGAGCAAGACGCCAGCTTAATGGGTACGGTGCTAATATCCCCCCCAGTGTGATAATAACAGATCACATTGTGTGTGTGTGTGTGTGTGTGTGTGTGATAATAACAGATCACATTGTGTGTGTGTGTGTGTGTGTGTGTGTGTGTCACAGCCACCCTCTGCAGCAGGGCAGGGCTGGTATCCTTGGTTTTGCAGATGGGGAATGACGTCCCACAGAAACCGGGTAGCTTGTCCATGGTGACGCAGGGACAAACTGGGATTTGAGCCCTGACCTTCTGAGGCTAGCCATCCCTACTCCAAAACTTTCCTTATGACCTTTAACGCTTCTAGAGGAGAATTGAAAAATACTCAACCGTGCGGCGACCATCAGATTTGTGGCAAATGACCTGCACAATGAGCACCGACGTTGATTGGTTACTGAGGGGTATCTGTTTAATATTCAACTGTTTAACCAATTTACCGAAATACCAAGGAATGCAGTTGGCACCATTTACCGTATAACCACACGGCTGTTTTCCCCTCCGCTCCACCATTACTGACGAGTTCAGTTTGACCAGAATCCCCTTCCTGTTTACTCCCCAGAGCCTGGTTTGAAGTTTAACTCAATTAACTCCGTTTTTCATCGGATACCTGCTTCAAACCTTCTGTGAATGTGGCTTTGCTCTTGGTCTGGAAGTAGCGTGTTGGACTAGGTGACCCTTGAGGTGCCTTCCAACTCTAAGATTCTTTGATTCCAAGCCAGAAATGATGAAATGCATGAAATGAGAGGCACTGAGTGCCTAGTTCAGGTGGTGAAGGAGCTACTTGGGCAAAGAGACAAGACTTCACTGGACCAGGCTCAAAGGAGGGCAACGAAAATGATAAAGAATCCCAAAAGCAGTTTTTATGAGGAAAGATTGAAGGAACTGGGTATGTTTAGCCTAGCGAAGTGAAGGTTAAGGGGAGACATGATATCAGTTTTCATACATCTAAAGGGCTGCCCCCAAAAGACAGCAAGGAACTGTTCTGCCTGGTTAAAGAGGGCAGGGCTAGAAATAATGGGTTCAAATGACAGGTGGGTAGATTTCAGGTCGCTATCAAGGAAGAGCTGTGCCGTGATGGAACAAATTGTCTAGAGAAGCTGGAGGCTCTCTGTCTCTGGAGGTTTTCAAGAAGAGGCTGGGCAGCTGCCTGTAGGGAATTATAGGCCTGAAATGACAAATCACAGTGAATGCAGTTTGTCAGAAATGGGTCATTTGCCTTTATTCCCATGATTTGGAAATTGACCGGCTTTTTTTCTGCTGTTTTTGCCCTTTCTCATTATTTTTCGTGAGTTGAACAGAGCTCGAGCCACATGTCCACCGCGCACGCACCCCCGGGGGCTGGGGAGACGCAAACGTGCCAGCTAACTGCCGAGAAAGTGCTGGAAATTGCCTTTAAAGTTTTGTAAAACTGTCGTAAAAGTCCCAGAAAGTGACGGAAAATGGTGAAAAATGACAGAAAGGAGGAGGGGGGGGGGGGGACCCTGACAGAAAATGATGAAAAATCATAGGGGTCACGCAGATATTGACACTGGCGGACGTGCAGAAACCCTGGAGACTGACAAAGTACCGACAAATGCACACAAACACTTGCAAAAGGTCGGCATTACCCTGCGAAACGGAAACCCTTGCTCCCGTCTCAGCCCTAGGTGGTAGCCGGTATCAACCTGCATCCAAGCAGCGGGTTGGACTAGGTGACAAGAAAGCAGACTTTCTTTAAACATTTGGAAGAAGGTCCTAACGGTAAGAGCTGTTGGACAGTGGAACAGACGCTGCCTGGGGGAGGGGGGGTCTCTCCTTCGCTGGAGGTTTCCAAACAGAGTCTGGACGGCCCATCCGTCAGGGATGCCGTCGCTGCGGATTTCCTGCACTGAGCAGGGCGTTGGCCCAAATGGCCTCTGAGGTCCCTTCCAACTCCTAGGATTCAGCGAGTCTAAATTGGTGATGCAGGAATGGGGAAATAGTGTCGTACCAGGGGCATGCAGCCCTGGGGTAAGTTCTCTCCGGATCCGCGCTCCACTGAGGCCTGCCCACGCAGGACCTCGCCAATGTGCCCTTTATTGTACAGTCCAGACACCGGGTTGAGGGGTGCCTCCTCCTTTGGTGTCAGAAACCTCGTCGTCTTTTCAAGTAGCCTGCAGGCTGCGCCTCTCCTGATCGGGCAGGAGCCCTCCCGCAACCGGGCCACGCCTCTTCACCCAACAGTCTCCGGCCACGGTCTCACTCTCCCCCTCCGTCGTCTCCAGCATCAGAGGCTGAGCCCTCCCTGGCTCCTACCTCCTAACAGCCTGAGCTTCAGGTTCAGCCTTTAGCTTCTGAGCTGGCGCAACCGTGCCCAGGTACTTAATTTATTATTATAAACATATATATAGTGCCGGTCATGTACCTGGCTCACCCAGCTGAGGTCCCTCAAGGCGCCATCCTGCACCGCCTCGGCGGCTACGCTCTCCAGGCTCCGAGTTGCCATATGTGCACACTTTAGAGGGCACTTATGAGATATACAGGTTGCAGGGCTGCATTGGAACCAATGCAGCCCTGTAACCTGCATTTCTCATAAGTGCCTTTTAAATATTTGCCTGTAGGGGAGCCCTCTCCAGGCGGGTGCTACCTCCTCTTAAAGGGCCAGGCTCAGGCACCCAGGCTGACCCTGCGACCGGTAATAAGGAGTATTTTGGTTAATTGTTTAACTGCTGTGGTCGACAGCTACCGATCGGCTAACGGGTTAGCAGTCATGGACATGGAATTAACTACCCGTTTCCGCTGTGTTTGGGTGTTTTGAAGGAGCGGGTCTGGGAGGCCAGTGGAACGAGCCTAGAGTTGGCAGGCCGGATGATTGTCTTTCCCTCGCCGTGTGACTTGGGGCAAAGCAGGGCACTTCTCCGTGTGTCTCTTGCCTGCCAGGCACTTTGGGAGGTTTTAGCTCTGGAACTGGACCAGGCTACCCGGCTGTCACTCACTGTATTCCTCCCCCCCTCGGCTCTGCGTCTCCATAGCAACACACACAATAGGTACACAAGCATCCAGAGCTCAGGTGGGTGAGGAGCCTCTTGGGCAAAGGGGCTCGTAAAGAAACAACATTGCATTTTATTATTATTATCAAGTATTTATTTATATAGCACCTCGTGTTTTACAATTGTGATTAATGGAGAGAGGTCCCTGCCCAGTGGGCTTACAACCTAAGATGGACACGGGTCAGGGGAACACAGGGACACACACTCTCTCATTTTAGAGATGGGGAACCAAGACTGAGAGGTTGTGACCTGCCCAAGGCCACTCAATGAATTCATTGGCTAGGACAGGATTTGAACCCTGGATTCCCAAGACCAAGTCCAACACCTTATCCACTACCCCACACCACATTGGCTTTTTTCCTCCGAAACCCCCTTTGTATCTAGTCGTGGGTCGTATTGTGAGAGAAGCGGCAGTAGGATCTAGCTACGCTGAGATTTGTTCTCACGAACCTACATGAAACAGGGTAGTAACTCTTGAGACTTAACTCTAGAGCGGAGGTGGGAGACCTCCAGCCCGTGCAACAAATCTACTCCGCAACTATTTTTTTGTTGTTGTTTGGACCTTTTCCAGTTTCTGGATCTGGCCCCTGGATCCAGTTGCTGACCCCCGCGCCTGGACAAGGCCTGTGCACAGGGTCAGGTCTTTGTATCTGTCTTTGTATTTCATATTTGGGTTTGTGCCTTTCCCCCATCGCTGTCAAAGTGGAAAATGCAGTAAACACGGCTCCCTGTGTATGTGTTATTTTGGCGTAGACGTGCAGTGAGGAGTCGGAGAGCCGTCCAGCCCTAAGGTGTTGGCTTTGGTCAACAACCGCCTAGTAGAACTAGATAGGGGTCGTATGACCCTTCTGGTTCTACTGGATTTAGCTGCGGCTTTTCATACCGTGAACCATGAGATGCTGGTGACTCGCCTGCGGGACCTGGCCGGGTGGACGGAACCATTTTACGATGGTTTCGTTCTTCCCTCACTGGTAGATCCCAGTGGTTGGTCCTAGGGGACTGCACTTTGTTCCCTGGGGCTATCTCGTCTGGGGTCCCGCAGGGCTCTCTTTTGTCCTCGCTCATATTTAACGTGTGTATGAAGGCACCTGGGGGAAGTCGTACGCAGGTGGGGAGGGGGTGGGTGCGTTGTCATCAATACGCAGGTGACACCCAGCTGTGTGTATCTTTTTCATACGACCCAGGCCCTGCTGTCTCCTTGCTGTCCTGGTGCCTGGCCACTGTGGGGGACTGGATGAGGTCGAGCCAATTGAAGCTTAATCCTGATAAGATGGAGGTCATGTTGGTTGGGGCGGGGGTCGGTGTTCTGGGAGAGGGGAATGCTCCTATTATTGGCTCGCCTGCCATTGGTTCCATCTGGGGGTTCTCCTGGATTCAAGGTTCTGGTCTTAACCTATAAAGCCCTAAACCATCTGGGTTCTGCTTATCTGAAAGATTGCCTCACCCTCTGGGCCCTCGGGCGGCCTCTGCGGGAGCGGCCTCCTGCAGCTCCGGCATTTCCGACGGGTCCGTACAGGCAGGAGGCCGCGCTGTCGCTTTGGAATGCCCTTCAAGTGGAAATCTACCTCAGCCCAAATCTCCTTGCCTCCTGGCAAAGGTGTAAGACCTGGCTCTTCCGCCAGGGGTTTGGTGGGGGGGGGATGGATTAGGGGATTAGTTATGATTTTTACAAACTGCTGGGAACTTTATGAACGTTGTGACTTTTATGATTTATTTTTTTTTTGGTCTTATTGGTGGTTCTATTATTTATTATTCTTGTTTATTTTTTGTATTTTTATATTCTGTGAGCCGCTTCGAGTCGCCTTGTGCGAGATGGACGTGTTAGAAATCATTGAAATAGATAAATAAATATGGTCTGCAGTTTCTGGGGTCCGGTTTGAGACTTCAGATACCATGTTTTCCAAGAAATTTTGTGTTCATTCGCAATCCAAATCCACCGCCCTAGTACTTGTGTTTTGAATACTCAAGCTGAAAAGCAGGAGTTGTGTTTATTTGTGTTTTACCAAAACCTGAATGCACAGCTCTAACCTGGACTCTCCCCATCCTGAACACCCCCTTTAAGCCCCCACCTTCTCTCCAGCCTGCAGAGACTTCATATTCATTTTCAATGTGGCGCTAGGGAGGGAGAAGCTGAGATGTACGATCCTAATGACTTCTTCTGTCATCTCTGAAACTAAGAAACTGAACGGACTATTTCTCCCCACAGTGTGGTAATTAGGGCTGAAACTCGGTATTCGGAATTACTCTGTTTTTACTGAGTATTCCAGTATTGACTCAGTTTTACAGAGGAATTGGCCCAGTACTCAGTAACTCGATAACCTGGTACTCAGTAACTCCTCAATTGAACAAAAGGAGGAACGGAGAATAGACAGGAAAGGGAGCCAAGGGCATATACCCTCTTTATAGGGGGCTTTTCCTGCCCCTCTATAAGGGGACTTGGTACTCGGAAAAGTACTCAGTAAAATACCAAGTATTTTACTGAGTATTTTACTGGCTGTGTTACCGAGGACTGGCCGAATACCTGGGTCTGATCCTTGGAAACTTGGAAATACTCAGATATAATTTTTTTTATTATTTGGTTCAACGTTGGTGGTAATCCCTTTCCCTAAGAGTACCAGACACAGGAGTTCTCTCACCCAGTCCAGAAGACATTGGGAGAGGCGATATCTGCCCAGAGTAGATTCCAATAGCAGGATGAGAAAGACAGAGGTCTGGAAGCTCCAGCTTCTGTTTGGGTCCAAGAGATGTTGTCTGCGTGCAGTGGGGGAGGCTACTTCTCTGCCTTCCCAGCCAGGGAAATAAGAATGCCTCCTGCTAGGTCATGAGCCATTACCTCGAAGGGCCCTTTCATTCAGCTGACGAATTCTACTTAATAAAATAAATACTGAGAGAAAATGTAATTGGATTTCATTTATTACCCAGTTCCGCCTAGCAGCCCCCGATTACACAAAAGCAATTAGACAAAGCTCTCCATTAATAGCTATCTCCAACAGGCTCTTTCCATCAAACCTTCTGGCTCGTGTAATTCCTCCCTCCTTGGCAGTGGTGCTCATCCATAGGTGGAGGTGGCATGGCAGGGTTTAGCCAAAGGTGGGCTGAGTTGCTGGGCTTTGCAGAAGAAGGGAGAGGGGTGGAGTGAGAGGGGAGAGAAAGAGACATTGGTCATTCTCTCTCTCCTTTTAGAAAGAAAATGGCTCCCAATGTTGCAGGATCTGTAGGAGTGAAACTCCGTCTCCAACCAGCTTCCAGTTTGATTGATCCGGCAAAACATGTAACAAAACGCTGTTTTGATGGATCAGTCAAAAATTCTGCTGCCATTTTTGCCGAGGTACCGCGTAGGTGCAAAATGGCAGCCACCACACAACACAATGGTGTACTATGGCTGCTGCCAATTTGTTGTACGGCGGCTGCCATTTTTCAAAGCCCAGTAGCGTGGCCGTCATTTGCGCATTCTTAAATCATTCAATCAGAATTCCAATTGGAATTGCAATTGAAAATTTTGACCGCTCTTTTGGTTTTTTTGTGGAACTGTCCCACAAAAACAAAATGGCTGTTTTCAAACCAGGTCTGCTGCGCTGTCCTCTTCCTACTTTGCACATATCTCCCAAGTTCATATCTGTTATTACTAGGGCTGAAAACAATTTCTTTCTTGCAAGAATCGAGAACCGTTACCGAGATTTTGGATGATCTCGATAATGGTTCAAGATCTCGATTTGAGAATTTTCCTCAGTATGATGCTTAGTACTTACCATTGCCACTTACTGTTACTGTTTATCATGTACCATGTTCTTTCCAGTAACGTGCATGTGCTAAATGTCCACTGTGGCTGTTCTGCACATGCGCATCCCTCTTCCGAGATGGTGCTGGTAGCATCGCTGCTATTTTGGAAAAAGGCATTTAGCGCATGTGCGTTACCAGAATGAACACGGTAAACAGTAACTGTAAACGGTATTTCAAGAACCGGGTATTTTCTCAATTATTGATTCTTGTAAAAAAAACAAACAAGTCGAGAACCGTGATTCTCAGCGAGAATTGTGAGAAAATCGAGATTGCGTTTCAGCCCCACCTCCTCCTCCCACCTCCCTTCCCACGCTTGTATTTGGGCTGTTGTAACCCAATGCCCTCTGTTACAACCCCTCTACAGCCACTGGCGCTGTAGCTCAGGCTGTGTGAACGCAAACGTGCAATTCTGAATGTCTTTGGTATGTCAGCCTAGAAAGCGGCTATCACAATGGCTTCCGACGTATCCCTCGGTTGCAGGCAAGGCTGGCTTTCAGGGATTGCAGATGGTGGCACCTTCCCAGCTGCATCGTGGGATGGTGTGGTGATTAGGGATGGGCGAGTTCGGACCGAACTCAGTCTGGTCGGTTGACTGAATGGAACTTCCGAACCGAACTCGAATTTCAAACCGAACTGAACTGAATTTCCGAACTCCGTTCTGTTCGCCCATCCCTACTGGCAACACACACCAAAAAACCTGGTTTTGAATGGCCGAACTTGGTTTGGAAGTTCGGAATGCGACCGAACTCGGTCTGTTCGGTCGACTGAACCGAACTTCCGAACCAAACTCAAATTTCAAACCGAACTGAACCAAACCGAATTTCCGAACGCCGTTCTGTTCGCCCATCCCTAGTAGTGATGGGTTGGGCATAGTGAGGACCACGCTCCAGGCAGAGGAAGCTCCAGCCAGGGAGCTAGAACCTACGCTTGGACTTCCAAGTAAACCTGCAAGACCGTGAACGTATAACAGTGAACAAAAAGGAAGGGATCGATGATTTTCCGTGCCTTAATTTCCTTTAAGATGGAATTATTTTTGTTTATAATTTATTCACATTTTTATGCCACCCTGCCCAATAAGGCTCAGGCCAATTTTTGTTTTAAGCCCCCTCTTGGCTGTAGTCTATTTCTGCAGTTAAAAAATGACCTGCACCCCTAGAAAATGCTTAGAATGATAGAATTGTCAGGTCAGAAGGGAGCTCAAGGGCCATCTTGTCCGAGCCCCTGCTCCGAACCAGGTTTTCCTTTGCCGGCAGCATCACAGACAGACGCTCGTCCAACTGGCTTTTGTGGCTCTGTCCATAACTGGTTCTCCTCTGTCAGGCCTAGGGGCCTGAGGAGGTGGGGAGCCCCGCGATCAAGGGCGCCCGGGAGACAAGCACGTCGGCGGGCCGCCCCCCGCCGCCCGGGGCATACGGACACGCCCCCACAGTCTCTTCCCGCGCCCGACCCAGAAGCCACGCCCCCTACAACGCCGCCGCCGCTGGAGGCTCTAGGCACGCCCGCGGAGGACGCGGCACGCCAGGCCACGCCCCCTGATCAAGCCGGCCTGAGGGAGACGCCCCCGCAGGCGCCGCTGCGCCGCTCCCAACGCTTGCGGCGGCACGCCCCTGCTCAACCTATTTAGAGGGGGACTCAGGCTAGGCTCTGTGCTGGTTGATCAGAGCCTTGCCTGTGACACCGGCCCCCCTTGCGACTGTTCTGGACAACTGTGGACTGAAGACTGAGAGAGAGAGCGAGAGAGAGAGAGAG
>QEPC01005668.1:2034367-2051313 GCA_003113815.1 Sphenodon punctatus | reverse complement strand
CAAGTACGTGCACTTGAGACCTCGCATCTTCATGAATGTTAGACCCCTTGTCTCTCCCTCTGTTCCCCTTCCTAAGTCTCTCCCCCAGCTCCTGTCTCTCAGATTGTAAGCCCGTTCCCTGCTGCCTTACACTCTGTGGAGCCAAGTGGAAGAGTCCGACTCAGAGGGACTTGTAAGGATGTGCAAAGTGTGAGGCAGGGGAGAATTCAGTCCGAGGGCTGAAACGAGAATCAATTTGATTCTTGCGAGGTTCTCGCTAAAAAACCAAAATAACACTGTGCATGCACAAACTGACCGCTGGGCCTTTTGCGAATGCGCAGCCTTTTCCAAGAGGGGCAGCTGTTCCATGCATGCACAGAGGGTTACCGTGCATGCGCAGAAAGGCTGCCCTTTTCCAAAATAGCAGCGACGCTGCCGACCCCATTCTGGGAAAGGGACGTGCGTGTGCAGAACGGTCCCGGTGACCATTTTGTGCATGCAAAGTTTGTTTGTTTTTAATCGAGGGGGGGGGGAAATCCTGACAAGAAATTGTCGGAGATTGGGGCTTTTCTCAGTTCTCATCCCCACCCCCCCGCTCGATTCTCATCAAGAAGCTAAATTTTCGATGACAATCAAGAAAAAAATGAGATTGAGTTCCATCCCTATTCAGTTCCGCATGGCTGTGAGGAGACCTAGGTACTCCGCTGTGGGAACCAGGCATGGTGTGCATCTGGCAGAATCACTCCGTCCCAACCTTCAAATCCCTCCTAAAAATCTACCTTTTTCCTCTGGCTCTCTTCAGCTCTATCCTCACTCTCCCAGACTGCTAATGGATGCTCCCTCTGCTATCCTTTCAGCCCCTTCTGCCCTGTAACTGAACTAAGCACAGGCACTTGCAACTTCACAACTCGTGCCCCAGTCTCTCCCCAGGCCCCTTGCCGCTCTTAGATTGTAAGCCCATTGGGGCAGGGACCTGTGTCTGATTAATGACTGTACAGAGCCAGGTAGACCTCTGGGGCTCTGTAATAATAATCACAGAGCTGCAGCTGAATCCACATATAAGGAGACAGGCGAAGCCAGACCAAGGTTAGACCCAGCCTGGCCGCCCTACCTCTCTGATTATTATTACCCTGTGTTTGCTGCAATATAGTCATTGTAGCTCCTGTACCGTAACCCCCAGCTGCCGGCCTGCCCGCCCAGCCTGTCTCACACAATGGGCAGTCCCAAATATGTAAGATGACGTCGGAGAGTCACAGAGTGGAGCTGAAACTGATACCAGCCACAAGAATTGTATCCGACGGTTTTGCCTGAATCCAGTCTGGTCGGGCAGCCGATAGGAACCAGAAATATTCAGCTATTTCCACGTTCCTTTTAGTTTACTTCGGTCCCTTCACTATTTTGCTTGCGTTGTTTCAGCGTTGCTTAGTGCTGGGGAAGCTAATTAAGCCAATCAAACCGGTAACTTGGAACACCAAGTTGCCATTCCAGAGTTGCCCTTTCCCATTGTCCTACCGCGTTGCCAAGTGATCATTGTTTGAGTCAGTTTCCACTCATTGTTCCATGGCCCTTCTTGAGAGATGTACGAGATCAATCAAGGAAATTCAGAAAGATGATAAAACGATAACATGTTAAGTCATGAAAGGTCGATGTTGGATCCCTGGGTCAAACCTATAACCTTGTTCTCTTGTGGAAGACAACGGAATCCAGGCATACGGGTGAATGCCAAGCCAATAGCTTTAGTTCTTAGGCTAACACCAGCCATGACTTGGCATTGGCACTAGGGGACTCTGGACAGCTTACAAAGGCCCTTTTTAAATGGGCACGCAGGGGAGGGGGGTTGGTATTCATGTCCGTGCGTGTGCGATGGGTGTGGGGAGGGTGTAGACAGGCGCACACCCACCTCCACCCCCACCCATTTTCACTGGTTGCTCCGTTCGTGTGCGATGGGTGGAGGTGGGTGTGCTTGTGTGTTTGCGGGAGCATGCATGTATACCCCCATCCCTACACCGCACCATGTACACGAGACTCACCCATGTATGGACACCCAGATTTCTTGGTGGATGCCAGATGGGTGCCACCCATGTAAAAAGGGCTAAACCAGCGACCCCTTATATAGGTTTTTGAATAAAAAACCATAAAGACTAGGGATGGGCGAACGCGGTTCGGAGTTCGGACCAAACTCGGTCTGTTTGAACATCCGAACCGAGCTCTCGAACGACCGAACAGTTCGGATGAGTTCGGGGCAGGAAAAACGTCTTTCCAGGGCCAAAAATTAGGTTTCGATTTCGTTTTGGTTTCGCTATTTTTGAATGTTCGGCCAAGTTCGGCCAAACCGAACTAGGCTGAACCGAACCATCGAACCCGAACTCAGGTTTCGAACCGAACGACCGAACATCCGAATAGCGTTCTGTTCGCCCATCCCTAATAAAGACCAGAGATGATTGGTCAGAAAAAATGGTTACACCATACATACATGTCATTAGAACACCTCCCCTTTTAAGAAGGCCAGTTGTTAACACAATTACTCAATGTACCAAAACAGCATGCTTTGTGCCAGATTTATCAGTGAGGCCACCTACTTAGGGAAGGTTATTGAGTGGGTAGTGGCCCGTCAGCTGCAGGTGCATCTAGATCAATCCAGTTTCCTGGATCCCGTGCAGTCCGACTTTTGTCTGGGTTATGGTACGGACACCGGCCTTGGTCAACGACCTCCTCGTAGAACTGAACAGTGGTCGTATGACCCTGCTAGTTCTGTTAGATGTGTCAGCGGCTTTTAATACCGTGAACCGCAAGATGTTGGTGACATGCCTGTGGGATCTGACCGGGGTGGAAGTGACCATTTTAGAATGGTTCCGTTTGTACCTTACGGATAGATCCCAGCGGGTGGTCCTCAGGGATTATATTTCTTCCCCGGGATGCCTCCCATGTGGGGTTCCGCAGGGTTCCATCTTGTCCCCTCTCTTGTTCAACGTGTATATGAAGCTGCTGGGGGAGGTTGTCCACAGCTGGGGGGTCTGGTGTCATCGGTACGCGGATGACACCCAGCTGTACTTGTCTTTTTCATCAGACCCAGGCCCTGCTGTCTCCTTGCTGTCCTGGTGTCTGGTGGCTGTGGGGGACTGGATGAGGCAGAGCCGGTTGAAGCTCAGTCCCGATAAGATGGAGGTGATGTTGGTGAGTGGGGTCTGTGATCTGAGGGAGGGGGATGCCCCTATTATTTGGGGCATCTGCCCTCCATTAGCTCCATCTTTGCAGAGTTTGGGGGTGCTCCTGGATCCACAACTGCACCTGGATCTCCAGGTGTTGGCTGTGGCGAGGGGCGCCTTTCACCAATTACATCTGGTGAGAAGACTCCGCCCTTATGTCTCGGACGCCGATCTCACCACCACCATCCACGAGGCTCGATGACTGCAATGCGCTCTATGTGGGGCTGCCCATGAGGACAGTTCAGAAGCTGCAGCTGGTGCAGAATGTGGTGGCTCGTTTCCTTACTGGGACGGGCCGCAGGGAGCACATAACACCGGTGCTCCGTGTGCTGCACTGGCTGCCGATTTCGTTTTCCGGGCCCAAGTCAAGTTGCTGTTTTTTACCTTTAAAGTCCTACACGTTCTCGGCCCTGCTTCTCTGAAAGATTGCCTCACCCCCTCGGGTTCCCTTGCAGTCATCTGGGGATGCCCTCCTGGAGGTCCTGCGTTATCAGCAGATCCGTACGGACAGGAGGGCGTTCTCAGCGGTCACGCCGTCACTTTGGAACGCTCTCCCGGTCGAGATCCGCCTCAGCCCAGATCTCGTGGCCTTTTGATGTAATGTTAAGACATGGCTCTTCCGCTGGGCATTCTGCAGGGGGGTTCGGGGGGAGGGGGGGTTACTGCAGACCTATATTGATTTGATGTTTTGATATTTTTAGTATATTGTATTTTTATATCTATTTTATTGTGTCCCTGTAAGACGCTCCGGGTCGCCAGAGGCAAGAGGGGTGGGATATTAAATGCTTTCAGCATTTTTGCTCTTAGGTTTCGATTCTCAGCAGAGGCCTCCCACCTACAGTCAATAAAATGGACAGTCATGTTATTTGGTAATGGTAACCTCCAGTTTTTGGGGCACTTGACTCACCTATCAGGTAACGGATAGGCTACCTGAAATAGCAGGGATTACCCGCAGAGATTAAATTTGCTGCCCGTTTTGGGTCCAGTGGTGATGGAGGGAGGCTTGTTGTGCTCCCAGTGGCTTGTGTTGCTGAGAGTGGGGTGGAGTAGCAGAGGTATGAACTGTCAAGTGCCCTGCCTGCTGTTGGGGACAGACTGCTCCCTCCCTGTGTGTGATAAGCTCAGTGACAAAAGAGTCATTTTATCCTGAGGAGACAGAGACAGGGTTTCTTGTGCTAAGGATCCAGGCGCTCCGCGCTGGAGAGGCCTCCTGGAGAGAGTAAGTGACTAATGTCTCCCTCTCTGAAGCTCTAATTGAAAGAGCCGGGAACAGGCTGTTTGGTAGCTGTCATTGTTTCAAGGGACAGGAGTCTGGCAGTTGTATTTGCCATTGTCACTGAAGACAATGTACAGGTTAATCTGTAGTGATGGGGCTTTCTGTATTTACAGCTGCGAGATGAGAAGAGACAATTATTGTGGAGACTGTTCAACATGGAGGAGGCGGAAATTCGATTCCGGTGACAGGCAGAGACTGGAGGGACTTGTGTGTGTGCGCGCAAGTGAGAGTGTGTTGAGTGTGTCAGCAAGCTTATGGCGCGGCCAGAATGAGTGTGGGGGGAGCTGCAACGTCAGAAGCACTGTGATGCTGACGTTATTAGTATTATTAATTGATTTTATTTATATAGCACCAGCAGTGTAGCTGTCACTGTACAATCAATAGTTAGAGAAAGGTCCCTACCCGCAAGGGGCTTACAATCTGAGACAAGGGAGGGGCGAACATCAGGAGAGACAAGGATTCATTCACGAGGTGGAGAAGTTGCAGGCTCAGGTGCTCAGGGGCGGCCTTACCACTATGGCGGCTTCCCCGGGGCCTGCTTTTTCTGAGGGCCGTGTAGCGGCCTCTATATTCACCAGGACAGGTTGAGGAGGCACCACTCCCCCCAAACATCACCCCCTTCAGGGCACCGCAGAGGTTGCCCCCAAGGCGATGGGGCCACCAGAATCCCCCACATTTTATCTTTGCCCTGGGCCCTGCAAATCCCAAGGCCGGCCATGCCCGTGCTTCACTTCGTTGCAGGGAACTAGATTCTGAGTGAGGGGTGCGGGGGGGAAGAGGATGCAATTTCACTCATGACAACCTAGGGGGAAGCCTGACGGAAGAGGTAGGTTTTCCGGAGGGATTTTAAAGTTGGGAGGGAGGAAACAGAGCGAATCCAGGGAGGGAGTTCTAGGCCTGGGGGGGTGGGGTGGGGGGCAGCAAGAGAGAAGGGGCAAAGACATTTAGAAGAGCAAGGGGGTTCTTTAAGAGAACAGTCCTGGCAACTGAAACTTATTGAGCACATGTGGTGGTTACAGAGAACTGGGTGAGACTGGTTGCTACCATACAGAGCCACTGGCTCCGGGCAGGGAGGCCTGCACCACTTGCAGGAGCATTTTATTATGAATATAATAAATAAGATTTACTTATCCAGAAGGTGAACTTCTTGATCAGCACAAATCATCATATGGAACCAGGAGTGGGGTACAAAGAAGGGGAAGATTGGGTTCCCCAAGGCTCTGTCCTGGGCCCTCTCCTCTTCTCTATCTACACCCAGTCCCTGGGCAAACTCATTGCCTCTCACGGCTTCCAATATCAGCTCTAAGCTGACGACACTCAACTCTCTCTCTCCACCCCCTTCTCCCCTTCTGTCCCAGCTCACCTCATCAACTGTCTCTCTGGTATCTCCACCTGGATGTCCCAACGTCAGCTCAAGCTCAACATGGCTAAGACTGAACTCCTTATCTTTCCTCCCTACCCTTCCTCTTCTCTATCCATCCTTATTGATGGGGTCACCATCCGTCCGGTTCCCCAAGCCCGTAGCTTGGGCTTCATCTTCGACACTCACCTTTCCTTTAAACCCTACATCAACTCTGTTGCCAAGTCCTGTCGCTTTGCCCTCCACAACATTGCTCGGATTTGCCCCTTTCTCTCTGTCTCCTCAGCCAAAACCCTTGTTCACACCATGGTCATCTCTCGCCTTGACTACTGCAACCTCCTCCTTACTGGCCTCCCCCACTCTCATCTGTCCCCCCTTATCTCCATCCAAAACTCCGCTACTAGGGTCATCCACTCAGCCCGTCGCTTCGACCACGTGCAGCCTCTCCTCTCCTCACTTCACTGGCTCCCCCTCCCCCAATGCATCCTTCACAAACTCCTGGTATTCACTTATAAATCCCTTCACAGCCTGGCTCCCCCTTACCTCTCAGCCCTAGTCTCCTTACACACTCCTGCACGCACTCTCCGCTCCTCCTCTGTCCCCTCCCTCCTCTCCCCTGCTCCCCTAACCGCCTTGGTTCCTTCTCCCTCGCTGCCCCCCTACGTCTGGAACTCCCTCCCTGCCCACATCCGCCTTGCCCCCTCCCTCCGCTCCTTCAAATCCCTCCTCAAAACCCACCTCTTCCTCGCCGCCTTCCCCGACGCCTGCTAGAACTTTCCTCTCAACATTTACTGTCTGCTCTCCCCGCAGACTCCTCCCTAACTGCAACCAAGCCAAGCACATGCACCTGAGACTTCGCAGCCGCTTGAATGCTTTATCCCTTGTCTCTCCCTATGTCCCCTCTCCTTGTCTCCCCTCTCCAAGTCTTTTAGTGTTTAAGCCATAGGCAGGGACTGCGTCTATCTCATTGTTCTGTAAAGCGCCAGGTACACAGCTAGCGCTATACAAGTGCTTATAATAATAATAATTAATAATTAAATAAATAAATAAACTGCTGAAAAGACAAGAGAATTTGGGGAAAAACCCAAGTAGCTGAAATTCACAGGCAGGGCTGGCCCCAGGTATGTGCCACATGTGCGGCCGCACATGGCCCCGCGGCCAGCTGGGGACCCGTGCTTGCCTGGCTGGGCAGCAGGTTGCAGCCAGCTTCTCCCCCAGTAAGTTCTTTTGCCTCCCCTCCCTGGCTCCGGTCCCCATTCCTCACCTGCCTCTGCCTCCTAGTAGCTGCAGCAGCAGGGGGACACCACTACACCAATCGGTCTGGGAGATAGAGCTGCTTGTTTACACACAACTCCTCCCGATGTGAGTGATCAGAAGGTTGTTGCCTTGTAAAGAAGGTTCTTTGGGATGGCATCTAACATTCTCACAACTGGGTTCTGCATGCTCACCCTATTCAAATAATAGACCATGTGATGGTCTCGAGCACGTCTAATATAAAAAGAAGTGACTCTCCCCCTCAGAATGACAGTTCCTTCCAACTCTTTCTAGAAATATAAGGAAAAAATTCCATGCAGGGCTGGAAGGGTGGGTGTTGTGAGAATGTTAGGAGCCATCTCAAAGAACCTTGTTTACAAGGTAGCAACCTTCTGTTCTTCTTCGAGTGGCTCCTCACATGCCATCTTTACATGGCTCTGCCGGGTGGGGCATCCATGGGCACGCCAGTACATAGCCAGGGTGTGCACACGGCCACACGCGCACCCCCGCTCATCCCCCTCACTCATCCGCACCCACGGAGTAACCGCCGTTTCCCCCAGTTGCTCCGTGCATAGGGATGAGTGGGGGGTGAGTGGGGATGCGTGTTAGGTGGGTGTGCACGTACCCCTACTCACCGTGGGCGTGTGCACCACGTCATTCACACAGGGCTCCCCCACCCATGCACATGCAGAAATGGGGGTGTTCATGGGTAGGAAAGGCCTGTGTAAAAAGGGCCACATTCTCACCTGTCTTACTTATACTACCTTAGGTAGGAATTTAGGATGTAAAGCAATATCTATTCTGTCTTGGAAAATAAATCTGCAAATATGGTTCTGAGATTATTATGGCTGCTATTTCACTAACTCTTCGTAATGAAGTTATTGCCAACAGGAATCCTGTCTTTAAACCCGCACCCCATAACCAGTTCATTTGCACCCCCATATAATCAATTCATGGTGCCCCGTGCGCACAAATTAAATGGTTATGGGGTGGGGGCAGCGTGAATTGATCACATGGGGGGCAGGGGCACAAATGAACTGGTTATGAGGTGGGGGCAGCATGAACTAATTATGGGGGCACAACTGAACTGGTTTTGAGAGAGAGAGAGAGAGAGAGAGAATATGTGTGTGCATGCGCTTAACAGGTTAGCTGCAGTTTGGGTGTCTGGTGTGTTTGATAGCAGCACCTCTGGACCGGTCGCACCGTATGCGTGCACAAGGCACAGGCGGCACCGGCAGCAAGAAGCAACAGGCCCTGGAGGCCAGGTTGGCTAAGCCCCACCCCCCCAGTGAGGCAGGAAACGCAGTCAGTCTCTCTGTGCCTGCCTCACTGCCCGCCCGGCTGCCCCTGCAGCGGAACCACTCCTGGGGAGCGGTGGTAGACACTTGTCTGGTGGGGGGGAGCATTGGGAGGCCATGCTTGTCTATGACCACTTGGAGGGGTGGAGAATAGGAATCCTTCCTGTCCAGAGGGAGTAAAGTTTATGTAAATTTACACATTTGCATAATTAGGTCGGGTGTAATTATGCAAATTAGGCCCCGGAACAAGACTTCGCACATGGCCTCACAAACCCTGGGGCCGGCCCTGCTCTCAGGTAAAACTGCTGAATCATGGAAAAAAATTCAACAAAGTTTTGACACATACCTGCAAGCAACAAGGTTATGGCAACAAAAGAAGATGAGCGGAAAATAGCCATGTTCCTAAATATAGCAGGAACTGCGGCCGTTGATGTCTTTAACAGCATGCAGCTAAGCCAGGATGAGAGACAAAGTTACGCGACTGTTACAGAAGTTTGCAGAATACTGAGGGAGACCTTTGAGAGCTACAAGCTTCACAAGAGAGTGCAAAAAAAGGGCGAATCCTTTGAGGAATTCCTAACAGACCTGAGGCTGCTGAGCCAGGAGTGCAGCTTTGGGCAGCTGACTGAGTCCATTATAAGGGGCCAGATTGTAATAGGAATTGGAGATTTGAAACTACAGACAAGACTTTTGGAAGATGCGGATCTGACCTTAGATAAAGCAGTGAGACTATGCCAGGCAACAGAAGTTACTCTCCACGCTTTACAAATAATGAAAGGAAAATCAGAAACCGCTACAGTAGATCAAGTAAACTGTGAGCACCAGGACAAGCAAGGCGAAAGCAGGACGCAAGCAAGGAGAGCAGGAAGATACACAGATAGCCCAAGGGACGAGGGTACAGGTGAAAGAGCACCTCAGTGCAAGAAATGTGCAATCAAGCACCCGAACAGGCAACGCCCTGCACTAGGAAAACAGTATAAGGCTTGCAAGCAATATTCATTGTTAATAAGTTAAAACAAAAAACAAACTGGATTAAGGGTAAAAATGTAAAACTAAGAGCTTATACTGTGGAGACGATTTCCACCAAAGGAGTATGTGAACTAGAGGTAAAAAGTAAGGATCAAATTGAGCTGATAATTTTTGTAATAGCTATGGGGAACACTATGCCAATTCTGGGCCTAAAAACCTGAGTATATATGGTAACAATTACAAAGGGCGCACTAATAGAAGACCAATATTCTGATGTTTTTGGGCGGCATTGATAAATTGGAAATGGAGCTGGAAGAACCCAATCCTTCTCTCATCCATGCCCCAAGAAAGGTCCCCCTAGCCATAAAAAGGAGACTAAAAGAAGAGCTGAACTGATTGGTAGCATTAAAAATAATTGACAAAGTAGACGAGCCCAATGGTACATTCGTTTGTCATCATGGAGAAGAAAGATGGGACGCTAAGGGTATTTTCAGACGTTACGAGATCACGGTCAACCACAGTGAACTGCGGTCAATCCCGCGGCGGGGCTAAAGTGCCCTGAACGTCTGTTTCGCGGGTGCCAGATGTTCACCACAGTCAATCCCCACCAAAGCTCAGCAGAAATTGTACTATAATAAAGAGTCACGGGCACTGCCGGAGCTGAAGCCCAACGATACAATTCGTATTTATATGGTGAAAGCTGGGATCAGAACGCCACGATCCTACAATGTCTCAAGAGGGACGCTCTTTTCGACGTAACAGGAGACACTTGCAACGCGTTCCTGAACGAGGGGAGGAGACTAGGACGAGAGACGACACACAAACTGACTCAGGAAAGTGTCGCAGAGGACACAGAGGCACTAAAAGAATGAACACCCTGCTCCAGTCACGGAGGAGACTGAAGGAGCGCCGCGGAGATCAAACAGACTGCGCCGAGCAACAGAAAGATTATAGAACAATATTAATTTGTAATGTCTTTGTTTTGAAGTTAGATGTTTAAGAAAAGGGAGATGTGGGAATAGTACACTGTCGCTTTAAGAGAACAGTCCTGGCAACGAGGGGTGGGACTCCAGGCGAATTATCGGTTACCGGTTTTATCGGTATCAGATTAATGTAATATTGGATTTATTGGTATCAGTATATCGTTTTTTTAACATTGCTGATTTTTTCGGATCTTTAACATTGCAACCATTGTTAAAATGGCCACACTGTTAAAGAATCTGAGAAATTGGCAATGTTAAAAAAACGATATACCGATACTGATAATATTGGTGTGATCAGATTAATCTGATATCGACAATTATCGGCATTATCAGATTAATCCGATACAGATACCCATCTCTACTGGCAACTGAAACTTATTGAGCACATGTAGTTGTTACACAGAACTGGCTGAGACTGG
The DNA here is from genome assembly GCA_003113815.1 of Sphenodon punctatus. Lineage (NCBI taxonomy): Eukaryota > Metazoa > Chordata > Lepidosauria > Sphenodontia > Sphenodontidae > Sphenodon > Sphenodon punctatus. The sequence goes on along the minus strand of QEPC01005668.1, from coordinate 2,040,569 downwards.
TTGCTACCAGACAGAGCCCCTGGCTTCATGCAGGGAGGCCTGCAGCACTTGCTGGAGCATTTATTATAAATATAATAAATAAGATTTACTTATCCAGAAGCAGGCGAGGGTGGAGGCAGAGGAGGAGCAAAGTTCCCGGGCAGGAGTGTGGCAGGATACACGAGCAGAGAGATACGGGGGAGCAAGGCCATGTAGAGCCTTGAAGGGGAAGAGGAAGAGCTTGTGATGAATGCGTTTCCGTAGAGGGAGCCAGTGTAGGTCGGAGAGGAGGGGCTGAACGTGGTCACAGCGACGGGCAAGGTGGATGACTTTGGCAGCCGAGCATTGAACGGCGATGAGGGGGGCGAGATTGGAGCAGAGGAGGCCAGTAAGGAGGAAGTTACAGTAGTCAAGGCGCGAGATGCTTAGAGCATGGACTAGGTTTTTTTTGTGGCAGAAACAGTAGGGCACGGCCAGATTTTAGCAATGTTATACAGAACAAAACGACAGGCTTTAGCAACAGCCTGGATCTGAGGCATAAAGGAGAAGGAGGAGTCAAAGATGAATCCCAGGCTACACACCTGAGGGATCGACTGGATGAAAACTCCCAAAATGGAAATTGAGAGAGAAGTAGGAGGAGAGCTCTGGGAGCGGGGGGAAGATGTTCAGTGTTGGCCATGAGTTGGCGGCAAGACATCCAGGCAAAGATGTCAGCAAGACAGTCAACAATACGAGACTAGATGGAGGGGGAGGGAGAGTGCGGGGCAGAGAGATTGAACTGAGTGACATCAGTGTACGGGTGATACTGGAAGCTGTGGGTTTCAATGAGATCACTCAGAGAAAGAGTGTAAAAGGAGAAGAGAAAAGGGCCCAGGACAGATCCAACATAGTTGGATCGAGTGTTTCTGCCAAGCACCATCTTGGGTTGCATCACCGGGGCAGCCAAGCCCTCCAGTGCAGCAGGGGTTCTTGCAGAGAGAGAACATTAAGAGTATAAGAAGTGCCATTTACTGGTTCAGATCAATGGTCTCCTCCAGCCCAGCATCCTGTCTCTGATGGTGGCCAGCCTCAGTTGCCTCAGAGGAGGACGCAGCAGGTTACAATGGAGTAATCAATTTCCTGCCCTCCTCCCCCAGCTCCTGACACTCAAGGGTCCTGTACCCCTGACCAACCCAACTAGCAGCCCTTAATGGACCTCGATTTCAACAATTCAATCCAGTTCCTTTTTTGAAGCCTGTTACCCTACTGGCCTGGACAACATCCTCCGGCAATGAGTCCCACCGTTTTATTTGTACGCTGGGTGAAAAAGTACTTCCTTTTTATTGGGTTTAAATCTGGTCCATGGAGTGACCCCTGGTTTTGTTGTTTGTAGAAAGGGTAAATAGTAGCTCCCAATTTCCCTGTTCCCCACCATTCATGATCTTGTAAACGTCTATCATGTCTCCTCTCTGTCTCCTCTCCAAGCTGAAAAGCCCATACCAATCGAGCCTTTCCTCATACCAGTTACCTCGTCTTCTCCACTCCCACTCCCGTCATTCTGTGCCTCATCACATATACCTGTCCTGCAATTGCTCAGTTTGTGGCTACGCTTCATGCCTGAGGAAGGGCCCTGGGCGGGCCGAAAGCTCGCAAATTCTCACCAACAGAAGTTGGTCCAATAAAAGAGAATAAGAGATCGTCTGAACTACGTTGTCTCCGTCCCATGCGTAAGTCGCTCTGAGCCTTGGAACGTTTTTGTTGCTTCTCTCTGCACCTTTTCCAGTTCTGCTATGTCTTTTTTGAGATGGGGCGACCAGGATTGACTCCGTATTGCAGGTGTGGTCGTACCATGGCGCTGCTTCATCAGGTAGCAAGAAGCTAACGGTTGGGGGCAGGACAGACCAGTGATGGGGTTGGAGAATCCCAGGTGACCTGGGGCAGGGGACAGAGAGAGAGAGAGAGTGGGGGGGGATAGAGAGACCGCTGGGTTCATCCCGCATGTAAGGGATGGAGACAGTGGTTCAGGCCGCAATTCAGAAACCACTTAGTCCAGTGTAGCCCCACTGAAGTCTGGAGGTGCTTCACTAAGTGGTTTTGAATCCTGGTCGAGATCTTTTATCGGATCGCCTTCTCTTAGAATGTGCAAGGAAAGGCCCTTCCTCAGGCATGTAAAAAGTCAGAATAATAGACTGTGCCCAAAATGCAGGACAGGATATGTATGGAAAAATAAGTTCCATTAAAGAAAGAGCTATTCGCGTTGCAACCATTTTACGTACAACGAGAGGAAACCGACAATTAAAAGGTAAACGAAATAAATGCAGGCAAGAGATGTGGATAAAAGCAAAGTGTGGGCTCGAAGTGGAAAGTAGTTTGCATATTGAAACTTTCCAATTAGGGCTGGAATGAGCAGCTAATTACTTACTCACGAATAATTTCACCATCTTGGGAAATGAGATCGATTGCCTGACCATTTCCCGAGACAAGCAATTTCTCGATTCTCACAATACCGCGAAATACTGTCCCGATCTATCAACGTTTCCACTTGCCATTTACCACATGCCATGCATTCTGTGAGTAACCCACCCCTTAACCTCTCCCCCACCCCCACCGGTGCCCCTTAGCCTCCACTAGACTGCTTCCAGTCTGAATTGTTGTTCTGTGGTGTTCCCTTTGATTCGACCAATCTGTGATTTGTAAAAGAGTCTGCGTACCAGCCAACGAGTGACAAGGAAGTACAAGGGAAAATGGAGTGCAAGAAATGCGGGCTTGCGTCGGATTCGGTAATACCTCTTGGGATTTGAAATGGACAGTAATGTGGTAAATGGGATCCTGGTGAGCAAATTACCAGTAAATCGATTAATAAAATGTCAGTTGAGACATTGTTGAGTACCAACAAGTTCTCGATTCAATCGCGATGGTATCGGGAACCAGGATTTTGATGGGAATTCCCTTTTTTTTCCCTTCCAAAAACGTGTTTCTGCCCTAATTTAAATACAATGCAGGGAGTCCAGGAGGATACTTGCAACTGATTTTCTGAAGAGCGGCTTGTGACCACATAAGGAGATGCACTCACCTTAGCCCATCTGACTGACCACACCTTACACACCTTACCAAAGAAGGAAACCTAGGCCAGGTAACCTAACTGATTGCCCACCTTGAGCAGGGTCACCTGTGACTGGGAACCAATAGCGGAAATGCTAGTGTTGCCCTTTAAAAGGAAGGCTAGTAAATTTCCACAGAGAGAGACCTCATGGCCGGCACCCGGTAGCAGCGCTGGACTAACCTGCAACCCCCAGCTTTCTCCATCCAGCTGGGAAAGAACCAAACCCTGCAGAGCTAAGACACCCGCGCTTACTATGCAGAGAAAGACACTGTGAGTAATTCCTTCTATGCAGAGAAGCAGGGTTAGGGACCGTTTAGGCTTAGACGCTCTCTAAATGGGTCACCGTACCTGCTCGTAGTTGCCTGTGTTTGCTCACGAGTTCAATGTCTTTTCCCTACCTTTTTGTATCCTTATAATTCGGTTAACTTAGCTAGTAAAAACTACCAATCTTGTTTTCTCTAATCGAGAGTGCCTGGGGTGTGTGCTGTGACCCCAAACACTTCCCAAGTTCGGCTCACGCTGGGAAAGCCATCTCTAATAAGGAGCAGGGTTTGGGCTTCCAGAGCAGCCCTTAACCCCGGAAGCTCGTAGCTCTGGTGGGGGCAGCAAAACCCGAGTGCTATGGTGATGGGCACGCAGTGAGGGAGGGGGCTAGGAGTAGAGCACCCCCCCTACTGGACCCATTACACCACAGTGCAGGGCTGGATTGTGAGGGGTGACTGGCCCCCAGTGCCCACTTTTGGAAAGATTGCCATCATCAGCTGACGGTTTTTAACCACCCCTGTTCTCTGGGTGGATGTCACCTGCTTAAATCTCATTTCCAAACACCACAGCTCCATAAGACCCAAAGAACAGACGTCCCCCAACCTCCCAGAACCCTACTGAGCAGACCCCAGATCCCCATAGAACAGATACCCATAGCGCCCTAGACACCCTCAACTTCATAGAACCTTATCGAGCAGACCTACCCTATTGAGCAGCTCCATAAAACAGATACCCTCAAACCCCATAAAACAGAGGTGGGGCACCACTTTGAAAGTTAGTACAAGCACTGAGTTCCACACTGAATTTGGGGGCAGGTGTGTGTGTGTTGGGGGGGGGGGTGCTCAAGAAAAGAAGGGTTCAGATCCTGGATTTGTGCCGTGGATCTGTCCCCTCTCCTTGTGTGTATGCTCTCTTCTCTGTTACCCTGAGCTCAGTCTTTCAGTGCTGGGGGTGGGGAGAGGGAGGAATTGGTTCCAGAGACCAGATTCAGGAGCTGGAATGGAGCCCCCATAGAAACTTGCCATGGGCTGTATTTGACCCAAAGACCTGAGGTTCCCATTCCTGCCATAAAACATACTCCTCAGAGCTCCATAAAACCCCAAAGTAGTTAGAACAGACATCTCTCCAACCTCTTAGCATCTCATTGAGCCGATCCCCGAGCTACTTAGAGCCCCATAGAACAGAGACCCCACATAGAACCTCAGAGAGCAGACCTCCCCAGAGCTCCATAGAATAGACAACCCCCTCCCCCCCAATAATTTGTGGTTACATGCCAACCCCAGACCAAGAGCCCAGGTCCCTCACTGTTTCAATAAAACCCAGATGGGTGGCCATCTGAGATGGGTACTAATTTGTTACACACGGGTAATACTAGGGTTGAAATTCTGATCCTGACATTTTTCAAATTCTGTCAAAATTGGCCATTTTGTTTCCAAATTTTTTTTGCAAAAAGGAAAATAACTCTTTGTTTCAACTCTAGGTAATACTATTATTATTTATTATTAGCCAGCTGTGTACCTGGCACTTTACAGAACAATGAGATAGACGCGGTCCCTGCCTATGGCTTACAATCTAATAGACACGGAGGGGGGAGACAGGAGAGGGGACATAGGGAGAGACAAGGGCTAAAAAATTCAAGCAAATGCAAAGTCTCAGGTGCACGTGCTTGGCTTGGTTGCAGTGAGGCAGGAGTCAATGGGGAGGGCAGACAGTAAATGTTGAGAGGGAAGTTCTAGCAGGCGCTGGGGAAGGTGGCGAGGAAGAGTTGGGTTTTGAGGAGGGATTTGAATGTGCGGAGGGAGGCGGCAAAGCGGATGTGGGCAGGGAGGGAGTTCCGGGCACGGGGCGGGGGCAGCAAGTGAGAAGGGACGAAGGCGGCTAAAGGAGCAGGGGAGATGAGGGAGAGCGAGGGAGGGGACAGAGGAGGAGCGGAGAGTGCGTGCAGGAGTGTGTAAGGAGATAAGGGCTGAGAGGTAAGGGGGAGCCAGGATGTGAAGGGTTTTGTAAGTAAATACCAGGGGTTTGTGAAGGATGCGTGCGGGAAGGGGGAGCCAGTGCAGTGAGGAGAGGAGAGGCTGCACATGGTCGAAGTGACAGGCCGAGTGGATGACCCTAGCAGCGGAGTTTTGGATGGAGATAAGGGGGGGACAGGTGAGAGCGGGGGAGGCCAGCAAGGAGGAGGTTGCAGTAGTCAAGGCGGGAGATGACCATGGTGTGAACAAGAGTTTTGGCTGAGGAGACAGAGAGAAAGGGGCGAATCCGAGCAATGTTACGGAGGGCAAAGCGACAGGACTTGGCAACCGAGTCGATGTAGGGTTTGAAGGAAAGGTGAGTGTTGAAGACGAAGCCCAAGCTACAGGCTTGGGGGACAGGACGGATGGTGACCCCATCGATAAGGATGGAGAGGGAAGAGGAGGAGGAAGGGCAGGGAGGAAAGATGAGGAGTTCAGTCTTAGCCATGTTGAGCTTGAGCTGGCGTTGGGACATCCAGGCGGAGATATCAGAGACAGTTGATGAGGCGAGTTTGGACAGAAGGGGAGAGAGAGGGGGTGGAGAGAGTTGAGTGTCGTCGGCGTAGAGATGATATTGGAAGCCATGGGAGGCAATGAGTTTGCCAAGGGACAGGGTGTAGATAGAGAAGAGGAGAGGGCCCAGGACAGAGCCTTGGGGAACCCCAACCAAGAGGGGGAGGGCGGAGGAGTTGGAATTGGGAAGAGACACATTAAAGGAGCGGTCAGAGAGGTCAGAGAAATTAATACCCAAATTTGAAAAGCCTTCAGCCCACCTGCAGGCAGGAGGGGAGGTGCGGGCTGCTGCTGATGGGGGAGTGGAACCAAGGGCGTGGATTGAAAGACTTGTTGCTAACCCCCCCCCCCC
>QEPC01005668.1:1945733-2032036 GCA_003113815.1 Sphenodon punctatus | reverse complement strand
GGGGGGGGTTATGGGAGAGCGGGAGTGGGAATGGTGTCAGAGCCCCCCAGTGAGAGGGGGTGGGGGTTATGCCATGGTCCCTCAGTGACAAGGGGGTATGGGCATTGGGAATAGGGAATGGTGCCATGGTCCCCTGGCGAGGGGGTAAGAGCAGTGGTGGGGATTCGGTTGTGCGGGATGAGGTGGAGGACTTAGGGAAAGTGTTGGTAGGTGGAGTTGAGGGGTTGTTAATTGCTTTTATATCTTATTGTGTTTCTATATGTTTTTTGTTTATAGATCTTATTTTGTAAGCTGCGCTGAGCCTTTGAGGGAAGGGTGGGATAAAAGTTGAAATAAATAAATGAAATAAATGTTTGAGTACCATGTCCAGTACTCGGTGGGATACCCAGTTACTGATCAGGTACCCCGATACCCCCAAAGCGGTCATTTCTGGAACCATTGCCCCTCCTCCCCAATGGTTTCCCCATTATGCAACAGTAAATCAGGACAGAAAACCAAAAAATAAGACTGAAAACCAAAACAAAAAACCCACCCTGGGATCAGAAGTCGAGATTCCAGAACGTCAAGGACTCGAATCAAGTCGAAATTGGGTACAGATTGGTACCCAAAGTGTTTGAGTTGATTTGGGCACTGTAAATCCTACAGGGATTCCTGGTTTTGCACGTACGCCTCTCATCTCGAGTGGCCGCCCTATTCTTTTCCCCTGTGGGAAACCACAATCTTTTCAGGGCAGCTCCCATCCCATGTCTCCTCCCTTTGAGTAGGGGCAGCCTAGTGCGGGCGTCGCCGTCTCTGTGCAGTCAGAGGGGAAAGCTAATGCTCGCTTGTGATAAATATTTAACATGCTTTTAGTCCTGGAACGGCCTCGCGGCGAGGACATCCTCCTGTAAGTTAAGACCAGGCCTGATTAATGGGAGACTGTGCTCCCGTTTATGGAAGGTTAGGATCAATCCCAGTTCTCTTGAATTTTTAATGCTCTTTTATCAGGAGAGGATTTACTTGGCAAAGCTTCGCGCGTTAATAGGGCCACTTAAACCACATAGATTTTAAAGTGGTTAAAAAAGAGAAGAGAAAAAGGTCCTCTTTTTCAAAAATGAAATAAAAATGGAGGTGCTTTTTATCGTGTCCACTTTATGGTAATATAAAAAGAATTTTTAAAAAACAAGTTGATAAAAGCTGTTCCCTCCCCCACCACCTAGCTGAATTTTTTTGGTCTTTCAAGCAGGGAAATAGCAATGATCCAAAGTGTGGGGGTGGGGAGACGGCTCCCCCCACTGGCTCCCCAGTGCCCTGCACCCAGGGCCGGCAGAAGGCAAACCCCGGACGCTTTGCCCCCTGCCTGCTGTGTGTGCACAGTTCAGGCCCACAGCCTGCTTTCCGGAGCACAGGGGCTGACGGCACCAGGTGCCCCTACTCCTCGGCCCTGAACCATCCATCCAACCGGTCATGGCCACCTGTACTTCTGTACGGTTGTGTCAGTCCTACCTGTACCACAAACCCACCACCACTGCCCTAAATGGCAGCAGCTCTGTGCACTCATTCAGCTTTCGGGAAACTCAAATGTTTGTGGGAGCAGAGATATGCAGGCAGCAACTCCGCACCCCTCTCCATCAATTTCATCCCCCTACAGCTACCACAGCAGTGACTGGTGCTCCGAGTCAGAGGCCAGGCCTCGGTACTTCTGATGAAGCCGATGTGTCGGCAAGCAGCCAACGAATCAAAATTAGTATTATTTATATAGTTCCAACAATGTGCTTGAGAGTGAGCAATCATTAGAAACAGGCCCCTGCCTCAGGCAGCGTATTCGAATCTACAGACTGGGCTGGTAAAACTCTGCTCATTTGCAACCGAATTGGGCTGTGTGTATTGTCTCCTAGCACAAAACCTGCCGAGGTTCCGTTGTCCCAGTTTCCTACGACTCAGGCCTGCAGAGAGGCATTCTCAGTGGCTGTCCCACAGCTTTGGAACTCCCGTCCCTTGGAGGCTTGACTGAGCCCTAGTGTGACTGTCTTCCGGAGGCAGCGTAAGACCTTTTTATCTGGCCAGACGTTCAATGGGCAGGGACAGATTTTTAGCTTTGTGGGTTTTAACTTATTTATTTTATGTTTATATTTGATGTATTTATTGTAAACTGTCCTGAGCCTCAGGGGATAGGGTGGGATATAAATCAAAATAAATAAACTAGTTAATTAATCCAGTTGGGATTTCAATCAGAGCTTTATTTCAGTTGGAGTACTGATCAGAATGCAAACGGCCGTTCTGATGTGGCGCAACTTTTCTGTGAAATCAGAATGTCTGTTTTGAACCAGCTGGGATGCTTTTCGGTAGGGATGAAACAAGTCCAGCTGTCCTGATGAAGATCTCCAATTAGCGTGTTTGTTTCCTTTAATGGATGCTTGTATATGGGTTTGCAGAACCCTGAATGTTTGCATGAAGTTCGACTTTGTGTCATTTATTTGGCTCACTTGTTTGACAGGGTTGAAGCAGGACTCTAATTAAATGGATTCAGCCGGGGCGTAGCTCGGTTGGAATGGGCCTTGATGCAGAAGGTGGAATATCATCCCCTCAACCTCTCCATGGGGGAGTGGGGAACTAGAGCTGCATAGATTCCCCCCCTCCCCCAATACCCAAAACGTTTTCTGAAGTGCGAGATCGAAGTAAAAAAATCGGGATGAAAATGGTATTTTTGGGCATCCAATTGAATACAGTTTCGGATAATGTAAAGTAACTGAAATTTTCAAGACGATTCTGGTCCCGCGAATTTGACAGGCGTGCTCGTTTTTGTGGGTGTCAGGTAAGTTCAGGTACTCAAAAAACAAAAACTGAAAGTTCTGTTTTTTTGGGTAGTCGAACAGTATTTGGGGGCTGATTTTGGTACCAAAACAGTATCCCAAAATGCAGGTATTAGCCCACCGGTATGAAATCAGGTATCGGTTTCATCTCGACAGAGGTTGCAGCTACAATGGCGAGTGTGCTGCTCCACCCCCTGCCCCACCCCCCAAGCTGGTGGGGCCCAGGGCAGCGGCATCACCTGTCTCTACGTAACACAGTCTAGTTTGTTGAAGGACACCAAGCTGCCCAAAGGAGGCTTAAACAAGCAAGTTACGAGAAGTCGGGGAAAAAACAACAAAAGAAAATGAGTTTTCTGCATGATGCGGAATTGATTTGTAGGACTCATTGTGATGGGATTTGGGGAAGACAATCGTTTTAGCCGATCTAGAAAAGGAACCAGACCCCTTTTTGTGAAGGACAGGACAATTAATGGCCATTAGATAAGATATCAGGGGACGCAGTCTCATGTTCCTCTCCTTCCTCACTGTCAATAACTATTGATGGAGTCACCATCCTGCCTGTCCCCCAAGCCCGTAGCCTAGGCTTCATCTTTGACTCACCCCTTTCTTTTAAACCCTACATTGACTCTGTTGCTAAATCCTGTCGCTTCTCCCTCCATAACATTGCTAAGATTCGCCCTTTTCTCTCTGTCTCGTCTGCCAAAACTCTTGTTCATGCTCTGGTCATCTCTCGCCTCGATTACTGTAACCTCCTTCTCACTGGCCTTCCCCGATCTCCCCTTATCTCTGTCCAAAACTCTGCTGCCAGGGTCATCTACCTCGCCAGTCGCTTTGACCATGTGCAGCCCCTCCTCTCTTTGCTTCACTGGCTTCCCCTTCCTGAACGAATCCTGCACAAGCTCCTAGTCTTCACCTATAAAGCTCTTCACAACCTCGCTCCCCCCCTACCTCTCTGCACTTATTGCCCTCCATACTCCAGCCCGTGCACTTCGCTCCTCCTCTGTCCCCTCTCTCGCCCTTCCACGCCTTCCCTGCTCCCCTAAGCGCCTTCGTCCCTTCTCACTTGCTGCCCCCCATGCCTGGAACTCCCTCCCTGTCCACATCTGCCTTGCCCCCTCCCTTCATACCTTCAAATCTCTCCTTAAAACTCACCTCTTTTGCTCTGCTCTGTCTGACTCTTTATCCTGCTGAGCCACTATTCCTATACCTACGATCGGTTTACCCTTATCCTTGCAACATGGACCTGCCTGCTGTCATTCTCATCGTAACCAAGCCAAGTACGTGCACCTGAGACCTCGCATCTTCATGAATGTTAGACCCCTTGTCTTTCCCTCTGTTCCCCTTCCTAAGTCTCTCCCCCAGCTCCTGTCTCTCAGATTGTAAGCCCTAGGGGCAGGGACCCTGTCTATTTTATTACTTTGTAAAGTGCCAGGTACACTGCTGGCGCTATATAAATGTTTGTTAATAATAATAATAATAATAATGTTCCATGTGGCTCCAAACCTCTGATTCCCCGAAGTCGGGAGTAAACAGAGAATAATGGGCCACTCCATCCATAGCTCCTTGGCTTTTGTTCACTTTCGCTGGAACTTTCAGGCCACTGTCAGAGCAGGATAATGGGCTAAAAGGACCATTGGTCTGATCCAGCCTGGCAGCACCTAGGTTCTTAAACACCCCCCCCATTTCTGTATCTTTTTAAAAGAGATCCTAGCAACTTAGTTACGCCATGTCAGACTTTTCTTTAACCTCTGTTAGGCAGAGAATTGCGAACTCACAAAGGGAATACACTGATCAACTCCCTCCCACCAGCTTGTAAACTTCATTTGTAAAATTGTGAAATGTGATAAAGAAATTTGCCCTTGTGAAATTGTCAGACCTCTGCCCCAAAGAGCTCACAATCGAGGAGAGACATGGGGAGGTAAAACAAGGGGAGGAGCACACAGGGAAAGACAGGGATCCATTCATGAAGCGGAGAGGTTGCAGGGACATGGGTTTAGCTCAGCTACAAAAAGGGGAATCCTGAAGGATGAGATTTCTCCTCCCCCCCACCCCCAAAGCGTTTTAAACCCACCCATCCTGCCACAGGTATTAAAAGAATCCTCAAACTGCCAACAGATGCTGACACTGTAAATGAATGATGTGTCTTAAAAGATCAGCTTTGCTGGACCAAATGCTGCCATTTTAATAACGTCTAATATCTTGGAGTCTAGAGAGAGTGGTTGCCATGTTGATCTTGGGACGTAAGCGATGGAGATAAAAGTATTACAGATGACCTCTTTTATTGAGCCAACTTCTGTTGGGGAGAGCAGACAAGATTTGGAGCCACACAGGACCCTTCCTCAGGCAAGTAAAAAGTCAGAACTGACCGTTGCTCGGTCTTTAGTTCTGGGTTCAAATCCCCGCTCTGAGATCGATGTCCTGTGACCTTGGACAAGGCACCTCTAGAGCTTAAACAAGTATCCACAAGAACAGGTATTCCTGTCAAATTTCTGGTACCCAAACCAACTAAAAAAATATCAACATTTTGACTTGATTTGGGTACTCGATACCCCCAGAATGTCGACTTCTAGTACTGGAATGTCAACTTCCGGTCCTACTTTTTCGATTTTCCATCCCGCTTTTTCATTTTTTCGTCCTGATTTACCGATCAGTAACCGAGCTCCTACTGGTGCTCAGCTGTAGTCACCTCTCTGTACCCGAGTTCCCATGCGTCTGCAATAGGAACGGTAGCATTGCCGCATTTGCAGATGTGTTGTTGGGGGTAAATAAATTAGATTGCGGCTCACGCACATGCTATCTTCGGTTCAATTTGGACTCGGGCCAAACTCCAGATGCGTTTAATGCGGGGTTTGCCCGGGTAAGGATTTGTCCATTTCAGATCAAAGACTCTAGCAAATCAGTTTGAGATGCTGTACATCACGCGGCTGCTTGTTGTTCTGTGGTTTTGTTCTTTTTTCAAACACGCTGCCTTTGTTGCATCCTCCCCGATCCACCCCCTCCTCCCAGCATCGTGGCGGATGTGCAAAACCTTGTTAAGCATTTTTTTTTTTCAGGAAAATGTGTTTCATTATCCACGTATCAAAGTTGTTTTGCTGCTGTCACGCACCGGGAAAGTTAAACGCGCTTGATCAAAGGCGCGTAAACACAGCTTCAAAACAAATGCCCCAGAGCCCTGCCAAAAACACAAGAGCTGTCTAAAATTGAGCCCCCTCCAAAGACGCATCATGAATTCCCATATGTGTGGATTCCTGCCTCCTCGGAGCGGATATGGGATGCCGTGTAATTTCATTTTTGAAAGAGCTATTTATACGCGCTGCCTTGTGTGTCGCCGACTCGCAGAGTAGTATCAAACCCTGGACTATCTAATGCGTTTTGGCATGTCCCAGCTACAAACCGCTGGCTTTCTGTCCGTGAACAATTCTGAAGGGGGGCGGGGGGGAAGCATTTTGGAAATTCATTGGAGGGTCAGACTCTTTTTGACGCTCCCGCAGATTGTGTTTCGTTTGGTTTGGCAGAAATGACAACATTTCTGCAGCTCTTTTCCCGGCCTTTGAACGTGGCCCAGTGCAGCCACCAAACAGCAAAACATACAAACTAGATTAATTATTGCTGCAGTGATTAATGTTGCCCCCTTTGTCACACAAAGGAATACTGGCGTAGCGGCTTGGAAGCAACTAAGTTGAAACCTGGCACCAGCATGGAGTGAGATATGATACAGATTGGATCAGTTCATGGAGGCCTGGTCTATCAATGACTCTGGGCCGAGTTGGTGAGAGGCTGGAACGTCTGAATGCCAGGAGCTAGGAGTGAACAACAGGGAATGGATCACTCTAGGCACAACCAGTTTGTGCACGTCCTCTGAATCATCCTCTGCTGGTCACTGTCAGAGAGGCAGGATCCTGGGCTAGATGGACTGTTGGCCTGACTGAATCTGGCACGGACTATAGCCACAATTCACAAACACACTGAGTTAAGTAGGACTGTTCTAAAATACTTCACTTTCTCCTGGGCTTAGAGTCTTCCAGCCAATGGGGAGCAGGGGGGAAGGGGATATCTCCAGTCAATGAAAGCCACTGAAAATTCAAAGCTCCCCTCTGTACCCTCTGTGTCCACCTGGGACTGGGATGGCAGAGCCTGTAGGCTCAGTGGTAGATTGGGGGATGTTCAGTACAAAGGTCTTGGTGGGTCCAGCATGGTTAGGTGTAGACCAAGAGGGGTCGATATTGCCCTTTTGCATTGTGAGAGAGGGCAGCCTCGGGGAGGAAAAGGGGCTTGTTTAGTTTAACCCAGTGAGAGGGGGCTAACTGGGAGAGAAAGCAATCAGACAGGAGGTAGGCGGAAGGTTGCTGATGCTGTGGAAGTAGGGGGTAACCAACCTGGATGTCAGGAGCCTGGCCTTGCGGTTGTGGCACTGGTGAGAGGGTGCTGGTGAGAATCAAGTCCTGGGTGTCTTATAGCCAAGTGGCAAGCCACTAGCCAGGTCCGGTCCATGAGGAGTGTAAGTAACTGAGCAGGCAGGGAGTGAGGAGGCAGCGTGGCCATGGGGGTAGCAGGGTGAAGCAAGTTCTAATGGTGTCTCTGTCTAGAAGTTCAGAACTGAAGCCTGACCCCTGACCCAGGCAGTATTTATAGGACCTTCCGGCCAATCCTGAGATAGAGCCCTACAGCCTGTCAGGGGGGCAGTGGTTAGGAAGTGCCTGGGGAAATTTCCAGACCTGGGTTGCCCTCAAGTCCCTGAACCTGTCCGGGTGGCTGTGCGTGAGGAGCAGGCTAGGCCTGGGGGATCCACCTGGCGTGTTTAGTTGAAAGACCATCTTAAAAGCCCAGTGAGCGGGTGCAAGCTGGAAGAGAAATGCCTACCAGTGCCAAACTCTGGAGCTGGAATCACTTGAGCGGAAAGGTTGATGGTCTCCAGCGAAGATGGCAGAATGCGGTCGCTTGCGGCAGCAGGCGGTGGATCGGCGAGGCTGAGAGGAGGAGCCAAATGATAGCTGAAGTAAACATTTCAAAATTTCAAACAAAAACAATGCTCCTCACTTTTGTCCCAAGGGCTGTCCGTCTGCAGCCGGATACGACCAGTCTGTCAAACGCCCTTGGGCCTACAAGCACCCTTCTCCCACAGATGCCATTTTGGCTGACTCTCCAGGGATTGAACTGGGACCCTCCAAGGCTAAATGCCATAGTCTGTACAGCAGTCGTGAGGGACCATTTTTCTTCCATGGGCCATTTTGAAAATTCGTACAAGCTCCTTTGGCTGGATGGGAGTCAGGGGCGGGGAGGCTTAAGGGTGTGCACCAGATAGAAGGAAGAGAAGGGACACGGAGGATGTGTCCCCCACAAATTTCCAGGATCATGGGGGCAGGGTTCAAGGGATATAAATAGATAAATAAATAAATCTGGCCTCCTCCTCAGACATTAGTACAAAGTTACGCCCATGTCCCAAACCCATCCCCTGTCTTTGAATGCATGCCCTCCTCTCTCTCTCTCTCTCTCTCTCTCTCTCTCTCTCTCTCTCTCTGAGTTCGTTCTTTCAGGGTGAGAGTTGGGACTGAGTCCCTGGAGGAACCGGAAAAATAAAGAGTAAAAAAAAATAATCCCGAACTGGATTTGGCTGATGGGTTATAGGCAGGGAACCGAGTTGACTGCGTTGCTGCAATTTGCAGTGATTTTCGCAGAATCAGCCAATCCTCGCAGAATCCTCACAGAATCAGCCAATTCTGACCATGACCCATGGGTAAATAGGCCCCTGGGAGGTGAATTGTGGGTGGGTGGGGTCTGAAGGCCCTATGTTTGCGTGAGGAAGGTGCTGAAATTCCAGAGGATTTGAGTTGTGTTTGACTAGCAAAGTTGTGATTCTATGTCAGACCTATTGCAAATTTGCTTCCCAGCATGCATAGTTATGCAAATCAAGTTAATTATGCAAATATTAATGCTCAAAGTGAATTTGCAGAATTTGGCTTCACTGGTTGCAGAATTTAAGATTTTTTGGTGCAATCAACTCGGGTCCCTGGTTATAGGTTCCCCACCCCTGTTACAGCATGAGCTAAAGAGGCAGGTGACTCTATAGCTCTGCTGTAACAGACTCCTCTATCCTTGAGGGCAGGTCAGTGCTCTGCCTCTCTCATGGGCTATGTTTACAGCGGGTATTTTCAGACGTGACGAGATCACAGTGAACCACGGTCAATACCCACATGGGGCCAAAGCGCCCTGAACGTCTGTTAGGCGGTCGCCAGATGTTCACCACAGTCGATTCCCACATGGGGTCAATTTCAACCATGCTTCTGGGGCTTCCCACCGGACAATCGCCGCAAGCATGGTCAAAGAGATCCCCAGTGGGAACCAACAAAAAGTAACATCTGGCCGGTGGGATTCCAGGCCGTGGTCAAATTGGGCAGGCACTGTGGCCACATTGGCTGCATTGGCCGCGGCGCCCGCCCATCTCCCCAGAGGGCAGGCGGCGGACGAGCGTGGGGGTGTGTGCAGCCGCACGTTGTGTCGTGTGGCCCCGCCCCTTCCCGATTCCCCGCCGGGATCAGCCGGCATGTCTGTTAAACGTGCTGGAGTGATCTGTGCGGCGAATCATTTGGGTGATTCCGGGACGGGGCGAATGCCGCCCCATCTCGTCTGAAATCACCCAGAGAGAACTGAATGGCAGGATAAATGCTTATGGGTTGGGTTTCATTAGCGATTTTGAGCACAGATAGGTCCGTTAATGGCTATTAACCAAGTAGGTTGATGGATGTAATCGCTGACCGTCGGGAGCTAGGAGTGAACACAGGAGGGAATGGATCACTCTATTATGACCTTTTGGGAGACTTCTCTGAAGCGACCGAGATTGGCCACTGTCAGAGACAGGAGGGCGGGCTGGATGGACCATTGGTGTGACCCAGTCCGGCGCTGACTATGTTCTGTTGGGCTAGCCAACCTGAATCACATTCAACACAACATTGGACAACGTTTCCAAATTTTGGTTAAACTTCGTCAGTCCCAGTTTTCCATTCATTTCTCCAGGAACAATAAAAATGGATGGGGTAAAAACTGGGATCGAAGTCAAATGAACGAAACACACAAATGACACAAGAAGATGAAATCTGGTAATTGATCAAACAATCCGACTGGTACCATTCACCCCCCGAGTCAGTTGGGTCGCTTGGGTTGGACGGGATTGCTCATTTTGGTGGGGATTCTTTTCAGCTCTGCTTTACAGATAATGGATCCATTCATTGGGAAGGAATTTGGTCGGATAATAAGGGACTTGTTGAACAGGTGTTGCGTGGGCCGAGGGACACCATGTCCAGCACTGTTGCTGTTTTATGTGTCTCTCTCTTTTGGGGCATTTTTTAGCCCAACAGAATGTTCATCGTCTTCCTGTTTCATTGGAAGAGGCAGTCAGGTGGTTTGACTTTGCTGCCGTAACTGCAGTTCAAACGTTCCCTCTTCAAAGTGCCTAATTGCACTAATAGGGAAGGCAAATCGTAATTGCCATTCCCAGTTGCCCTCCTACAGTCCCATGCGGGCCATGAAACCCCCTGCAGGTGGCGGGAATGGGGGCAAAGGCCAACAGTGGTGTCAAACTCCATCAATCAAACCTAATGAGACACAGAAGAGAGATCCGTAGCCTCCAACTCTGCTCCTGTGCCCTTTGGAGCATCTTGTGCCTCCCCTTCCCCTCTTCTCTCTAATTTTCTGTGCATTTTCGCTTAGTTTATATACATTTGTTTCTTTTGTAAGTGGGTTGGTGGGCGATGGGAGACTCTGTGTGACCGCCCTGAGAACTGGCCGCTTCTCTTATCCGCAAAGCAGGTTCTGTGTGGAGAAAGAAGTACTCTGATTTCTTGGTGTGTTTTGTTTTTTGTTTAATGGAGAAAATTTAATTTAAAAATAGTCATTCCCACATGTTTTTTTTTAATTTGTATAAAAAAAATATCTTTCTTGTTTGTTCTTAGTAAAAATGGACCGCACTCGCTAGAACAGTTGGTTCCAAAATGTGGATTTGTTGGTTTTTAAAAAGAATTGAGCAAGGAGACGATTATGAAAGTCGTTTTCTTTCCCTCCAGGTATTGGCAACTGAAATGTATGAGAACTTGTATGTTTCCAGTTTCCAGCAGTTAAAATGTGCCGAAAATGGAGAATTATTTTTTTTAAAAAAAAATTAGGGTGTTTGACAACCAAAAATTCTAGCAAACCCTTGGTTTTCATGAAAATGCAAATACCTATCTGTATCTGCATCTGTATAGCTAGCTATAAAGATCTTTCTCTCTTAAGTGATGTGAAACAAAAATTTCCTGCCAGTTCCATCATGACACCAAGTCCCGCGCGGCAAGGGCGCGTGCCACGCACAGAGCCGTTCTCAGTGGCTGCTCAACAGCTTTGGAACTCCCTTGCTTTGGGAGGTTTGGCCAAGTCCTAGCAAGACCTATTTATCTGGCCAAAGCTTTAGCCGGCAGGGATAGGGGTTTAGGGAGCTGCTTTCATTAAAACTTCTATAGTTTTATACAGGGTTTTATTTTATGTGTATATATAATTATGTTGTTACCCACTCTCCACCTTTGGGGAAAGGCAGGTTTGAAATCTAAATAAACAAATAAAAGTATTGGGGGGGGGGGAGTTATGGGGGAGGAGGAATCGGCGGTTGAGAGGAAGTAATTTCTTTTTAAAATGATCTTGATCAGCCATCTGCAGCAGGGTAGAGTTCCCCCAGGTTCTGTGAGGGAACAGCAGGATAGTGTCTGTATTGTCTAAGTTTGACCACTCCATGGAAATTTCCACTGAACGATGAGTGAACCAGGGACATAAGCAAATGGAACCCGTTCTTCTGTGTTTCTGGCTGTTTGGGTACCCCAAAGTGCTGATTTTTGCAAGATTTTCTATTCTCTTGTAAGCTAACAAGAGTTTGAATTAACTCCAAGAAGCAGGAAAGCTTGAGGCTGCTTCTGGGAACTGAACCTTTGAACCAGTTCCGATAAAACAAAACAACTCCATTTTCCCTGAAAAAGATTTCCCTGGTTATTTAATTTTTTTTAAAGTATACAGTTAAAATAGTTTTGTTTTTGACAACAATATACTGAAACAAACAATGACGCTAAGAGCAATTAAAAAAAAAAAATTAGGAAGATTTTTTTCCCCCCTTTCCAAATGTTTTCACCCTCTACCCTGATCCCTTCCAGAATTTAGAAGTGTCTTGGTCTAGCCCCCAAATGTTTGGGACATTGGCAGAATCGACCTGGCTCTATCTCAGTGATTTCCAAAACTGTGATTGTGCTGTTCTGTACTGTCCACAATCCACAAGCTGCTTATTCTGGAGAATGACCCACTGAAGCCCCAGGGGGCTACGCTGGAGAAAGCAATTTGTGACTCGCTGCCTTTGTGACTTATATTCGATAACCCCATACAGCAAAGTTTATCCAGTATCAATGAGACTGTGACCCCATGCCTAATACTAGGGCTGTGGATTAGGGTTTTGATGAAACACAAATAATTGAAAAACAGAGAGATCTTTTGGGGGTACGTTTCCAAAACACACATACAAGGACTGTGTATTCGGGTTTCAAGTGAACCTGAAATTTCCTGGGAAATGTGGTATCTGGGGTCTCAGGTTAGCCGCCTGTTTGGGTAGCTTCTAGTGAGCTGTCGCACCTGCAGGGGCTACAGCGGTCTCCAAACTCCAGGGAGAAATGGGGAAGCCCCAAGCTGACAATCTGCCCCCATTAAGTGACACCCCTTATCCAGCCGCTTATGTAAAAGTTAGGGATGGGCAAACAGAACGCCGTTCGGACGTTTGGTCGTTCGATTTGATACCCGAGTTCGGGTTCGGCCGTTCGGTTTGGCGGAGTTTGGTTCAGCCAAACATTCAAAAAGTGCTATTGGTACTGAAACCGATTTTTTGTCTGTATCGGTATTTTTAGCCCTGAAATCACCCCTGGTCTCCACCCCTGGTGCCAGGAAGTCTGCTCCTCAGCTGCCTCCCCCTTCCAGTCACGTTTTTCCAGCCCAAAGTCACGTTTTTCCCACCCCCGAACTCATCTGAACTTTTCCGAACTGTTCAGAAGTTCGAGTGTTCGGTTCGGAAGTTTGGTTCGGTCGTCCGAACAGGCCGAGTTCGGGCTGAACTCTGAACTTCCGAACCGCGTTCGCCCATCCCTAGTAAAACTGACCTAAATTTGTGTTCCTATAATCAAGTGCCATTAACTGGGTCAGACCAATGGTCCATCAAACCCGGCTTCCTGTCTCCGACGGTGACAAAACTCGGTTGTTGTCTCGGGAGTACGCAGCAGGTTACAATGGAGTAACCTGCTATCCATCCGAGAGGGGATAGGAGAGAATTTTAAATATGAGTGGCGTAGAACAAGCATTAATAATAATGTTATTTATATAGCACCAGCAATGTACCGAGTGCTGTACAAACATTAGTTAGAGACACATCCCTTCTTGCAGTCTAGGGGAGACAAGGGAGAGGGAACCTAAGGAGGGAGAGGGAGACATTCATGAAGATGAGAAGTTGCTGGGGCACGGGCTTAGCTGTGGACGCTTGCACACAAGACAGGATGGGAGGACTGCCATGATCATAAATCACATCCGGAGGATCGTGTGAAATTCTACTCGTCTGCATCGACTTTTAGCCCTTTTCTGCCATGATTTCAGTGACGGAGACAGGGCTGGATTTTCAACCCCCCCTTCCCCTGTCTCGTGTACAAGCCCCCTTAGTTACAGGGGCATGAGGGACCCTGAGTGAAGGTTGGAGGAGGAGGCATCCGTGATGATGACTCTGTGGGGATGAGGAGCTGGCGAAAGCCTGTCAGAAGAGGTAGGTTTTCAGGCGGGATTTGGAGGTCGGGAGGGAGCAGAGCAAATGTGTTCAGGGAGGGAGTTCCAGACCTTGGGGAGGGCAGCACAGGAGAAGAGGCAAAAATGCTTTGAAGGAGGCAGGGAAGTTGTGGGCAGGCGAGGATGGTGGCAGAGGAGGAGTGAAGTTCTTGGGCGGGAATGTGGCAGGAAGCAAGTGTGGAGAGAGAGATGGGGGAGCAAGACCAGGACTAGCCTTGAAGGTAAAGACCAGGAGCTTGTTCTGAATGTGTTTGGGTAGAGAGAGCCAGTGGAGAGAGGAGAGGAGGGGCTGAACATGAGTCAAGTGACAGTCGAGGTGGATGACCTTGGCAGTGGAGCGTTGAAGGGAAGTGAGAGGGGGTGAAGTGAGAGCAGGGGAAGCCCAGAAGGAGGAGGTTGCAGTAGTCAAGGTGAGAGAATGATGACTAGAACACGGACTAGGGCATTGGCAGTGGAAGCCATAAGGAAGGGTTGGGCTTTAGCAATGCCGTGCGGAGATGAAGGGTGTCTTCAGACGTGACGTTGACACGGTGAACCACGGTGAATACCCACCTGGGGTCACCGTGTCCCGTACGTCTGTTTGGCGGCCGCCAGATGTTGACCACGGTCAATCGGCACATGGGGTTCGTTTGAACCACGCTTCCCGGGCTAGCCGGGGGAAGGTCCCGGGAAGCGTGGTCAAACGGACCCCGGGCCGTGGCCAACGAAAAGTAACGTCTGGCCGCGTGCCACGGCCCGGGATCCCCGGCGGGATCCCGGGCCGTGGCACGATCGGCCGGATGCGGCGGCCGCATTGGCCCCGCCGCCTGCCCGTCTCCTCGGAGGGCGGGCGGCGGGGTGCGTGGAGGGGGCGTGGCCGTGCGGCCGCACGTTGCGCTGCGTGGCCCTGGCCCCTCCCACTTTCCCCGCCGGGATCCCCCCGGCACGTCTGTTGGGCCGTGACGGGGTGACCCCGGCGGGGAACGAAGCCGGTGGTGCCGGTACGGGGCCAAAGGGCCCCGTATCGTCTGAAAGTACACGAAGTGACAGGACTTGCCAACAGTCCTGGTCTGGAACTGGGGTGCAAAGGAGAGGGAGGAGTCAAAGATGAAGTCCAGGCTATGTACCCGAGGGACTGGCTGAATGGCGACACGCTCTGTGAAAATGGAGAGGGAAGAGAGAGGGGACAATGAGGAGTTCCTGAAGAGCAGCCTAAGGGGAGACATGAGAGCCGTCTTCAACTATGTTAAGGGCCGTCACAGAGAAGATGGAGCCGACTTGTTCTCTGTTGCTCCCAAGGGCAGGACTAGAACCACTGGGCTCAAATTCCAAACTAGGTGACCTCTCAGGGCCCTTCCAACTCTAAGGTTCTATGATTCTATTCTAGGATTCTAGGATTCAGTCTTGGATGTATTAAGCATGACTAGACGGTCAGAGATGTCAGATGGGATGGTTATTTACTCACTGAAATAATACTAGAACTAGGGGACACTCCATTAAAATAACTGGCAGTAGATTTAAAATAAACAAAGAACGTCCTTTTTCACTCAACATGTAATTAGCTTGTGGAACTTGTTGCCAGATGATGCTGTTAAGGCCA
This sequence comes from Sphenodon punctatus, assembly GCA_003113815.1. Lineage (NCBI taxonomy): Eukaryota > Metazoa > Chordata > Lepidosauria > Sphenodontia > Sphenodontidae > Sphenodon > Sphenodon punctatus. The sequence goes on along the minus strand of QEPC01005668.1, from coordinate 2,016,841 downwards.
AGAACGTACTGTGTTTCAACAGGAATTGGATACATTCTTAGAGACTAGTTCCTTAAATGGCTATTAGTCAAGTTGGTCGAGAGATGTGACCTCTGCGTCAGCAGGGGATGGATCACTCCGCGTTAGGACCCTTTGGGAACGTCGGTGACGTGACCGAAAATGATGGCGGTCGGAGAGCGGATGCTGGGCTGGATGGACCATTGGTCTGGCCCAGGATAGCACCAATGGTGTTCTTAAGTTTGGCCACTTTGAACTGGATCCGATGAAGTGGCTATAAATCATTCACTTCGTCAGCTATTTGGGTTTCTGGCTGGTTAGTTTATTCTGCTTAGTCGTTTGATTGCGTGCGCACAATTGACCTGTTCTTTTAAAAGTCTAGCATTGATAAAATTGTGTTTGTTAACTTCTTCTCAACATCCTTTCGGAAATTTGAAAAATAGGGCTGTGCCTGGGACCAAGTGTTTGTATCTGTGTTTTTAGTAGTTATGTTTTATATTCAAATTTTTATTTATCCGTGTTGTTCACTGCATTTCCCCATTGCTGCCAATCTGGAAAACGCAGTGACTGCGGCCCCCGGGCGCAGACGGACAGCGAGACTCTGCCATTTCGACAGGCCTAGAAGGAAAGGCGTCCTAGAGCAGCCCGGCCGGCTCCAAGGTGGAGATGTGCTGCAATTTCTGGGTTTGAGACCATAAATGCCACTTTTGGGGAGGGGGGGGACTTTGTGTTCCCTCGGAACCCATATACACAACCGTGGCATTTGTGTTTCAAGTACGGGAGCTGGAAAGGGTTTTGTGTTCGTTAGAAACCCAAATTCACCGCCCTATTTTAAAAGTTCCCCCCGCCATGTCGAACAGAGTGGGTAACATGGGCCAGGATTGAGGGGGTGACCATATAAAAAGTGACTGGAATGAAAAGGAAATCTAGTTTCTAAAGCCACGGGTCTTGCTAAGCTTTGGGAAATGCAAAACCAGAAAATAAATGCTAAACCGACGAGAGGCAGGTGCAGTCTTTGGCATTTAAATCCCTGCCGTGTTGATGATCAGAGGCATCATGTGTAAGACGCGGCGCTGGTGGCTCTTGTGATATTATCTGCTCTTGTGATATTTTGTGTTTCCCCTAATGCCCGGGAGAGATGTGATTGCAATAAAATCTGTTTTTAATTTTAAAGTTCAGCCTGGGGGGGGGGGGCATTTCTAACTGCTTTACGTGGCGAATTCCGTGGCTTCAAAAGGCAAATAAAGAGTCCCCAAACCACTGGAATTCGGGGTGTGTGTGTGTGTGTCTGATTCATGATTTGTGCCCAGTTGGGGTGTTGTGAGTGACCCCCTGCCTTGGATGCCAACCAGCATCATTGCATTGTTTCCATGGGCTCTGTGCCGTTTTCCTGTTTTACGCTCCTGGTTTCTGCCATCCTAGTGCGCCTATAATGTAAGCGCTTTGGGGCAAGGACTGCCCTTTTTGTCCTCCGTGTGTGTGTGCTGTGCCTGCTCTCTGACTAGACACTGCTGCAGTGAGTCTTGCTTCCTCCCTACCTTGCTCTTATTTCCTGCCACATTTCCACCCAGGAGCTTCACTCTCTCTTCCTCCAGCGCCTGGAGTCTTCTGCTTCCTTAAAGCGTCTTCACTTCTTCCTCCCAGGCTGCCCCGTATACAGAGAACTCCCTCCCTGAACATACGTGCTCTGCTTCCTCCTGATCTTCAAACCCCCCTCCTGAAAATGTCTCTTATCCATCAGGCATTCTCTAGGTATTCCCTCCCACAGATTGCTCATTCACGCTCCTCTGCAACAGGGGGACGGGTCAGAGCTCAGTGGTGGTCTAAGGAAGGGGTCCGGAGAAGACAGCACAGGGCTAAAAACAGGCAGAGGAGTTAGGAGCTGGCGGAAAAGGGGAACCTCTCAGCTGCTATTGCAAATTTGGGGAGAGCAAAGCTCATCATTGGGGTCACAGGGGAAAGGAATCTAAGAACAGGAGGACGGGATCTAGGGATCTGAGTCACTGACGAATAGGGTAAAGGCAACCGAGCAGTGACTGAAGTGGAACGGGGCGAGGGAGAGCCAGAATCTGGGAGTTGGGGAACCACGAGCCGGAGCAAGGGACTAGGAGGGAGAGGCTGAAGAGTTGTTCTGGCAGCCTGTTGCGACCAGCATGCCTTTATACTGGACAGGAGGAGAGGTGGGGTCAGGGCCAAACAGGGCGTGAGAAGGGGAGCAGAGCCAGGCAGGAGGCAGGCCTAGGTGGTGGCAAACGCTCCTCAGAACCTTGGCGGCCAGAGGTTTGAGGTCATAGGTGACCGGTAACTGTCGATAGTGAGGGGGGGCGGAGACGCAGAAGGGAGACTGGCCTGGGTTTCTATAGGGCTTCTAAAATGGAGGGCATGTGCCCCCCCATACCCTAAGGGATCACGTCTCCTTGTGCCCCCCCAATACCCCAAGGGAGCACGTCTCCTTGTGCCCCCCCATACCCTAAGGGAGCACGTCTCCTTGTGCCCACCCCATACCCTAAGGGAGCACGTCTCCTTGTGCCCCCCCATACCCTAAGGGAGCACGACTCCTTGTGCCCCCCCATACCCTAAGGGAGCACGACTCCTTGTGCCCCCCCATACCCTAAGGGAGCACGTCTCCTTGTGCCCCCCCATACCCTAAGGGAGCACGTCTCCTTGTGCCCCCCCATTCCCTAAGGGAGCACGTCTCCTTGTGCCCCCCCATACCCTAGGGGAGCACGTCTCCTTGTGCCCCCCCATACCCTAAGGGAGCACGTCTCCTTGTGCCCCCCATTCCCTAAGGGAGCACGTCTCCTTGTGCCCCCCCCATTCCCTAAGGGAGCGCGTCTCCCTGTCTAAGGGTTATGTTGGGACAGCAGTGCGGCGAGGCGCTGCCATTTTGACAGGCCGATAAGGAAAGGAGTCGGAGAGCAGCCCGGCTCCAAGGTGAACACGTGCTGCAGTTTGAGACCTCAAATGCCAGGTTTTGGGGGAGGTTTTGTGTTCGCTCAGAAACCCGAATACACAGGACGGGTATTATTTGTGTTTCAAATATGGAAGCCGAGACAGCCGTTTTGTTTGCATTTTACCGAAACCCAAATGCACGGCCCTACTGAAATGTTCCCAGAGTCCAGGCGCACAGCACCTCATTTGGGTAGCCTACCTGTAGTTACTGCTGATTCTGCACCAGAAGTTACTTGGAAAGGTATTTAACCTGGCTGTTCCTCTTTCACGAGACGGATATATTACCCACTTGATTAATCTGAAATGACATCGGTCGTGCCCTGCAACCCGGAGAGAATTCCTGCCATGCTTCCTCTTCTGGATGAAAGCCGTCCCTTGCGCTCTACCCTGAGTCTAATGGCTGCATGTGGTGGCAGGCTTGGAAAACCTCTTCTTTCAAGAGAGAATCCCCTGAGCCTTGTCTGCAGCTACGGCTTTAGCTTCTGTGTTTGCCTGCGTGGGAGGCTCATTGGCTCCGAGGGTTTGGGGAATCAGCAGGTAACTCTCTCAGGTGGGTTCGGGTCAAACGCAGGTCCCTTCTAATGAGCTCCCTAATGCGCCTCTTGTCGCTGGGTGTGAATGCTGCTGCCTGTAAGTCGGGGGAGGGAGGCAGGTTCATCTCTCTTTTTCATCCAGATCAAATACCCCAGCTCAGTGGAAAAAAAAACCCCAAGGGTCGCCTTCTCCTTGCAGCTGAGTTTGGAACCAGACAGCGAAGAAGCAGCTCTCCCTTGTGCGCAGAAAGGTCAATGGTGCCGGTGCGGATGAGACTGTCTGGGCCTGTCAGAGCAAATAAACAGGCCCGACAGTCTGCTTACCTGCGGCCGGTCCCCTGGGGCTGGTCTCCAGAGAGCCAGATAAGGCTGAGCGCTGCTATTGTTGTGATCCCCATTTTATTTATTTATTTGCAGACGAGAAACACGCAGAGAGAGACAAAGAGGCGATTTTTATTTATTTTTGTTTAAAGGCTGCTTGGCACATTGGCCGCAGCAGGGTTATTACAGGAGTAGGGAAAGTTACCTAGTCTCAGTCCCTTTACCGCAACGGGGACAATGAGCCACAGTTTGCCCACTTCTGCATTAATATTACATATTCATATTAATGGGGGCAGAGAGAGATTCAGGGTGTTTTTAAAGTAGCAAGGCTTGAGGCGTGGTGCGTGGTCGCTGAGTGTCACGGCTGCGGCGTGCCCACCCACGTGGAATAAATGGGGAGGGGTCCAAACAGGTGGCTCCCTGGGTGGGCGCTGTGACCACGCAGACAGCCTCTGCGTACTTGGACCGGCCCTGCAAACCGTTCCGGCAACACCCCACCCCAATCCCCGCCCAACTGCCCGCCCTCTGCCAAGACACACCGCCCCGGACACCAGGGAAGCGGCTGTAGCTGCAATGATTCTGTTGCTTTTGTGATGCTAAACGAGTTCTGGTTCTGCCTGGGAGGAATGGCACAAAGGTTATTGGCAGGGCTGAAACGAGAAGCAATTTTTTTCTCGTGAAAATCTCGATAACAGACCGAGATCTCAGTCAAGTATTTTTTTCTCGAAATACAGTTTACCGTTTATCATGACTGTGTGTTTACTGCAATTTATTGTTTACCGGTGTATACTGATTTAGCGTGTACTGCTTACCGTGTACTGCCTTCATTCCGGTAATGCGCATGCAAAAAATGCAAAATACAACTTTATGCATGTGCATTACTGGGATGGATACGATAATGGTAAGAGCGGTACATGGTAAAATGATATACATTAAACGGTAAATTGCAGTAAACGGTAACAGTAAATGGTATTTTGAGAAAAAATACTCAACTGAGAAATGTCGAGAATTGATCTTTTTCTCGATTATTGTTTCTCGCTTAAAACAAGTTGAGAACCATGATTCTCGATGATAATTGAGAAAAACGCGAGATCGAGTTTCAGCCCCCCAAACGGGTTTCTTGTCACCGCAGGAAGCTGCATGTGAGGGAAGGGGGAGCCTGCAGTGCGACGCTGAGATATAGAATAGGGCGGAACGAGAAACAACAATGTTTCTCATGAGAAAACTCGCTGTTACGAGAACCAGACTGAGAGATCGGTCCCAGAGAGAGTTCTCGGATGAGAAAATAAGAATAAAAAAATCAGTGCACATACGCAAACTGGAGGCTGGACTGTTTTACGCATGTGGAAAAGGGCCGCCGCTCTGAACCAAAATGGCACCAAAAGCAGTGCCGCCATTTTGGTTAAAGGAAGCAAACGGCAAATGTGCAAAATGACCTCTGCCTTTAACCAAAATGGTGGTGATGCTATTACTGCCATTTTTGTTAAAGTGGTACATGTGCAGAACAGTCCAGCGGCCATGATGTTTCACTGGTGCAACATCTATTATTATTATTTATTTATTAATTCATTATTTTATTTAAAATTTTATTTCCTCACCGAGAACTTGGCGAAGCACTTTGGGTTGTCCAGGTGTCCGAGACGAACCGAGAAATGGGTTTTTGATGAGGCGTCTCGCTTTGGCGAGATCTTGTAGCAGCCCCAAGGCAGAACTTAGAAACAGCAGGAGGAAGCAGTGACAGCTCAGCCCAGCCAGCGTTCAGGGTCTAGGATCCCGCTGTTGGGGACATGGGTTGGATGGGGCCTGTCTGGAGTGATACAGCGTAGCCAAATCCCAGGGCAAGACTCTCTCTCACTCTCTTTGGCGTTGGCCTGGCAGCGGGGGCTGCTGGTTTTCAGAGCTCTGGATGGTCTAGGCCCTTCCTGTATTTGAGGCCTGCTCCTGGAACCCTGCCCTGCTGGGTAGCTGTGCTCAGATACCACCCGCTGCTTGGGAATCCTGCCATTCGACCTTAGATAGGCAGGGGATCGGGCCTTTGCTGTAGCGGACTCCTCATTGTGGAACCTCCCTCCCTCCAGTTCCCCCTTCCTTGCCTTCAAAAAACACCCAAAGACTTTTCTATTTTAGGTGGTTTCATTGTATTAACTTTGTGAAGTGTCCTGAGCACCATTTGATAGGGGTGTGTGGGGAGAGGTGATATATAAATAAAATTATATTGTTATCGTAAGGACATAGTCCGTGCCAGACTGGGTCAGACCAATGGTCCATCCAGCCCAGCATCCTGTCTCCGAGAGTGGCCAATCTCAGTCGCTTGGGAGAAGTCCCCAACAGGTCATAATGGAGTGGTCCGTAGGTTTTGTCCCCCAAACTACTTGGCTAATAGCCGTTAATGGACCTACCCTCCAAGAACTTAGCCAATCCTTTCTTAAGCCCACCTCTGCTACTGGCCTTGACCACAGGGCAAGGCCTCTGCCGGGGATCCTGGAGAGCCAGATTTGAAACCCTGCTGCTGTGTCAGGGTTGTGTATCTCTCACTCTCTCCTCCCTCCCTCCTCTGGCAACAAATTCCACAAGTGAACGCTTTGTTGAGTGAAAAGATACTTTGATTATACCCACTGCCAGTCAGTTTCACAGAGTGTCTGCTAGTTCTAGTATTTGAGAGTGTAAATAACAACTCCCTAATCACTCATTTCACACCTCTCGTGATTTTATAAAATTCAATTGTATCCCCTCTCAGCTGTCTCTTTTCCAAGCTGAAGAGCCCCAACCTATCAAGCCTCTGCTCATAAGGGTGCCGTTCCAGACCCTTGAACATTTTTGTTACCCTTCTCTGCACCTTTTCTAGTTCTGCTATATCTTTTTTGAGATGAGGTGACCATAACTGTACACAGTATTCAAGGTGTGGTCGTACCATAGCTCTATATAGTTACCAGTCCAACACGTGATGATGGACATACCTTGGATCTAATTTTTTGCACTGGCCTTGAGGTGGGGGATCCATTGGTGGGGGAGGTATTAGCTGACCCCTTGTCATGGACAGATTGTTACCGCCTGTGAACTTGTCTCCTGGCACACGTCGGCCCCCGGAGAGGTGTGGAACCAGTTCAGTTGGCCGGCCGCCCGCCCCTGGAGACTGATGGAACCCGAGAGGTTCCAGAATGCCCTTGGGGAATTCCCCATCAATCTTGATGACCATCCACTCCTTGTTACCCTTTTGGAACACCTTGTTGACTGAGGCCATTGGCCGGATGGCTCCCAGGCATCCGTTTCCCCAGCATCGGCACCGCAGGCATCTCTGGTTTACCGAGAACCTGCAGCGGCTGAAGAAGGAGGGGCGGCGGTTGGAGTGACGGTGGCGTTGATCTTGTATTGAAGTTGATCGATTGCGACATAGAGCCAGTTTACGAGCCTATGCCATGGCTGCGCGGGCAGCAATGAAGGAATTCTTTGCTACCCTTATAGCATCTGCGAAGTCTCGTCCAGTGGAGCCTTTCTGGGTGGTGAGGGGGCTGGTCAGTCTGGCCTCCCTCCGCCTGGAACCTCAACCATCTGGTGCCCCTGCTGTGACTTGTTGACTATTTCGCAGATAAAGTCGCCTGGATTCACCGCACCTTCGACACCACGTTTTATGCAATGGGAGAACCAGAGGCTGTGGAAGCCCTGCCCTGTCTGGTTTCATGGGATCAGTTTCAGTGGTTAAGGCCAGCCAGGAGACGTTAGGGCCATTGCTGGCGTACATGGTAAATGCCTCCCTTTGGGATGGCAGAGTGTTGAGCTGCCTCAAGGAGGCGGTGGGGTGGCCTCTGCTCAAGAAACCATCGCTTGACACCTCATGATCGACCGTGTCGAATGCAGCCGAAAGGTCTAGCAGGACCAGTAAGGTCTGACGACCCTGGTCCAATGCCAGACGGAGTTCCAGTGCCATAGCATCTCAGACACTAGTCAGTGCACAATTATTTGTGGAATTTGTTGCCAAAGGAAGTGATCACGGCCAGTGGCATAGCTAGGTTTAAAAATGGATTGTATAAGTTCTTGGAGGATAGTTCCATTAATGGTTATTAGCCAAGTAGGTTGTGTATGGGGGTGGGGTGGGGAATAGCAGTGAATGAATCAATCAATTGTGACCTGTTGGGTACTTCTTCCAAGTGACTGAGATTGGCCACTGTTGGAGACAGGATGCTGGGCTCGATGGACCATTGGTCTGATCCAGTACAGCGTTTCTTACGTTTTTAAAGTGATTTCCCTGTAATCACACAGGCTTACCCCATCACAGGAGGGAATACCACCTGTCCCTCTCAGCTTCCCTTAGCCCTAACTACGGCTGAAACTCGATCTTGCACTTTTCTCAGTTATCGTTTAGAATAACGATCATCGAGAAAAATGCTGATTCTTGACATTTCTCCGTCGAGATATTTTTCTCAAAATACCATTACCGTGATCTACCATTTACCGTATACCGATTTACCACGTACCGCTTACCATGTACCACGTTCATCCCAGTGTACCTGGATTTCCAGAAAGCATTTGATAAGGTCCCTCATGAGAGATTCTTGAGAAATCTAAAAAGTCATGGGATGGGAGGTGCTGTCTTACTATGGATCAGAAACTGGTTGAAAGATAGAAAGCAAAGGGTTGGACGAAATGGTCAGTTTTCACAATGGAGAGATGTAAAAAGTGGTGTGCCTCAGGGATCTGTATTGGGACTGGTGCTGTTTAATGTATTCATTAATGATCTGGAAAAGGGTGTTAAGAGTGAGGGGATCAAATTTGCAGGCACCAAATTATTCGAGGTAGTTATAACACGAGCAGACTGTGAGGAACTGCAACGGGATCTTACGACACTGGGTGCCTGGGCATCTAAATGGCAGATGAGATTTAATGTGGACAAGTGCAAAGTGATGCACGCAGGGGAAAATAATCCAAACTCTGCGTACACAATGCTGGGCACTAAGCTAGGAGTTACCACTCAGGAAAAGGATCTGGGTGTGTTTGTGGACAATACAATGAAATCCACAGCGCAGTGCGCAGCAACAGTCAAAAAAGCAAACTGAATGTTAGGAATTATTCAGAAGGGGATAGAGAATAAAACTGAGGATGTCATAATGCCGCTATACAAATCAATGGTGCGACCGCACCTGGAATATTGTGTGCAGTTCTGGTTGCCCCATCTCAAAAAAGACATAGCGGAACTAGAAAAGTTACAGAGAAGGGCAACAAAAATGATCAAGGGAATGGAAGGGCTCCTGTATGAGGAGAGGCTTGGTAGGTTGAGGCTCTTCAGTTTGGAGCAGAGACGACTGAGAGGAGATAGGATAGAGGTCTATAAAACCATGAGTGGTCTGGAACTAATAAACAAGGAGCCGTTTTTTACCCTCTCAGCTAGTACTAGAACTAGGGGACACTCCATGAAACTCATGGGTGACAAGTTTAAAACAAATATTTTTTTTCCTCACTCAGCATATAATTGAGTTGTGGAATCTACTGCCAGAGTTTGTGGTAAGGGCCAGTACTAGAGCTGAGTTTAAAAGAGGTTTGGAGAAGTTTCTGGAAGACAGGTTCTTTAGCAGCTATTTGCCGGACGGGATCAGGGAACATGACGGGAGCTGGGGGAAAACAACAGGGAATGGATCCCCCATTGTGACCTGTTGGGTGCTTCTCCCAAGCCACCGTGATTGGCCACTGTCGGAGACAGGATGCTGGGCTCGATGGACCATTGGTTTGACCCAGTCTGGCACTTCTCATGTTCTTAATGCACATATGTAAAATGGCATATTGTATTTTGCGTATGCGTGCTACCAGGACAAAGGCGGGACACGGTAAGCGGTACACAGTAAATTGGTATACAGTCAACTGTAAATTGCGGTAAATGGTATTTCGAGAAACAATTTCTCGACTGAGATCTCGTTCCGTTGTTGAACTTGTACCAAGATCTCGGTGATAACTTTCGAGTCTCATGATGTTTTTGTGAGAAAAAAAAATCCTCCTTGTGTCAACCCCTCGCCCCACCACCATGCATCCCTCAGCAGGAATCCGGGCCTGGCCCTCTTAAGAGTTTTCCCACCCTCATGATGGCTACATCTCACTGTATTTGCCAATATGGATTGCCGGTTGGATTAGGCTGTTCTCCCTGCCCCAACAAGTCTGCTATAGGGAGGAGGCCTGGTGTATTTCATGACAGTGCCCCTCCACCTTGCTCGCAAGAAGCTGCCTTGCAACATGAACCTGCTGCTATCTTGTCTGACAGCGACTGCAAGGCAAATTCATGGCCTCCCGCTGCCGCCGACAGCCTCTTAGAATGCAAAGCCACTGGTGCCATTCAGGTTTGCATTCGGTAATTCCTCACGCCCTAGCTCGCTCCTGTGCTTGGGGGGGTTTGCTATTGACCTTCCTCGAAGAAAGATTGACATCTTTCTCACCCCAGCTCCAACCTCCGATCCCCTCTGAGAGATTAACGTGATAGCAACAGAACTTCTCACCATTCCACGTAAATCCTGGGAGGTTTCTGCAAGGCACTTTCAACCTACCTCTGTCTGCACAGAGTAGGCTAAATGTCATTCACAGAGCTCCCCACGCCCCGTAGATACAAGACACCGGGGTTACTGCCTGTTTTATTGCGCATAATTTACTTTCCCAGGGCAGCCCGTCCCTGGCCCGGCATCTGGTTTCTACTAGAGGTGGCTTAGAACAGTGAAGAAACCTGCTCTGTAAATAACCGAGTGCAGAGCTTGGTTCATTGCAAATTCACAGCTCCTCTAATTCCTTGTCCACGGGCATCTGGACGGCGGCCACGCCGGAGAATCCTCCCAGCCTCCCGAGCGCTCTCGCGGGGAGACGACAAGAATGCTTTGAAGATTACCCGCAGAAAAGATTTGGCGTGGAAAGGTCCTTTTAACCTTACAGAGCTGAGCTTGGAAGCAGCTTCCCTTTAGCAAGGAAGTTGAGGAGGGGGCACGTAACGTGGTAAGGTGGGCCGCCGCCTCCTAGCATTGGAATGTTTGAGGGACACAATCTGACTCGCCTCATAGAGATGTTGGGGGCCTTTCTTGAATTGCCGTCATTGACTCCTCCTCAATACGGCCCCTCCATAGGCCGGCAGGTTGCTACTATTAACGTTCTATGGCCCGTATATTACACCAGTTCCTTCTCACCCCCATGTTGTTGTTTCAAGCTTATTTACAGACTCCGTATATTAGGGGCAGAGCTGGAAAAGGTAGTGTATTTTCTACACGCGGGTAACACCGGCAAGTTTGAGTACCATGGCGGGTGGATGACAGGCTACCCAAGCTCCCATTGGGCGCCCAGTCCCCCCCCCCCTCCTGAAATAACAGGTATTGTCATTCTTGAGTTACTGGTACCAATTGGAAACCAATCGGTACCAATTGGAACCTGGTACCAATCGGTTCAGTACCAATCGGAAAGCCAGAAAACTGGTATCAGAAGTTGGAAAATTGGGAGGAAACCCGTATTTCGGTACTTCATGAGAACGTAGTCATTCCCATACTGGGTCGGTGGATCGAGCTCAACAACAACAGCCAGTTCCAGTAGCTCGAGTGAAGCACACGTACAGGCCATGGAGTGCGACCCATCTCCTGCTGACCACTCCCAACTACCGGTAGCCAGGGGGTTAAGCTCCAGCTAGTCAGCATTTCTGGCTCTACCCTCTAAGAATTGATCTAGTTTCAGTGATGGTGCTGGCTTTCATTGCTTCCGCCGGCAACGAGTTTCACAACGGTATTGCCCGCTGAGTGAAAAAGTACTTCATTTTGTTTGTTTTAAACCTGCTGCTATTTAATTTCAGAGAGTGACGTGTCCCCTTGTTTTCTTATTGTGAGAAAAGGCAAACAATAGCTCCCTATTTACGTTTTCCACAACGTTGATGAGTTTATAAACTTCCATCCTATTCCCCCCTTAATCGCCTGGCCTACAACCCGTTGTGCCTCTCCTCATCCGGAACTTGATCCATCCCTTCTATCCTCCTTGTTGCCCTTCTCTGAACTTGTTTCTGATTCTATTCTATCTTTTCTGAGCTGGGGCGACTGGAGCCACACACAGTGTCCAAGCTGGGGGTCATACAAAACATGGATTCCCTTTTATTCTCTGTTCCTGTCACAATAACGCTGTTGCCTAGCATTCGGTTTGCCTTTTTGACGACTGCCAGACACTGAGCCGATATCTTCAAGGAACTATCCATGCTGACTCAGGTAGCCCATCAGGCACTATCAATTAGTACTAGGAATGGGACGCAGTGGGGGGGAAAAACAACTGGTGCGTTGCAAAAAAAACAAAACCAAAACCAAAACACAATGAAAAAGAAACAAACTGCCTGGACCAAAAAAAAAAAAAAATCTGAAATTTCAGATTAACCTGAAACTGCCATTTCCGGGCAATTTTGGTTCTATCCGAATCCGACATTCCTATTCCCAATGAGAACCCAATGTTACCAGGCTGAGTAACATAATTTACCAGCCCTAAGTAGTTTCCCCCATCCTAGGATCAGGCAGCATGTGCCTCCCCAATGCATTCATACAGCCAGCGTTTGCCTGGATCTGACCCTTCCCGTTAGCACCTCAATCCTGGCTTCTCCCATCTTTCTCTTATGGAACCATTGGACAGTCCCAGTGGGGCAGTAGCTCATCTTATCCTGGGCATTTGAAGGGGAAGATCAGCTTCCTTCCTGTGCCGATGCAGATGCAGACCACGCAACATCGCTCTTACCCGCCCATGGGGGACAGGGTTGCATCTCTTCTGACGTATTGAGCAGCCAAAGAGGGGCAAGCCCTGCCCCCTTTCTTGCCCCATAAGCTCCACCCCCTAGCAGATAAGCTCCACCCCTCACAGACGTCCATGCACACACACCCCACCACTCCCAACATTCCCAGGGGCACAAAGAGAGACAGACAGACGCTTTCCTGCTTCTTATTCCACTGAATTTCTTGTCATTCCATCCTCTCCCCACTGGCCTTTGAAGGGCTTTTCCTGGGAGGCCACTGGGGAAAAAGGGGGCCTAAGGCTTGAATCCCGGTGCCAGGGGTGGAGAACCCACAATGACCTATGACTCTCTTTGATTTCGTGCCTTTCCATTAACTAGAACCCCCCCCCCCCCTCCCAACCAGGGGAAGGGCAGCAGAGACGAGGTTGGGCTGTCAAGAGTAGCGGCTGGCTCTGCCCAGACACTCCTCTTCCTTCCCCCTGTCCTGGGCACCCACCCAGCCATGCACTGTCTCATCATCCCTCCCCTGTGTCTGCTTGCTACGCGCATCTCTTCCTGCAGCCGCTTCCCCGGGCCCTGTGAAAATGCTTCCTCATTGCTATTCAGATGGCTGGCTGGTTTGTTTGTTTATTATAAGCTTACCGACCGCAACGTACCGGACACTAAGCCGTCCTTAAATAGAGACAGGTCTCTGCCCCCAGGAGCTTACAATCCAGGCTGGAGAAGAGAGGGGCGGCAGAGGTGATGGGGACACAAAGAGAAACAGGGAGACATTCTGAAAGTTGAGAAGTTTCAGGGACCTGTGCGTAACGGAGGATGCCTTTTAGATGAGTGGGTCGCCGTTGTGTGTTTAATTTGCAGTTGGCAAACAACGCGTGATCGCCTTTCGTGTGCCTGATTGCAGCCATCGGCTCGTCTAAATTCTGCCTTTATTCTATTTAAAGTATTTATTCATTTTATTCTATTTAAAGTATTTTTTTTTTAAATATTTTTTTTAAAAAAAATCCCTGTCCACGCGCAGAATGGGCCCCCAGGCTGTTCTGCGCGCACGTGCCCTTTTCCAAAATGGTGCCAGCGCTGCCTGCGCCATTACGGGAAATGGGCCGTGCATGCACAGAACACCCCCAGCGGCCCATTTTCTGCTCCTAAAGAAGGGGGCCCTGGATGACGGGCCGGCAGAGCTGGGGCATCAGTCAGCTGTTGATAAAATATCCGTGTGAAATAGGAGACGTTTGGCTGATGCAGGGCAGGGGTGGGGGAACCTTGGGGCCAAATGCAGCCCATGGCAAAAAAAATTATGTGACCCCTGGCCCCTGGATCCAGTCTCGACCCCCAAACCCTGAAAGTCTGAGCTCAGGGGGAGGGAGCAGAGGGGAGGGCCTGAACGCAGGGACAGGAGGCAGATCCATGAGCTTGGACCCTCCTTTTCTTGATCTCCTGCCTTAAGCACCCCTCATCCCAATTTCGAGGCAGCCCCTGGAGCTTGGACCACTTTTCAAAGTGGCCCCTGGGAAGAAGTCCCCCTCTTTTGGGGCATGGCCGTTCTTGCCTCCGCACCCTTGCACCCTTGCTTTCTGTGTTTGCCTGGGGGGTGAGGACGGGAGAGGAGCGTGTCCGCAGGGCCGGCCCCAGTGTGCCCCGCATTAGGAGACAATGACCACCGGCGTCGGTCCTAGCCGGGGTCTGGTGGTGCCGGGGAGGCAGGCAGCTGCGCTGTGTGTGGGAAGGCTGCCCTCCCTGTCACTGTCTTGTCGAGCAATGCAAACATCAGCTGGCGAAGCTCGTTGCCATTCATCCTCCACATATGGAAGCCGTTAGCTAAGCCAAACATGCTCGCTCCAGCCCGCGCGCTGTTTTCCCCACTTAGCGCCGCAGCGGGCGCTCGGAGGCCACGGCTGCTCTCCCGGGAGCCAGCTTGCTACTTGGCATCTTCCCCTGCTTCCCTTGCCCTTCCCTGAGGGGGAATTGCTTAGCCGGCCACCAGAGGGATGGCCCACTCCATCCTGCCAACACCCCACTCCAGTGCCCGTCTTCCCGCCAAAGAAAACAAAGGTCCTTGGCGGGACCCCTCCAAATGGATTTGGTTTTCATTTCCGCTCTTGCTCTCCTTCTGAGGTGTATTCTTTCCCCAACAGACGGATGCGCTTTAGCTTTAAGACCTTTCCTGGCAGCACATTCTTCCCCTCCGTACATTCCCAGGGAGAAAACCGCCATGGTTTAAGTGAGCCTTGAACTCAGAGGGAGTTACGTGCCTTCGGACGTGGGGGTAAGCAGGTAACTTGTCCCCGGAGGAGACACCCAGCCTGGCACAAGGCCCATTGGCCCAGCATGCTGACGCTCTCTTGGGTGTCAGGATCCAGGTCTTGAATTCATGTCCCTGGCAGTTAATCTGGAGCAGTGGCTGGTTCTTCTAAACCACCACCTTCCATTGCTTGGGCCCTGGTCATCCCCTGAGGGGCCTCTCTCTGCTGCTCTCGCCATACCTCTCCTGATGTCTCTCCAGCCCCTTCCACACCTCCCTGCTTCCTGGTTGGCCCAGGATAGAAGTGTATGGGGTCAGCAGGAGCCTGGGTGGAACAGCACCTCTGGGTGTTTTTTAAAATGAGCAAAGCCAAGCCACCCAGTAGAATCCCTCCCCCCGTCCGTGGCAGCTGAGTGGCACTACTACAGGTGGAGTGCGTGGGGAGGGGTTCTAGTGGATGGCTACCACAGCAGCCGCCATGCACACACACCCCTCTGCCACAGACCATGGGAGAGGGGAGAAGCACACCAGGCCGGCCTTTGGAAATGGACACGTCCGGGGCATGAGCACCGGGACCCTGGGCTCTCCAGCATTCACAGCCAGTTCCTGTGACTTCCAAAGGCCGTGTCCCCCCGCTGGTCTACTGACACGGGTGGCCTTCCCAGTTCATACGGGTGGAGGATGTGTGGGCACCTGTTACCACACACTTTTCTGACTTGCCCCGCACGGCGCACTCTGGAGTTTTCAGCGGCGGTCTGTGAGTGGGTGCAGCGTGGCTCCCCTAGGGATGGGCAGACACGGTTCAGAAGTTCGGACCGAACTGGTTGAGTTCAGTCCGAACTCCGAACTTCTGAACCGCGTCCGCCCATCCCTAGGCTCCCCCCGCTCCACTTTCCGATGGGTGGCTAGATCCGTGGCTCCTGGGTGGCCCGGCAGGGTAGCATCTCGTCTGAAAACTCCCTCCAGCCTTGCCCCCCCTTCCACACTGAATCCCAGCCTCACTCCCCCCGCTCGCCCGCCCGCCCCCCCCAACACTCCTGCTTTACTTCCTCCTCTGTCTTGCTTCCCAGCCTTGTTTCCCTGCTTGCCTCTTGTTTAGCGAATTCCAGCTGTGCCTGCCATTCCAGCTCCCCCCGGCTTGCTGACTTGCTCCCCAATCCTGGCCTTGCTTAGATACCCTCATTTTCAGGTACCAAACTGGTGCTCAAACACTGTTTGAGACACACACCTCCCCCCAACCCCCAAAATGACATTTCAGTTCCCCAGCTTTTGAGTACCTGAAATAACCTGAAAACCTGGGGGCGGGGGGGAAATACTCCCCAAGATGTCTGAAATCTGGCGCTGGAAGTTGAAAAAATCAAGACAAAAATGGTATGTTGATATTTCGGGCACCCAGTTGGATGCTGTTTTCAAGCTGAGGTTTTTGTGTTGGATCGGGCACTGCGGATTTACGGGCATCCATTTGAACTCTAGTCCCAGACCTGATTCCCATCCCAAGTGCTAACCCATCTCTGACACCCCCTGCCCATCCTGACCCTGTGAATTTGGCCAAAGGTGACTTGTCGGGAGCTGGTGGATGCTCAGCACTTCGGAGACCTGTCTCCGATTGGGGTGTCTAAATAGTAACTCAGCTCTCTGGAGAATCTAGTTCCTAAATGAGATCCTTGAGCTTGCAGCTAAATCCAGAGGCAGGAAAGGACTTTACTGCAGCCCTTGGCGTCGGTGAGATGCTCCTGGATACTGCGTCCAATTCTGAGGGGCTGGAAAAACGGGGAATGGTTTCTAAAAATCTCTAGGATTGATTCAGTGTCTGGTAAACAAGTCTGACAGCGAGAGACTTGAAGAAGAAGTCAATCTGTTTAGCTCGTCAAAGAGAAGGTTAAAACAGAGGTTCCCAAATCGTAGGTCATGACCCCACCTGTGGTTGCACCATTTGCAGATGGGGGTCACCGTTCTGGTTGATCGGCTTTGCCTGGCTTTGTCACTGGGCAGGGTCAGACTGTTCTACATAAACCGCAACACAGGGACCTGCAGGCAAAGAGATTTGGGGAATGTTGTGTTAAAGAGTGACTTGAAGGTGTCTCCCTGGGGGAAAGTCCTGGAAAGCAAAGGCCTCTTGAATTGAGCTGGAGAGTCAGAGCAAGGACAGAAGGATAAAGCTGGATACATTCGAATTGGCAATAAAGCATGCATTTTTGACAAAGCAGGTGCTTGACCCTCCCAAGGACTTTGGGGTTCATCTGGTCCCAAAGGGGTACAAAGATATTTAAAAGGAGGCCCCCCCAAAAAGATGGTGAGCATTAGTTCTCTGCTGTTGCAGATGCTCGAACAAGAGGGAATGGGATTCAGTTGCAGCGAAGGAGATTTCATTTAAATATTAGGGGGCGGGGGGGGGATCCTAACTTGTAAGAACTGTCCGGCAATGGAATAAGCCACCCAACGAGTTTGAGGAATCTCCTTCCTTGAATGTTTTCCAAAAATGGCTGGACGAGCCTTGGTCCATGATGCTGTAGGCCAAGGCTATTGTGCCTTGGAGGGGTATTGGTCTAGGTGACCCCTGAGGGACCTTCCAACCGGCCAATTCCATGAATTGCAGGACCAAGTTTCAGTAAGTGCACGGATGCCAGATAAGCAAAATAAGTAATCGGAGAGCGGTTTATAAAGCTAAGGGTGCAATCCGGCGGCCCTATGCCGGGCGCGGTGTACGTACACCGGCGCACAGGCAGGCAAGCACACCGTGCGGGCCCACGGCACACCCCGTCCGATGCGACCCCCTGAGCCCACGCACGCCGCAGCCTGGGAGATGGTGCAAGAGCCGTGCCTGCTCCATCCCCCGGGGTGGAGGGGTTCGCATCGGTATTGGTGCGTTGTGGCCCTGCACGACTCGCTGGGCATTGCGTCGATGGGCGGCAGGTGCCGGCGGGCAGCATATGCCACCGCTTGGCTTGCACCCTAACGGAGAATTTGATAAGCGTATAAAGCTGGGTCGCTCTCATTGTGTTTAAGGGCTTATACATAAAGGGAGATTAACATAAACTCAGTGCAAGTGCTAACTTGACTTATAGGTATTTCTGTGTCTCTCCTTCCCATCAGATGCGTAAGTATTCACAGTCCGTAGTCCGTGCCAGTCTGGGTCACGTCAAACCAATAGCCCGTTCAACCCAGCATCCTGTCTCCAACAGTAGCAGCGTAGGTTGTTTTGAAGAAGTCCCCAACAGGTCACTGTGGAGTGATCCATTTCCTGCTGTTCGCTCCCAATATACATATTTTATGCCCAGTCCAGCCAGGAGCAAACTGATCGTCCTCAAAGAATGCTTCTCTGTGCTCGCATCTTCCCTGAACAGGTGGGTTTATTTAGTTTCCCCCTGGGTCTCTTTAAAAGGCCTCTAGCATCTTTGTTCTGCGTTTGTGGATAATTTCTCTTCCACCTCCGTGAGGTGGCTCCCCAAATCGTTTTCCTGACGGCGCCCCATCTGTCACGCAGACACGCTTCCCGGAGTGATCGGTATTCATGGCCCTCCCGTTGTGTGTCTCCCTGGGGGGCCTGTCTGCTCTCTCCCTGTGTTTGTCTGCTTGTGTCTCCCGCACGTTGGGGTTTCTAGTACAGCGTCATAACGTTTTGTCCTACCCCTGCCATCATGAATACCTTTCATTTCCCCCATCCTAGTGTGTCTTGGCATTTGACAGAGATCCCACAGATACCAAACGCCGCCATCACTTAGACGTTCATCCTGGAGATGTGGAAGGGTGGCTTTGGAAGAGACTTCGTGCGTTAAGGTTGATCTTCATAGCGTAATCCATCATTGATAAGTCGCAGCAACACCTCTGGTGCAGGGACTCCGCTAGAAACATGATGATAATAATAAGCCATAAGAATCTGTTCTGTGGCCGAACCAGGTCTGTGAGGGTTCTGAGGCAAGACAAATTATTGGGCGCCACAGGTCACCTACCTGGCCCTCCACCACAAGGTCTGAGTGCCACCACTGCTGCTGCTCCTCCCCTTCTGCCTCGGTCCACAGCACCGGCAACAGCCGGGCAGGGGCTGGCGAGCACTTCTTCCCGTGCTAGAATACTCTTGCCTCCAGCTGCCGAGGACTCAAAATCGGCTCCTGGGGGAAGGAGGGGTTGTAGAATTGGCGGGTAGTTCGCACAACAAGAAAGAAACTAGGGAAACAGCAGAAGGGAGAGCATGGCAGAGGCATTCGAGGAGAAAGGCCTGTAGCCTTTTTAGGGCTGAAATGAGAATGGAATTAACTCTCCAAACAATCTTCCGAGAATCTCGCAGCCCTGGCAAGATCTTGCGAGATTCTCACAAGAAACTTGAGAATCTCAAAAATGCCCCCCCCCCCCATTATCTGCGCACGCGAAAAATGGCTTCGTATGTGCAGAACGGCTCTGGTGGTCGTATTGGCGCATGTGCAGGCTGTTTTTTTGTTGTTCTTGCTATTTTGAGGTTCGCAATAATCTCTCGAGTTTTGGGTTTTTTTTGCAAGAATCTCAAGTTTCCTAGGAGTCTCTCATGGGAATCTCAAGACGAGAAAATCTTGTCAAGAAACCTGTTCTCGACAAGATTTCCGAGAAGGGGGAAATCTTGTTTCAGCTCTACTTTTAATCCTCTTAGGGCGCTGTTAGAGGTGCACTATTTGTTCAGACTAACAATAAGGCGCTTTCTTGGAAGTGCACAATGTAAAAACCAAGGGTGCATTCGCACTAGTAAATTTATGTGCGGCGTCGGTCCAGCACGCACAACAGAAAGTGTGCACTGAGTTGTTCCCACTTTCTTTAACCGCACAGCTCAAAGCTCCCCTCCCCAGCCTCTTCCCCGTGCCAGCCCGGATCCCCCTGAAGCTCCCCTCCCCTGCCTTTCCCCCCGATCCCCGTCACTGCTCTGGTTCGTCCGGGCCGGTGGACAAATGGCTGGAAGTGTGCGCTCAGATTGTTCTGACGTTCATACAAAGCGGGCAGATTCAAAGCCAACCTTGTGAAGTTAGATTTACCTCACCCAGTAGTGTTCTGGTTTCAAAGTTGCACTGGGCAGGAATAGCGCGCACAGAGGGCTTCAGACGTGCATGAAATATGCACGCACATTAAACAAAACAGTGCATATTTCATGCATGTCTGAAAGGGCTCTTAGATCCACTCTGCTTCTTAGGGGTGTATCGAAACAGCTGTTCCATCTTCACGTGCACGTGAAGTACGTGCACTTGAGACCTCGCATCTTCATGAATGTTAGACCCCTTGTCTTTCCCTCTGTTCCCCTTCCTATGTCTCTCCCCCAGCTCCTGTCTCTCAGATTGTAAGCCCTAGGGGCAGGGACCGTGTCTATTTTATTACTTTGTAAAGTGCCAGGTACACTGCTGGCGCTATATAAATGTTTGTTAATAATAATAATAATAATAATACTAATAATAATAATAATAATTAATAATCTTCACGGAACATTTCTGCAAAAATGGAACGGTTGGTCTGTTTTTCAGCTGAAACTCTGATCAGAAAAAATTCTGATCAGAATTACAGCCAACCCCCCGCCCCCAACCAAACCAAAAAATATTGGCCATCAGCCATGCACAAATGGCCACAAATAAAAGACTGCCGATGCCAGTCTTGGAGGCGCAGAGCGTGGGTTCATGGCCGCCATGGCAACCGTGGGTCTGTCTCAGGTAGTTGTCGGCGGGTACTGGCTCATCAGCTTCAGGAGCATCTGGACCGGATCAGTTTCTTAGCTCCCTCGCGGTCTGGCTTTCGTCCGGGTTAGGACACTGAAACTACACTTGTAGCATTGGTCAACAACCTCTCCCATGAAGCCGAACCAGGGTCATTTGACCCTGTTGATCCGGCTGCATTTGATACCGTTGATCACAAGTTGTTTGGTGGATCGGGTGTGGGACCGAGCTGGAGTGGGTGCACCGTTCTTGAATGGGTCTGCTTTTTCCTGGCCAGGAGAACTCAGCGTGTTGGGTGATTGTTCATCTTCTCCCTGGGACCTCACATGTGGAGTCCCACAAGGTGCCATCCCATCCCCTCTCCTGTCCAATGTGGACACGCACCCTTTGGGAGAGGTCATCGCCGGAGGGTTCGGTGCACGGTGTCATCAATGTGCTGATGACCCCCAGCTGTACCTCTCTTATTCCGCTGACCCAGGCTCGGCAGTCTCGGTGCTTACCCGGTGTCTCTCAGCTGTGGGGGACCGGATGCGGGCGAGCCGCCTGAAGCTGAATCCCGACAAGACAGAGGTGATGTTCGTGGGAAAAGCCGGGGGAGTGGTGGCCCCCATCATAGATGGGGTCCATCTTCTGCTGGTATCTTCGGTCCGTAGTCTGGAGCTGCTCCTGAATCCACAGCTTCGCCTGGATGTCCAGGTGGCAGCTGTGGTGAAAGACACATTCCACCAATTACATCGGGGGCGACGGCTGAGGCCGTATGT
Organism: Sphenodon punctatus; assembly: GCA_003113815.1. NCBI lineage: Eukaryota > Metazoa > Chordata > Lepidosauria > Sphenodontia > Sphenodontidae > Sphenodon > Sphenodon punctatus. The sequence goes on along the minus strand of QEPC01005668.1, from coordinate 1,995,662 downwards.
CTCCGACGCGGACCTTGCCACGATCATCCATGCTTTTATTACCTCAAGACTGGATTACTGTCACGTGCTCTGCGTGGGGCTACCCCTGGTGAGGGTCTGGAGACTGCAGCTGATGCAGAATGTGGTGGCTTGTCTTAGGGGGATGAGTCATCACAAGCACATTACACCGGTGCTCCGTTCGCTGCACCGGCTGCCGATAGTCTTCTGGGCCCGATTCAGGGTGTTGGTTTTGACCTTTAAAGCCCTAAACAGCCTGGGCGCCTCTTATCTGCAGAACCGCCTCATCCTCCAGGTCCTGGATTGGCCTCTGTGGTCGGCCGGGCGCGCCCTCTTTGATGTGCCCTGGATTTCCCGGGTGTCTACCATGAGGAGGGCGTTCTCAGTGGCCGTGCCGTGGCTGTGGAACTCCCTCCCACTGGAGGCCCGCTTGTCCCTGGGCCTCCCCTCTTTCTGACGACAGTGTAAGACCTGACTATTCTGCCAGGCCTTTGGCAAGGGGGACTGGGGGGGTGGGTAAGGGTGGGGAAATTATATTCTTTTACTTGCTCTGCCATGGGTTGTTTTTAATGTTTTATGTGATTTTATGTTAGGAGGATTGATTTTTATATGTTGTGAGCCGCCCCGAGCTGCGAACGCTGGCGGGGTGGCAAATAAATCTAATAAATAAAGAAATATAAATAAAATAGTGGCAGTGCCAAAACCGCTGTTTCGAGTATGAGCACTCACCGTTTTGCACATGCAAAAAATCGGCCCGGTGGTCATTTGAGCAGGTGCAAATGGCATTTTTTAAAAAAAAAAATCATTATTAGTTCATCCATTCCAATTGGAACCAGATGGAACGCTGTCGATTCTGATTTCCGATTGGAACAGATGAAACGCCCGATCCCGATCGGGAAATTTTAACAGGCAGCAGTTGACGTTCAGGAGGCCTAGTTCTCCTCCCCTTTCTGCGTCGATGCTGCGGCACCGGAGAGTTCGGACTCCCGTAGCAGCTGAGGGAAAGGAACTCTTCCTGTGACCAGTCATCACCGACATCGTGTAAGACTCATGACAAGGGGCGATTTCTGCCTCGGCCCGTCCCACACCAGAGATAGGAACGTTTCCCATCCTGGGCCGTGCTCGGATGTCCCTCAGAAAGGAGTGGATGGGTGGCTGAGGTGAGAGAGAGCCGCTTCCTTATTGTCTTGGGGCTTGTAAACGGTTGCCGGATCGCAGCCTTAGAGAAGAGTGACAGGTCTGGGTGACACAGTTCACGTTTTGGAGCGGCTACCCCCCCCCCAATCTCTGGCATGGCCCCAAATAATCTGAGCTTCCCAGCACCCTTTCCAGTTAAGAAAGTAATTCATTTTCTTTCTTTAATTTCCCAAATGGAAGCGAGTTGGCTGGCCTGGCAAGTGCCTGATTGATGTCTCTGAGAGAAAACGGAGTCCTAGACGTTTGCACAGCGGTGGGCACAGCTAGGGGGCACGGCAGGGCAGCTCTCTCCAGCACCCGCGCAAAGAGGGAGGATGGTTCAGAGGTTAAGGATGCTGGCATGGGACTTGGGAGGCATGGGTTTGATTCCCTCCTCTGCCACAGACTCCCTGTGTTACCTTGGGCCTGTCACTCAGTCCCTCTCTCCCATTCTCCATCTGTAACTCCTGAGTCCTGGTACCATGGTGTATTCCCCTACTCCTTTCATAACAACATTGTTGTGATCCTGTATTGTAACTGTTAAAACTGTCCTTATTACGTAACCTGAGAACTTATTTACAGAGATTGACTAGCACTTCAAAGCCGCCACTGTCTACCTGAGGATCCAGGTTCCAACTATCCTGTTAAATCCCAACTGCTCGCTGAGACCTCGGAATCTTCCGATCTGCCCCTTTCTTAAAGGTATTTACACCACAGAAATAATAGCCCCGTCCTACTTCATTGAGGTCACTAGTTTTAAAAAAAACAAATCCTCTTCTATATTAACAACTGAGCCAGAGCTCAATTGGGTAGCGGGTTTATTATCTGTGAGTATTAGTCACAGTTTGGGTATCCCCTTAGAGTACAAAATCATTTCTATGACCACACCTGGTTGTGTTTTACTTTGTTTGGGGGGGTTGTTTTGTTTTTGCAGGGGAGGAAGGGTATTCCCTTTGGCGCTTTTTCATTTTTCCAGTTAAGTTATTTTGGTTGTTTGGTCATTTCACTGTTTTGGTTGCATTATTTTTTGACAATTGTGCACATACACAGTAGTGCTAATGTTTATTTATTTATTTATTTATTTGTTTGTTTCGTTAAATTTATTGGCCTCCCCCTCATGCCTACGGCATCTCGGGGCGGCTTACACTATCATAAAAACACAATAATAATAAAATCAACAACAATAAAAACACCAACCCCACAACAGTTTATAAAACATCACTAAAACCCACTAAGACCCATAACCCTCCCACCCTCCCCTTCGAAGGCCTGGGCGAACAGCCAAGTCTTGCAAACTCGTTGAAAGGCCAACAGGCCCGGGGCGAGGCGAGCCTCCTCCAGGAGGGAATTCCATAATCGCGGTACGGCCACCGAGAATGCCCTCTCCATTGTGCCCCCCCCCCCGTTTTACACCGGGGACCTCAGAAAGGCGCCCTCGGTGGACCAAAGGGATTGCTCTGAGACGCGGAGGGCGAGGCGGTACCCGAGGTATGAGGGACCCAGACCGTGCAGGGATTTATACATCAACACTAACACCTTGAATCGGGCTCGGTACGCTATCGGCAGCCAGTGCAGAGCGCAGAGCACCGGTGTTATGTGTTCACGCCGTCCCGTCCCCGTGAGGAGCCGGGCCACTGCATTCTGCACCAGCTGCAGCCTCCGAACCAGGAACAAGGGAAGCCCCACGTAGAGCGCGTTGCAGTAGTCTAGCCTCGAGGTGATGAAGGCATGAATGAGAGTGGCCAGGTCGGGGCTGGAGATGTATGGCCAAAGCCTCCGTACCAGATACAGCTGGAGAAAGGTGGCTTTAGCCACTGCCTCCACCTGCCAATCCAGACAGAGGCCCGAATCCAAAACCACCCCCAGACTCCGAACCTGAAGAGCAACAGGTGGGCGAGCCCCACCCCCCAGCAGAGGGGCCAGCACCTCCCCCACCCTTCCCACCACCATCACCTCCATCTTATCGGGATTGAGCTTCAGTCTGCTCTGCCACATCCAATCCGCCACGGCCTCCAAACATTGGGAGAGTAATGAGACAGCAGGACCTGGGTCAGTTGAAAACGAGAGGTACAGCTGAGTATCGTCAGCATATTGGTGACATCGCACCCCGAACCCTCTCACGATCTCCCCCAGGGGCTGCATATACACATTGAACAACAGTGGAGACAGAACTGAACCATGCGNGATTGGAACAGATGAAACGCCCGATCCCGATCGGGAAATTTTAACAGGCAGCAGTTGACGTTCAGGAGGCCTAGTTCTCCTCCCCTTTCTGCATCGCTGCTGCGGCACCGGAGAGTTCGGACTCCCGTAGCAGCTGAGGGAAAGGAACTCTTCCTGTGACCAGTCATCACCGACATCGTGTAAGACTCATGACAAGGGGCGATTTCTGCCTCGGCCCGTCCCACACCAGAGATAGGAACGTTTCCCATCCCGGGCCGTGCTCGGATGTCCCTCAGAAAGGAGTGGATGGGTGGCTGAGGTGAGAGAGAGCCGCTTCCTTATTGTCTTGGGGCTTGTAAACGGTTGCCGGATCGCAGCCTTAGAGAAGAGTGACAGGTCTGGGTGACACAGTTCACGTTTTGGAGCGGCTACCCCCCCCCCAATCTCTGGCATGGCCCCAAATAATCTGAGCTTCCCAGCACCCTTTCCAGTTAAGAAAGTAATTCATTTTCTTTCTTTAATTTCCCAAATGGAAGCGAGTTGGCTGGCCTGGCAAGTGCCTGATTGATGTCTCTGAAAGAAAACGGAGTCCTAGACACTTGCACAGCGGTGGGCACAGCTAGGGGGCACGGCAGGGCAGCTCTCTCCAGCACCCGCGCAAAGAGGGAGGATGGTTCAGAGGTTAAGGATGCTGGCATGGGACTTGTGAGGCATGGGTTTGATTCCCTCCTCTGCCACAGACTCCCTGTGTTACCTTGGGCCTGTCACTCAGTCCCTCTCTCCCATTCTCCATCTGTAACTCCTGAGTCCTGGTACCATGGTGTATTCCCCTACTCCTTTCATAACAACATTGTTGTGATCCTGTATTGTAACTGTTAAAACTGTCCTTATTACGTAACCTGAGAACTTATTTACAGAGATTGACTAGCACTTCAAAGCCGCCACTGTCTACCTGAGGATCCAGGTTCCAACTATCCTGTTAAATCCCAACTGCTCGCTGAGACCTCGGAATCTTCCGATCTGCCCTTTTCTTAAAGGTATTTACACCACAGAAATAATAGCCCCGTCCTACTTCATTGAGGTCACTAGTTTTAAAAAAAACAAATCCTCTTCTATATTAACAACTGAGCCAGAGCTCAATTGGGTAGCGGGTTTATTATCTGTGAGTATTAGTCACAGTTTGGGTATCCCCTTAGAGTACAAAATCATTTCTATGACCACACCTGGTTGTGTTTTACTTTGTTTGGGGGGGTTGTTTTGTTTTTGCAGGGGAGGAAGGGTATTCCCTTTGGCGCTTTTTCATTTTTCCAGTTAAGTTATTTTGGTTGTTTGGTCATTTCACTGTTTTGGTTGCATTATTTTTTGACAATTGTGCACATACACAGTAGTGCTAATGTTTATTTATTTATTTATTTATTTGTTTGTTTCGTTAAATTTATTGGCCTCCCCCTCATGCCTACGGCATCTCGGGGCGGCTTACACTATCATAAAAACACAATAATAATAAAATCAACAACAATAAAAACACCAACCCCACAACAGTTTATAAAACATCACTAAAACCCACTAAGACCCATAACCCTCCCACCCTCCCCTTCGAAGGCCTGGGCGAACAGCCAAGTCTTGCAAACTCGTTGAAAGGCCAACAGGCCCGGGGCGAGGCGAGCCTCCTCCAGGAGGGAATTCCATAATCGCGGTACGGCCACCGAGAATGCCCTCTCCATTGTGCCCCCCCCCCCGTTTTACACCGGGGACCTCAGAAAGGCGCCCTCGGTGGACCAAAGGGATTGCTCTGAGACGCGGAGGGCGAGGCGGTACCCGAGGTATGAGGGACCCAGACCGTGCAGGGATTTATACATCAACACTAACACCTTGAATCGGGCTCGGTACGCTATCGGCAGCCAGTGCAGAGCGCAGAGCACCGGTGTTATGTGTTCACGCCGTCCCGTCCCCGTGAGGAGCCGGGCCACTGCATTCTGCACCAGCTGCAGCCTCCGAACCAGGAACAAGGGAAGCCCCACGTAGAGCGCGTTGCAGTAGTCTAGCCTCGAGGTGATGAAGGCATGAATGAGAGTGGCCAGGTCGGGGCTGGAGATGTATGGCCAAAGCCTCCGTACCAGATACAGCTGGAGAAAGGTGGCTTTAGCCACTGCCTCCACCTGCCAATCCAGACAGAGGCCCGAATCCAAAACCACCCCCAGACTCCGAACCTGAAGAGCAACAGGTGGGCGAGCCCCACCCCCCAGCAGAGGGGCCAGCACCTCCCCCACCCTTCCCACCACCATCACCTCCATCTTATCGGGATTGAGCTTCAGTCTGCTCTGCCACATCCAATCCGCCACGGCCTCCAAACATTGGGAGAGTAATGAGACAGCAGGACCTGGGTCAGTTGAAAACGAGAGGTACAGCTGAGTATCGTCAGCATATTGGTGACATCGCACCCCGAACCCTCTCACGATCTCCCCCAGGGGCTGCATATACACATTGAACAACAGTGGAGACAGAACTGAACCATGCGGAACGCCACACATCAAGGCCCGGGGGCACAATGTTTCAGCCCCCAGCACCACCCGCTGGCTTCTACCCAAGAGGAATGAGCAGAACCACCCAAGGACCGTCCCGCCCAGACCCCCCAGGTCTCGCAGCCATCTCAGCAGCAGCCCATGGTCCACGGTGTCAAAAACGGCCAAGAGATCTAGCAGGATCAAAAAGGTCAAACATCCTGCGTCCATCTTCCAGCGGAGATCATCCACCAATGTCGTCTCAGTGCCATAGCCGTGGCGGAACCCAGATTGAAAAGGGTCAAGGAAACCAATACTGTCCAGATGCACCTGGAGCTGCCGAGCCACTACCGGTTCAATAACCTTTCCTAAAAAGGGAAGATTAGAGACAGGGCAGTAACTGGTGAGTGCGTCCACATTCAAAGATGGTTTCTTCAGCAGGGGGCGCACCACAGCCTCCTTGAGGCTGGATGATAACCTCCCCTGCCGAAGGGACGCGTTGATTACCCTCGCCAGCACCATCCCCAATGACTCCCTGGAGGCTTTCACCAACCAGGACGGGCACGGATCTAATTCACAACTGGTGGCCCTAACACAGCGGGCCTGGGACAAGTCCCCGTCCAGGCGGAGGAAGGATGGACTGACCAGCTCCCACACCACCCAGAACAGCTCCGCTGGACGCGACTTTGCAGACGCTATGAGGGCAGCAAAGAATTCCTTCTGTGCTGTCCTCACAGCCTCAACATAGGACCGCAAATGGGTCCTATGGAGAAGTCGGTCAGATTCAGAGTGAATCCGACGCCAGTGTCACTCTAGTCTCCTACCTACCCATTTCATACACCGCAGCCCTTTGGTAAACCAAGGGGCCCTGCGGTGACGAGACAGAGGCAGTGGACGTCTCGGAGCCACCCTGTCAGTGGCCTCCCCCAGCAAGATATTCTAATGCTCGACCTGCTCATCGACCAAGTGACTGTCTGTATCCAAGGTTAATTCCTTCAGAGCCTCCTGGAACCGCTGTGGTTCCATCAGCCTCCAAGGGCGGACCAACCTAACTGGTCCATTCCCCTTCTGGAGGGGGTGCGCTGAGAGGCTGGCCTGTAGGAGATAATGGTCCGTCCATGACAAGGATGTGACCCTCACATCCCCCACTAACGGATCACCTGCCTCAAGGCCAGAGCAGAAGACTAGGTCGAGGGTATGCCCCCCCACATGGGTCGGGCAGTTGACCACCTGGGTGAAGTCCATGGTGGCCATGAACTCACGTTCTGCTCCTACAAGGCTGGCGTCAGCATGGGCGTTGAAGTCCCGCAAGACCAAAGTCCTGGAGGAGTTCAGCGCCACCTCCAAGGCCAGCTCTGCTAGAGCGGCAAGGGATGCCGCCGGACACGAAGGGGCCTGGTATACCAGCAGCACCCCAAGCTTGCCCTCCGCCAAATGAAACACTATATGGAGGGCTTCAATACCTGAAATCTCCTGGGCTGGATATCTCCTAACTGGCCAACCCTCTCTAAAAACAATAGCTACACCTTCTCCCTGGCCCCCTGTGCGGGGCTGGTGCTGCACGGCATACCTGGCCGGAACCAAGTCCGCTAAAACTGGTCCCGCCCCCTCATCCAACCAGGTCTCTGTAATGCATGCAAGGTCCTCCGCCTCATCCAGAATCAGCTCCCGGATAACCGGGGCCTTATTCACGATGGACCTTGCGTTCAACAGCAATGTTGCCAGAATAACATCACTGGAATACCAAAATAGCAACAAACAAACAAAAAAACCAACAACCAGATATCACCAAAATGGGTGTCTGATGTAGCCTAAAACCCTAAACGGCCTGGCCTCTAAAGAACTGAAAGACCGCCTCTTTCCTCCCGTCCTGTCACAGCCTCTGAGCTCAGCCTCTTGGTGCTTCCGTCTGCCTGACACAAATTTCCACAACACGGGCACGTAGAGAGGCGTTCTCAGTAGCTGCCGCACATTTATGGAACTCCCTGTCCTTGGTGACTCCTCTAAGCCCGAGCCTGCTTATCTTCCGTAAGTGATGCAAGGCAGGGATAGAGTTGGGTGGGATTGAGTTTGGGGAGGGAGGGTTCAGGGAGTTGGTGTATGGTTTGCGGGGGTGGATTTTAGATTATAATTTTTTTTAAAAAAAAGAAATATGTTGCAAATTGCTCTGAGCCTTAATAGGAAGGATGGGAATTTTAAATCCTTAATTAATTTGATAGATATCAATTACAACCAGCTGGAACCACCATTTTAATTTGGGGTAGTGCATATTTGATGACCTAGGGGGGAGGGTTGGGGGGGTACTCGTTTCAGCTCTGGTAATTAGGGTTGTGTGCGTAACTTAGAAAAACTTTTTTGTTCACACTAAAGATAATAATCAATAACATGGAGAGACCTTTTCTGGGTTCTCCTTGCAAGAAGAGCTTGACAGAGTGTGCTCTGCGTAGCTCTCCGACAGAAGACAAAGAGGTAACCTGAGGGGGAGGAATGAGCCCCTTGGTCCAGAGAAAGTTTGGGGCGTTAGAGGATGCTTCAATCCAAGAGTCGTGGTGGCAGGAAATGAACAAATGACAGAGAACTACAGCAAGACCATGTCCCAATAGAAACAAGGCCTAGACTGAATACTAACCAGGCTGTCCAGCGATGGGCTGGTTTCGCCGTCAATCAAGAGTGGACAGACACCCTCTGATGACATTACAGTTTAATGGCCTGGATACAGCGTGTGCAGAAGGCGACCCTACCGTTTCCGTTTTCTTTTTATTTATTTATTTATTTATTTTATTTTAAATTATTTTTTAGAGAATCACCGTGCGTGCGCCAACAGCCGCCGGGCCGCACTGCACACGCACGTCCCTTTTCCAAGAGGGCAGCGGTAGGATTGGGGGCCATTTCGGGAAAGGGCTGTTCCTACGCAGAATAGACCGGTGCCTGTTTTGCACATGCACAGTTTTTAAAAATAAATACATTAATTAAAAAACAAAAAAAACACAGATGAAAGCAAACATTTGCTTATTCATCCATTTTTGTATTTTAATTACTAAAGCAAATGGGGCGTTGTTCATTTTAGTCATTAAAAAACTAAACTGAAAGCGACACCCCTAGCAGTTAGCCAACGCGATGCAGAAGGCGTTGATGACTGATGATGATTCTTATTTATTAATTAAATATTTATAGATGACCAGCAATGAAGAGTCACAATTAAAGAGAGAGGCCCCTGCCCTGAGGGGCTTACAAAAGGAAGAGAGGCTGGGGGGAGGGGTACGTAGGGAAAGACAGGGAGACACTCGGGAAGTTGCAGGGGCAGGTGCTTAGCTTAGTGACAGGGTGGGGCAGCGGGATCCTGAAGGACAGGAGAATCATAACAAAGTGACCAATAGGGCTGAGGATTTGAGGAAGGCCTGGCAGAAGAGCTGGGTTTTTTAGGGGGGTTTGAAGGTTGTGAGGGAGGGAACAGTGTTAGCGTGCGTGAGCGGGCATACAGGAAGGGAGTTCTAGGCATCAGTCTAGATGATCTCAGTGGTTCCTTTGGACACCCTGGCACCTGCCAGGCTCTTCCAGGAGGGATAGGGAAGTTTGGGCTGCACGGTATCTCCCTGTTCAGCTAAAGCGACCAAGCACTGGGCTTGGCAGGGGAGAGAAATCCAGGCCACAGGAATCGTGGAAGGACTTGGGTATCCTTCGAATTCCTCCTGAAACTCTCCTCCTTCAGTCAGGGGGCGTCTTTAGACATAACAAAGTTCGGGAGTCAAAACCCGCAAGCACGTGTTTGGCCGTTGTGTGTAAACAAAGCACCATAACAATCCCAATCCCCATTTGGCCGCCCGTTGAACACACGGTGTGAACGCTGTTGCATCACAAGGACAGTCCGCGTGTTCCGGCTGAACATGCGGCCAACGTTGTGTCTAATGATGTCGCGCGGTGTGTTAGCAGGTGCAACACGGGGAATGAGGCAGCAGCGCTGGCGTGCTGAGATCGGGGGGCGAGCAAAACACCGATTTTCCCCGCGATAGGCTGCATGTCTAAGCAGCGCCACATGGTGAACACGGGGCCAAACCGGTGTTCATATCAAGGTCAATACACACATTCAGACCCCCGTTGACATTATGTCTGTCACCCAAGATCTCCCTGGCTCCTCATCCTTTTAGTCCCCTTCCTGACTTTCGTAGGGTTCCCCTGCTCCCCCTGTCACTAAGCTAAGCTCGTGCACCTGCAACTTCACAGCTGTCTCCCTATCTCTCCCTTTGCTCCCTTCCCTCGTTCATCTTAGATTGGAAGCCCACCAGGGCAGAGAAATGCCTCTTTACTGATTATTGTAAAGTACATTGCTGGTGCAATAATATTAATAACAATCGATACGATCCCCTGTCAAATTGGAGAGGATGGTTCTGTGGGTGTCCCCCATCCCTGTATGAAAAATTGGGGGTTCGATCCCTCCATTTCTCAAAGGTACATCCCATGACCCAATGGAGAGGGAGGTTGAGCTGAAATGGGGTGTAAATTTTGTTCCTGCAAGTAATACCCCCAATTTTGGGCAGCCCATTGGCTACCCATGCAGTATCCGCCTACTGAGGTGGGTAATTGACTACCCCAAACACTGGGCATTCCCGTTACCGGGTAATGGACCTTCCATTGTACCAACCCTTTCCGGATTACTGCGTTACTGGTTTATAAGGCTGAACAAGAAGCAGAAATATTTCCTCATGAGTAAACTTGCAATTTCAAGAACCGGGACCAAGATCTTACGAGATCTCCATTCTAGAACAAGTTCTCGGGTGATAAAATCAAATATATGCATTGCGCTTGCGTGAAATAGGTGCTACGCTGTTCTGTATATGCGCAAAATGCCCACTGCCCTTAACCAAAATGGAGACAATAGCATTGCCGCCATTACGTTAAGGGTCGTGGATTACGCCTGCGTAAAATGGCTACTAGCCTGTTTCCTACATGTGCAAAATGGTGACTGCCCTTAACCAAAATGGCAGTGACGCTATTGCCGCCATTTTGGTTAAGGACAGTGGGCATTTTGTGCATGCACAATATATTCTGGCAGCCATTTGTGCGCGCACACAGTGATTTTTATTTCTTATTTTATTTTACCGCCAAGAACTCAGCAAAACAGTCCCGGGGGGGTTTATCTGCAAAGTAAGACTGAAACGAGATCTCGGAAAAGTGGGAAATCTCATCAAAATCACATCAAAACAGAAGGGCTGAAACAAGACCTTGCAAAAACAAGGAATCTTGTCGGAATCGCGGTTCTCAGACCGTGACCAACCGAGAACCGGGATTTCAATGAGATTTCTCACTTTTGCGAGATCTCGTTCCGGCCCTTCTTCCCGAATTTCCGCATTTTGTCGTTTCCATTGTCACCCGCACACACAACAAGAGGGACCTGGGCCCAACCAATGGATGAATGGGAAGGGATGGGGAAATGGTAGACGGCTAACTTGGTAAACGGCACTAAAGCGAAAGCCGGCACTCGCTAACCGAAAGCTGGTAACCTGGGGACCGTTTAATGCCCAATCCATCTGGGACGGTGCAGCTACCGCAATTCCAGTGGGCCTACCAAGGCCCATTTCTGCTCGCTAGAGGCGTTGGCTTTTAGGGACTCCCTTGTACCAGCCCTCAGCAGTGCTCTCTGCCAATGCAACCTTGTTTCCCGAGTCCCTTTCCTTAGCCCCCAGAACTGGGGAGGGGGCAGCTCCACCATCGCTGTTAAGCTGCTGCGACTGTCAATCCCATTCTCTGTTATCGGCCACACAATCCCCAGTTGCACAGCAGCTGCTTGGGCATTCGGCGCGTCATTATGCATGGCCCCGGGCCCCCCAATCTCCGCTAAGTCTGCTCTATCCCTTCCTAATCTCCCGTAGGCCGCTTTCTTGTGACATTGCTTATTTCACACCTACTTTCGCCATTTCCTCTCCTAATCTCCCCCTGCCTCAGCTGTTCCAGGGCCTCGGGACCGCTAGGAGAGACTCGTAGGCAATCGCAGCAGCTGTGACATCAGATGGGTTGCATTTTAAATGCTGTTCTAAAATCTAGCCCACTCTGGGGCGATGCGACATTTGTAATAACTAAGATGTGTCAGAGCTCAAGCCTGCTGTCCCGCCAAAGTCCTGCACCCTTTGACCTTGGAAACAAGGGAGCAGGGCTGCCTGGGCCCAGTTTTTTCCTCCACTTCCACGGGCTCCAGAGTAGGGCTGTAGCGGAATGTCGCAGCGGTAGCTATTTCCGCCGGAAACAGCGTTTCCGCAATTAGTGGTACGGCGTGGCAGAGGCTTTCATTCAGCTAATTTCATTCCGCTATTCCGCAGTTCCGCTAAATTAATTCCGCTACTTCGCAGAATAGTGGAAACATGACATTTTCGCTACTTCCGCAATTCCACCAGCGCCACAAAATAGCAGAATAGCGGTTTTCCGCAATTTTTTCGCAGTTTCTGCAATTTTTCTGCAATTCTGCGATTTGCAGAATGCCGGCCGAATTAGCGGAATGTCCGCAGAAAAGTCGCGGTGTGGCGCGGGCAATTCCGAAATTGCGGAACGGAATCGCGGTGCGGTAACAGCTGCTGCCGCATCAGCCCTACTCCAGAGCGGCCTCCATTTTTACCCGTCATCAATGGGGTCCCATGGAAGGTGTCCCCAAGGGCGCAGAGCCATGGGGAAGGGAGAGAGGGTCACCAAGGGCCCTGCATGGGGGCCAGTGAAGACATGCTCCCAGCCCTTGGTTAGGGATGGGTTAAGCTAAATATGGGCCTGGCATTGCTGCCACCAATCAGCCGTTTGGCACTGCTGATCAGCCCCAGTCCTGTCAAGGGAGAGACTGGGGAGGAGGCTGGGGCTTCCGCAACCAGAGAACAGCAGCAGTGACCGGTCCGGGGGTGATCCCGAGCAAGCCCTAGTGCCAATTAAGGCCCGCTACAGCATCGTTAAGGAAGAATGAAGATGCAGGGTGTAGCATCCCACCCAAAAGGGGGAGAGGGTACGGCTGCCCAAATTGTGATACCGCGCCTCTGCTCATGGGCCCGGTCCCTGTCTGACCTGCCCCGCGGTCAGGTCCATCACAGGGCTTTGAGTAATGAGCGCTGTTGCCTTGCTGTTCCCACACAGTCACGGCGTGGCTGGGGGCAGGATAGTAGGTGCGCCAGGGGAGGGTGGGTTGGTCATGGCTGGGTGCCCACACATGTGACCAGCACCTCGGCGGGCCCCGGGGCGTGGCAGGATGGCTGGCAGTGGCCCGCCCCGGTTTCCTTGCAGGGTGTGGACCGTCTGCTCTGCTCTCCGCCCTGTCCCTGAAGTGCCTCGGGGCACACGGGGATTGGCCAGGATCGTCTGACTGGATCCAAAGACTTATTATTCTCCAGCGGCTTTTAGGCTCCGCTGCCGGTTCCCCTTACTATTCGTTTCTCCCTCTTTACCTTCCCCTTTGAAATTGGTTTTAAATGGATTTCCTATTGTTTGATGTTTAATTTTAAAAGCACTCCCAAGTGTCATGGGGGGTGGGGGAACTATAATAATAATTAATACAAATCTATACTTTGGCCAGCTCTAGTGAAAGTCTGCTTCCTCTCAGATTTTAGAATAACTGAGACTGGGTGTTTTTAGACATTTTATTTATTTATTTATTTATTTATATTTATTGACCGCCCCCTCATGCCCACGGCATCCCGGGGCGACTCACAACAAATAAAACAATAGTAAAACTCATAAAACATTATCAAATAAAAATAGTTGAAAGAATAATCCCCCCCAACATTTACTATACACCCCTCCCCCCCCCAAATCCCCCCAACCTATCCTAACCTCCCACCCTCCCCTCCAAAGGCCTGGGCGAACAGCCACATCTTACAGGCTCGACGAAAAGCCAACAGACCCGGGGCCAGGCGAGCTTCCTCCGGGAGGGAGTTCCAGAGTTGCGGCTCGACCACCGAGAACGCCCTCTCCATTGTGGCCCCCTGTCTCACACGGGGGACCTCCAAGAAGGCGCCCCCGGCAGACTGCAGGGATCGCCCTGAGGCACGGAGGGCGAGGCGGTCTCTTAGGTATGAGGGGCCCAGACCTTGTAGGGCTTTATAGATCAACACTAACACCTTGAATCGGGCTCGGTGCGCTATAGGCAGCCTGTGCAGAGTGAGGAGCACCGGTGTTATATGCTCCTGCCTTCCCGTCCCCGTAAGGAGACGGGCCGCCGCATTCTGCACCAGCTGCAGCCTCCAAACCAGAACCAAGGGAAGCCCCACGTAGAGCGCGTTGCAGTAGTCCAGCCTCGAGGTGATGAAGGCGTGAATGAGAGTAGCCAGGTCGGGCCTGGAAATGTATGGGTGCAGCCTCTGTACTAGATACAACTGGCGAAAGGCGACTTTAGCCACCGCCTCCACCTGCCGATCCAGACGGAGACCCGGATCCAAAACCACCCCCATACTCTGAACCTGTTGGGCTACCGGAGGGCAGACACCCCCCTCCCCCCAGAGGAACCGGCACTTCTCTCGCCCTACCCACCACCATCAACTCCGTCTTATCAGGATGTCTGAATGTGTGTTTTGACCTTGATATGAACACCGGTTTGGCCCTGTGTTCACCATGTGGCGCTGTTTAGACACAGCCCATCTTGGGGGAAATCAGTGTTTTGCTCACCCCCCCGATCTCAGCACACAAGCGCTGCCACGTTGTTCCCCGTGTCGTACCTGCTAACGCACCGTGTGTTATCATTAGACACAACGGTGGCCACGTGTTCAGCCGGAACACGCAAATTGTCCTTGTGATGCAATGGTGTTCACATCGCATGTTCAACGGGTGGCCAAGTGGGTGTTGGGATTGTTATGGTGTATACCCACAGCAGCCAAAAACGTGCTTGGGGGTCTTGACTAGGGCTGTAGCGGAATATCGCAGCGGTAGCTATTTCCGGCGGAAACAGTGTTTCCGCAATTAGTGGAACGGCATGGCAGAGGCTTTCATTCCGCGGTTTCGTTCCGCGGTTCCGCTTATTTAATTCTGCAACTTAGTGGAATCGTGGAAACATGACATTTTAGCTATTTCCGCAATTCCGCCAGCACCAAAAAATAGCGGAATAGCGGTTTTCCGCGATTTCCGCAATTTTTCCGCAATTCCGTGATTTGCAGAATTCCGGCGGAATTAGCGGAATATCTGCAGAAAAGTCGCGGTGTGGCGCGGGCAGTTCCGAAATGGCGGAACGGAATCGCGGCGCGGTAAAAGCTGCTGCCGCATCAGCCCTAGTTTTGACACCCGATCTTTGTTATGTCTAATGTCGCCCACCATCGAGTAACAAAGACGAATTAAATCTCCTCCCGTTATTACTCTGTCAGGGCTGCTCGGTTTTGTTGGGCCAAAGCCCATCTATTCAGAAGGAATCAGGTTTGCCTTTGCAGACAGGGAACGATGGAGACTTCACTCCCTTCCCTTCCCTGGGCAGCCTGTCCCAGTGGTTAATCACCGACACGGCTAAACATTTGTACCTTGTTAATTAGAATTTGTTTGGCTTTATCTCCGCGACGCCATAGACAGCCCTTAATGCCCCTTAATTTCTGAGCATAAATACTACCATGAAGTCTCCCCTTAACCTTCTCCTTAATTAACAAAGCAGATTGAGTTGACACCAGTTACTGGCCAATTTGTCTGGGGCTGTTCTCTTCTTTAATGCTTGTTATCCCATTCTGTGTGTGCGCCCACTATTCTTTCATAGACAGGGACCCATGTTGACGGCATTTTCCGCTTTGGTGGCAATGGGGGGGGAAACATAGTGACCACCGGTCCCTGGCTATAGACGGGATGGCTAGAGGCTAGAAGGACAGGTAACCCGAATCTCCCCGTTACAGCCTGTTTCCAGGGCCGGCCCCAGGGTTTGTGAGGCCATGTGCGAAGTCTTGGTGCGTGGCCTAATTTGCATAATTTGGACCTGCCTAATTATGCAAATGTGTAAATTTACATAAATGTTACTCCTTCTGGACAGGAAGGATTCCCATTCTCCACCCCTCCGAGCAGCCATGGAGAAGCACGGCCTCCCCATGCTTCTCCCTCCTCCCCCAGTTTGGCACCCCTTGGCTGCCTTACCTGGCACTCAGCTGAGCAGACATAGACAAGCCTGGCCTCCCAATGCTCCCCCCGCCCCCTCCCCCATCTCCCCAGCCGAGGGTCTATGACCACACTCCCCAGGAGTGGTTCCACTACAGGGGCAGCTGAACGGGCAGTGAGGCAGGCACAGAGAGACTGACTGCGTCTGCTGCCTTACTGGGGGAGGGGGCGGGGGGAGCTTAGCCAGCCTGGCCTCCAGGGCCTGTTGCTTCTTGGTGCCACCTGTGCCTTGTGCCCGCATGCCGTG
Source organism: Sphenodon punctatus (assembly GCA_003113815.1). Taxonomy (NCBI): domain Eukaryota; kingdom Metazoa; phylum Chordata; class Lepidosauria; order Sphenodontia; family Sphenodontidae; genus Sphenodon; species Sphenodon punctatus. The sequence goes on along the minus strand of QEPC01005668.1, from coordinate 1,979,495 downwards.
CGACTGGTCCAGAGGCGCTGCTATCAAACACACAAGACACCCAAAATGCAGCCAGCCTATTAAGCGCATTATGCCATGAAAAGAGACATATAACCAGTTCAGTTGTGCCCCCATAATCAGTTCACGCTGACCCCACCCCATAACCAGTTCATTTGCACCCTCGCCCCCATATAATAAATTCACGCTTCCCCCCCCACCCATAACCATTTAATTTGTGCCTCCGGGGCAGCGTGAATAAATTATACGGGGGGCACAAATGAACTAGTTTGGGGGTGGGTGGGTTTAAAGACAGTATTCCTGTTAGTAATAACTTCATTGAGAAGCGTTAGTGAAATAGCAGTCATCATCTCAGAACCATATTTGCAGATTTATTTTCCAAGATAGAATAGATATTGCTTTACATCCTAAATTCCTGCCTAAGACAGTGTAAGTAAAACAGTTGTGAGAATGTGGCCCTATTTACACGGGCCTCTCCTACCCATGAACATGCAGATTTCTGTGTGTTCATGGGTAGGGGAGCCCCGTGTGAATGACGCGGCGCACGCGCCCTCGGTGAGGGGGTGCGTGCATGTGCATGCCCACCTAACACACATCCCCACTCACCCCCCCCACTCGTTCCCACGCATGGAGCAACCGGGGGAAATGGCAGTTACTCCGTGGGTGCAGATGAGTGGGGGGTGAGTGGGGATGTGTGTGCGGCCGTGTGCATGCCCCGCCCACATACTGGTGTGCCCCCCTCCCCCCGAGCAGAATCATGTAAAAACAGTCTGTGAGGAGCCACTCAAAGAAAAACAGAAGGTCGCTGCCTTGTAAACATGGTCCTTCGAGATGGGTTTGAACATTCTCACAACACCCACCCTTCCAGCCCTGCATGGAATTTTTTTCTTATATTCCTAGAAAGGGTTGGAAGGAGCTGTCATTCTGAGGGGGAGAGTCAGTGCTTTTTATGCTAGAGGATCTCGAGACCATCACGTGGTCTATTTGTCGACGCACCCCCCACAATCTGACATGGAGACATAATTTTGGTTATAAATCAGGCCGCACTCTTTATTAAGAACAATCTGAGGCCAGTGGGTAATTACCCAAAGCAATTCTGGGTCCAGTATGCTTAGCTAACTCAACTTTTTAATTAACTCGGGCGGACTTAGGTGTGCCTCCCAATGTCAGCTCCGCTTAACAAACATCAACGACCCCTTCTACAGGCCCTGGCCATGGCCGAACGGGGAAGGGTGAGGTGTGCAACCCCACCCTATACCAAGTAAGGAGTTAATGCGCTATTGAGGGTGAGGACTGTGCCCATCCTTGCTCCCCGTGCTAATGCACACTCCCCGAGACGCAAAGCCCAGGTATGCTGCACTCCCACATTACCTGGGAGTCACATCCCCATCTCTTAAGGAGATGACTTCATATTACTTATGCCCTACCTATTTACCTACTTTCACATACTGGACCCCTGCTGAGTGCGACAATATTTACCCATACTTAAGGAACGAAATCAATCAAAAATTCAACGAATTGCTGTATATATGACTGTCAATTCCCCTATTTAAAATGCATTCGAATGACTACTCCGAAACAAAATTGTCCTAATCCGAATTGACTGATTGCCTATTTAACCTATTCTCCACTGCGAAGGAGGCAAAACCAAATGACCCATAAACCTGGGTTACTCATTCAAAATTCTTCCTTGGCCCCATAATGGTGACCAGCTGACCCGCAGTGGAAGAGGGGAGGTGGGTGGGGCTGACTGTTCACCCTCCCTAGCCAGAGTGATGTGCTCTCAAAACGGCAGGGAGTCAACCCCTCCTACAAGGGGCGGGCTCCCCTGCCCCACGTGACACCTTCTTTCGCGCCTCTGGGGGGAGGGTTGCCAAGCAATCCCCACAACGACACCGGAGGAGCCCTCTAATGGGCTTCCTTCAACAGCGGCACACGCCTCTCCTGCTGACAGGATGGGCGCAACAAATTCCCGTCGCCGCCATTTTGCGGCGAAGGGACTATTTGAATAGGGTGAGCGTGCAGAACCCAGTTGTGATAATGTTTGGCGCTATCTCGAAGAACCTTCTTTACAAGGTAACAACCTTCTGATCACTCCCATGGGGAAGAGCTGTTCGTAAACAAACAGCTTTATCTCCCAGCCCGATAGGTGTTGTGGTGGCCCCCTGCTGCTCCTGCAGCCCTACTAGGAGGCAGAGGCAGGTGAGGAATGGGGACCAGAGCCAAGGAGGGGAGACAGAAGAACTTATTGGGGGAGAAGCTGGGTGCAGCCTGCTGCCCAGCCAGGCAAGCACAGGGGCATGTGTGGCCGCACATGTGGTACATGCCTGAGGTCGGCCATGCCTGTTTCTCAAGCCCCTTCTGCTGCATGGTGTATAGACCACCAGCATGGTGACTGCAAACAGGCCTAGATGGCTGATGAAGCCTGAACCAGCTCACTGTTAAGAGAGTTCCGCTCACTGCACTATAACGAATTGCCTTAATAGCCAGAAAGCAGAAACATTACCGTATCGGGCATCATCGGAAAAAGTTGGCTGAAGTTGTTTCAGAGGAATGAGATGGACAAAAACACAGGAAAGAGCATAATAAAGTATTGTGTCACAGTGACCTAGCCAGTGACAAAAACAACAAGGTGGGCAAAAAGCTCAGGATGCACATTGTCTAATATGTTGCATTGTAGTGATCTAGCCAAGGGCACAGGAAAATTTTAGGGAGAAGACAACAAAACAAGATGTTTGGGGGGGTGAAAAAAAGGTAACGGCGGGAAATCAGTCAAAGACTTCCCTTCGTTACCTTGTAAGATGCCAGGATTGTCAGGAATGGCTTTTATGCCATTTTAATCTGCAAGTCATTATAACAACAATAAAACGGCATTTATTTCATAGACAGAACATTGAGTTGTGTACAGATCCAATGTAGCATCGTTGATTGGTGTTGGACTTTGACCTGGGAGACCAGGGTTAAAAATCCCATCTTAACCATGAATTTAGTGGGTGGCCTTGAGCAAGTCACTTTTTTTCAGTCTCAGTCATCCCACCTGTACAATGGGGAATGGTAATTATAAACCTTAATCACGAGGTGCTTTTGAAGGGGGTTTTAAGCCCCAAAGGTATAACTGAATAGTGGGCAGGGAGAGCACAATAAAGCAGCTGACCCCTAGTCTGTATATAAACATAACACAGCCAGTGCCATACTGGATCAGACTAATGGTCCATCGAGCCAAGCATCCTGTCTCCGACAGCCATTAATGAACCTTCCTTACAAGAACTTATTCAATCCTTTTTTAAACCCACTTCTGCTCCTGGCCTTGACCACATCCTCTGGCAGCAAATTTTAAATCTGCTGCCATTAGTTTCACAGAGTATCCCCTAGTTCTAGTACGATTTGAGAGGGTAAATAACCGTTCCCGATTGACTCATTCCACCCCACTCGTGATCATATAAACTCCTGTCATATCCCCTCTCGGATGTTTGTTCTCCAAGCTGAAGAGCCCCCAACCTAACCAGCCTCTTGTACAGAAGTCGTATCATACCCTTGATCGTTTTGCCCTTCTCTGCACCTTTTCCAGCTCTACTATATCCATTCTGAAATGGAGGTGACCAGAACTGCACACAGTATCCGCACCCAACACTGTGATATTTCCTGTTTTATTCTTTCTCCCTTTCTGAAGAATTCCTCTAACATTCTGTTTGTCTTTTTAACTCCCGCTGCCGCACACTGTGCTGAGCATTTCAATTAATTGTCCTCAGTGACTCAAAGAACCATTTTTCTGAGGGGGTTGCCCCAAATTTAGCTGTTTGAACCCAGAAGCTTAGTTGAAAGGGAACTCTTCAGAAGGAGCTGCCTCCAGTCTGTGCTGACATGCCTGGGAGGGGATCCCCGGAGTAAGGGAAGGAAATTTAAGAGTATTATGATGGAGACGTTGGTGCTGTTTTAAGGTTTGTGAACCAAAATCCACAACCAGGTGAGAGTCCTGGTTGAACAGGGGAGAAAAAGAGATTGGTAACAACAGCGAGTCTGGTGCTTGGTTTGGTGGAAACAAGGACCCCCCCGTCCTGGCAGCAGGCAAGCTGGGGTGAAGCTGTTAAAAGCAGTTTGAACTCTGAAAGCAACTATGGGCATGAAAAATAATATTTGGCTCCAGTTACTGGAACAGCCCAGCTGGGCAGCTGGAGAAGAAAGATGTATACAACAAACCTGTCCTTTATCGGACACTCCTGGAGCAGCAGCTGTGAGATATCAGCACAAGGTAAAAACTCTCTTATATTCCAGTTCCTGGGCCACGGCCATCTCTCTGCCATGCTGCTAGCAAGCACCAGCTTCCTTTCTCTCTGCGCAAAGTATCAAACCACTCCTGTCCCCAGAAGTGAATGTCTAAAGTAGACCCGTAAGCCAGCCTGTAAGACTTGATAACTGAATCAGTTGCAATAATCAAGAACCGTTACTGAGATCTCGGGACAATCTTGATAATGGTTCAAGATCTCAGTATACTGTTTCCTGTCAGTTACCGTTTCCTGTCGGTTACCGTGACCGTTTACTGTTAGAGCTTACCATGTATTGTGTCCTTCCCTGTTATGTCCAGGCGCAAAACGGCCACCACGAGTGTTCTGCACATGCACAGCGCTCTTTCAAGATGGTGCCAATGGCATCACCGCCATTTTGGAAAAGGGTGGCCATTTTGCCCATGTGCATTGCCAGGAAGAATGTGGTATATGGTCAATGGTAACAGCAAACGGTATGTCGAGAAAAAAATCTCGATCGAGAAGCTGTTGAGAACCAGGGCTTTATCTTGATTATCGATTTTTGCAAAAAATGAGTCGAAAGCAGTGATTCTCGGCAACAGTCGTGAGAAAATCGAGATAGAATTTCAGCCGTATTGGTAACCCAGGCTAGCAGAGAGGCGTCCTGACTTCATCGCCATTAGAGAGCTGGCCACGACACCAGAGTAGCAGCCTTCATCTACACAATGGCATCACTTCCCCAGGGCCTATTCGGTCAGCACAGCCTGCTAGGACTTAAACTGGAATTCTGCCCAGTTACTGGTTTTGACATAACTGGGCATGCCCGTTGGTCCAATCAGAATTTGAATTGGCTGAAATTCTGATTGGAATTCTGATTTATTTTTTATTTTTTTTAAACAATCCAGCATATTGCGTGTGCAAAATGGCCCCCACCCTACGCTGAAATGACGGCTGCCATTTTGGCAAAGGGCAGTGGCTATTTTGTGCACGTATAGACCAACCGTGGCTGTTTTGCAGATGCACCAATAAACCGATTGGAATTCCGAATGAAAATTGATTTTGATCGGAATTCCGATTAAAATTCTGACGGCCGTGGTATTTCCACTTAACTGTTCCACCGAAACGGAGTGGACTCTTTCGAACCAGTCCTCCAGCCTGCTTCCCCCATTGACTGCTTGGAGCTATAGAAAGGGTATTGGGAATCAGGAAGTGTCCAAGCCATAACAGAATACTGAGTCGCAATATAAGAATTTCATAATGAAGTGATTCATTCCCTGCTTTTCACTCTCAACTCCTGATGATCTGAGGTCATGTCCCCCAACCTACTTGCCTAATAGCTATGAATAGACCTATCCGCCAACATCTTATGCAAAGTTGATGAACAACCAAATAAACCAAGTCACAAATAAATATACAAATTTTGCAACAGGAGCCAATACAAAAATGAAAAGAACTGAATTTTATTTAGCCATTTAAATTTGCACATCCCCCCCCCAAACACACACACCCCAGCTCTGTCCTAGACTGTAGGTCACGGAGGTAGCTACCCCAGTGGATTAACTGAAAGCCTTGAGACTCGCACACAGGCCATCCGATTAAACCTGTAAGAGAACCGATTCAACGGTCATAATTGGTCCCTGCTGACCTAGCCACCCAAGCGGTGTCTGCGTCAGCCCCATGTATGGATTCCGATTCCCAGGGCACTGAGTCTTGATGAATTGGGTCCATCAGAATCAAGCCAGCTAGAAAGTGGAAGAGGATAAGGCATAATTTGAGCTGTCTCTGTCCCCGGGCTGCAGTCCCAGGGAGACAGATAAAAGCACCGCTTTCTATCAGATCAATTTGATCTCTCGCTGACTTGGGTGTAAATGAAAACCTGGCAAATGGGTTTTGTAATCTGGAGCGGGTGATACAGTATCATCTGGCCTGCTTTTTATGTGGGTATTAGGAATGTGACAATTTAATTGCCTGCAGCCCTCCGAAGGGGGAGCGGAAATCAATAGGTGTCAGTTAAGGCGCTCATTTCAAGATAAAGTCTATTTGTAAATTACAGTCATTTGTCTCCTCACGGCATCAAAGGGAGTTAATTGCAAACTGCCTGCGTCGCACCATCAGAACAGAGCACTCCCCTCCCACCCGGCACCCAAGTTTGCACACTGACGGCACGGCGAGGAGCGAGCAGCTCGATAGCACTTGTGGGAGTGCTGCGCACATTGTGCAGCAGAGTCGAAGCCAATATGCCATTTCATATTCCCCAAGATTGATTCAGATAGGAATCTCCAAGCGTGACTGGGCGGTAAAATGTGCAAGACTTGGCATCTTTTCTCCCGTCTTTACTTGGTTTCTCTGACTTCGGTAACGTCAGGATTTTGTTTTCGAGAGTTTGTTCTAACACCTGGCCCCATTGTGTTGCACAACAGTGCCATTGCTAATTGTAATAGTGCAGGAGCAGCACTGGTTTGCAACAGGACAGGGCACAATCGTGCAAAATAATACCGTCAAAGTACCAAAACAAAGTGACTGAAGTACTGACGTTACCAAATATCCCAAACTCTTATTCATTTCCATAATGCCATTGTTTAAATGGGGACAAAAATACTGAATTTATCTCATTCGGTATCTGTGAGGATATTGTGTTGTTACATTGCAACCACATGCCTGTTTGTAAGCTTATAAAATATTGGCATCTCTAACAGCAAAAAGGACCTTCTTGTGTGTCCGGCTTGTGGGGCCGATTCGGGTATGATTAAAATGCCTCCTTTGGAAATATGCCCATTTTCAGACTAATGATTTCATGTGGCAGTGAGTTCCCCAGTTCCCTTTGGAAGCAGTTCATGTATGCAATTATTCTTATTATTTTAGACGTCTACCCCTAAAGCTCCAGTCAGCTTCCCACATATCAAGCAGTATACTGAAACACACGTAACACAGAGAGACAAAGTAGTAGCCTATATTTGGGACCAACACAGCAAACCCTACCTTCTCTGCACATGTAACACATAGAAAATGAAAATATAAATAAATCACACGTATAAAATCCGCCCTCTCCTCCCAAAACCTAATCCTCCCACTACCCTGCCTTTCACTCAGGGGACCCCAAATCACACCCCGGGCTAATTTCTTCACTCCACGCATAGCATTCCCCCTCTTGCACTGAAACTGTGTCTAACCAAGAAACGCATCCCTGAGCTATTGCCTGTGGGTGGAGGTGGAACAAGTTCCCACACAAACAGGTGTACCCATTGAATTTCCGCTGCCCAAATATACTCGAAAACTTCCCGTACTAATTGGTACCCAATTAGAGCCTGATTCAGGTACCAGATATACCAAAATGTCCTGGAATATCCACTTCCAGTCCTGATTTTTCAGTTTGCCGTATCAATTCTTTGGTTATTCATCCAATTTTATTTTATTTTTAATCAGTAAGTAACCCAGGAAAGCGATAAAATTGCTAATGGAAATTTGATCACAAGCTGAACATGAGTCAGCAGTGTGCGATGCAGCTGCTCAAAAGGCGAATGCAATTTTAGGCTGCATTAACAGAAGAGTCCTGTGTCCAGTTCTGGGCACCGCATTTTAAGACGGACATTGACAGATTGGAACAGGTTCAGAGGAGGGCAACAAAGAGGGACACGGGGGGGAATATCGGGACACGGGGGGATATCGGGACACGGGGGGATATCGGGACACCGGGGGATATATTGGGACACGGGGTGTATCGGGATATGGGGTAACCACCATACACTAATTGGGGACAGATTAATGCCCCAAATCGATGGGTTGACTCAAAGACCCAAATTTGATGGGTTTATTTACCCATTTTTGCAGATACTTGCTTTCTCTCTAGTCCCGACCTACATCCCTCCTTCCCGGCCTAAACACTCCTCCAGTCCCACAACCTCCCTCATAGCGGGACCATGGTTGTTGTTGTTTCCAAATCCTACCCCCACAATAGAGTAAGAAGCCCCAGCTCTAGCGGCATCTTAGAGATTCCCACACAGACCCACGCACGTTTGCAGTGAAAATTAAACAGCCCCCTCCCCAGAACGCAATAATGTCTAATCAAAACCTCAGGCCACCGCCAGACTCTTACCCACCTGAGCCACCAAGCAGGTCCCCCGTATCTCTGGGAAGTCGTGTCTTGTTTCATACTTGGGTTTTTCTCACTCCGTCTTCAGAGCTTGTCCTGCCTCTGCCTGCAAGACGAAAGAAGCCAATTAGTATTTATTTATTAATTTTTACCCCGCCCCTCCTGCAAACAGCTCGGGGCGGCTTCCAAACACGAAACCTATATTAAAACACATATAAAACCATTTTAAACTCAATAAAAATACAACAACAATTTTTAAAACAGTGTCATTTTTTATAGGCAAGGATCCATCTCTGCCCACTGACTGAATTGTGCCTGACTGCTCCTTAATTCTCCTATCACAGCCCCTAGGTTGTTGCCAGGACTCTCCTTTGAACTTTGTCCAGTATCTCCTCATTCTTCACAGAGTGCAGGCACGAGAACGGAGCAATTTACGACAGAGCTCTCATTGATGCTGCCTAGAGAAATAAACCCAATTCCGTACGTCTGGCTTTGTTGACTCCTTTTTAAACGTCCAAGGATCAGCTTAGCCCTTTTTGCTGCAGCATCACGCTGCAAGCTCATGCTAAGGCCATTAGAGTCTCTTGTTCCTGGACCCAGTTCAGCTAAGAACTTGGGGTGGGAGCCCCCTTTACAGTGTGCGCTCCAGTTATATGCTCTATTCAACCAAACCAAGCTTTTATTTACAAAAGAACATGAACCAGGCACAAGTGGGGTGACCCTCCTGCACTTTCCTCGGAAGCATCTGTGCTGCTCACAAGAGCCTGAGCTGGGTGGGCCGCTGGTTCAATCCAGCCTGGCAGCCCTTATTTTCTTGTGTGTGTGTCCCAATGCATCATGGGAGATGCTGAGGTACATGGTGTCACCCTGGTGAAATGCATTGTGGGATATTTATGTATTTATTTAAATTTGTTATCCCACCCTATCCTAGGGGCTGCTGTGGGATATGGTGTTCCTTGGTGAAATACTGTTTGGACATAGTACTCCCTGGTGAAATGCATCATGGCATGGGATGGGATGTGCCGCTTGGGGGAAATGCAAGCCTGTGATTTGCTGCACTCATGTAAAGAGGCCAAAATTTACACGCACACACAGGTAAAAAATTCCACCAAGCTCCTCCCATTTATGGTCCATTTGCTTTCCGGAAATGCCCTGAAAAGGAAGGCAGATATTGTTACTTAAGTTAGAGGCGAGTTGTAAATAATACACGATGCTTAACTTAAAGAACACAGTGGAGACTTTGCTCCCAGGTCTGCAGTGAGATTTATGTATTTAGTTGTGTAGTCAGTCTGCCCTGACATGGGGTCTCTTGTGGCACTCCCACCTGGCGCGTCCCACCGCCTGGCCTCCATTTCACCCCTCTGCATTGTCTGTTCAGCTCATTCCCTTGCTCCCAGCCTGATCGTAGAATCCAGCATCTTTGATCCGTGCTCTGTGCGCGGGCCTCTGTATGGGGCTGCATGGCAACTGTGGAAAGCCAGGCTGGGAGAGCGGATAGGATCAGAGCGCTGCGTCGAGCTGTCGGCGATGTTTCGTAGGATGGGAGCCGGGCAGGGGTTTCAAAACCAAGCAGCAGACTGTAGGCCAAAAGACAGGCCCCACGTACTGAGAGACCGCCTTTCCTAGCATGCTCCACTGCTGCCCCCCCTCCTCCCATTCCCGTGCGCATGCGGTTGGCCGGGAGTGCAGTCTTGTTCTTTCTATGACAAGGGCCCGCCGAGAGGCATTCTCCATTGCTGTCTCAGTGCTGCGGAACTCCCTTCCCCATGAGGTCTGTCAGAGTCCAAGCCTCAGCGGATTCTTGAAGCAGTATAAAAACCCTTCTCTTTGGCAAAGCGTTTGGCAGGTGGGGCTAGGGATTCGGATAAGTGGGTCTAGGTGCGAGGGGGGATATTATTATGATTATTATTATTATTTATTTTTAAAAGGGATTTCAATGTCTTTTGTGTTTTTATTATTGTATGCTGTGCTGAGCTTTAGGAAAAGGGCAGGATAGAAATTTAAATAAATAATGTAGAGCTGAAACAGGCACCTAGTTCAGTACTCATGGGTAAATACCCACATTTTCTAATCCCATGTCGGGTATTCGATGGACTATCCCATCCCTGATTAGGTGCCCATAGGGCTGAAACAAGAAACAGGTTTTTTCTCGCAAAAATATTGTGAGAATCAAGAATTGTCACCGAGATCTCGGTACAATCTAAATAGCAGACCAAGATCTCGAAATACCATTTACTGTTTATCATTTACCATTTATACCGATTTACTATGTACCGCCTTCATGTCGGTAATACACATGCATAAAATGCAAAATGCCACTTTGTGCATGCACATTACTGGGATGAATGTGATGCACAGTAAATCGGTATATGCTGAACGGTAACAATAAATGGTATTTTGAGAAAAAAGTCTCGACTGAGAAATGTTGAGAATCGGTATTTTTCTCTGTTGTTTCTCACTTAGAACAAGTCAAAAACCCATGATTCTCAATGATAACTAAGAAAAACTCGTGATCGAGTTTCAGCCCTTCTGGATACCTGAAAAATGAGTAATTTCCACTACTGATTGTTTTGATTTTCTGGTTACTGATTGGTAAAGGAACAGGAAACAAACAAACAAAAAATCAGGACCGGAAGTAAAAAATAATAATATATAAATAAATAAATAAATAAGGACCGGAGGTTGAAGATACCAGGTACTCCAGTTGGGTCAAAATCAGGGACCAATTCACGCCTGAAATTTGTTGAGTCAATTTGAGTACCGGAAATCCGACAGGTCTTCCTGCTTTTTGTGGGACTCGTTGCACCTGTGGTTGGGACGCCTCTAAGCGACACCCCGGCCCCCATTAAGATGGAAACCAAGTAGACCTAACAAGGGCCGCCATCTGCAAATGTATTTATTTATTTATTTCCGTTTTCTTTTGTCCCGCAACCCTCCTGCTCACAGAGCAGCTCGGAGCGGCTCATACACAGAGTCAACATAATTCACTATTTAAAAGTCATTAAAAATACTAAAAATATATGAAAAGGGCAGAACTAATCGCTCCCTCCCTTAGCCCCCCCCCCAACCCGTCTCCCTCTCCAAAGGCCCGGCAGAACAGCCAGGTCTTACACACACTGTCTTCGGAAAGAGAAGAGGTCTGGGGTCAGGTGGGCCTCCATTGGGAGGGAATTCCACAGCACCCAGAATGCCCTCCCTATTGTCACCACCTGGGAAACCTGGGGGACCGCGAGTCGGGTGTCCCCAGCCAACTGCAGGGGCCGCAATACAACCCGGGGCCTGAGGCGGTCCCGCGGTAAGCAGGGGCCAAATCACTTACTCTGGAGGAGTCCCATAGGGGCCAAGACCTTGTATTGTTTCCGCTTCTGTTGAGGTGAATAGGTGAGCTTTCTGGTCACCCAGGGCCCTTCCTCAGGCAGATCAAAAGTGAGAAGTACAGACTGAGCGAATGGAAGGAAGACCGGATTCGTATGAGAACCACAATAAATGCAAGCTAGTATAGATAAATGGTAGCAAGCACAGGGGGGTGGGGAGTTAACATTTCAAAACAAGGTAGTGGATGGCACCTCCACGCTGCTGAGGCCCTCTAGGCAGGGGCTAGGGCTGATGTTACCCCCCCCTCCATGTTGGTCAGACCACACCCCTCCTCCGCCTTGCTCCACGCCCCTAGTGTTCTGGTTGGCTGCTGACCTGCATATAAGGCCAGCCAGTAGCCACAGGAATGGGGGTGGATCACCAGTCAACTTCCTGTTCCCCCAGGATGCCTTTTGTTTGTCTCTGCCCCCCTCCCCCCCGGACCTAGTATGTGTTTGGAGCTGGCTGGAGCCCCGCCTTTCTAACTCCCCCTTCTAGAACCTGACCCTTTGGATCCCACTGGCGAGTCTGGCTCCCCGGGATACTGGGACTCGGTGACTGCTTTGATGGGGGCCTGGCATCTGTGGGATGTACCCCCTACGCAACTGCCCAGGGGAGCCCCCTCTGCCTGGCACCAGCTCTGCCTCAGCTCGTCCCGTCCAATCCTGCCTCATCTACGCCTGCCCCCTTGGCCTGGGTGCCGATCCCTTGCACCCCAATCCCGCACTATCTCCTGAACCCCAATCCTGCACCAGCTCTTTGAGCCTGATCCTGCACAAACTCTCCCACCATGTTTCCTGAGACCTCATCCTGCACCTACTCTCCAGGCCTCTGCCCTGGGGTCCCTGGCAGCCCTACACAATTGCACAAGTGAAACCGCTTCTGGAGAGATTTTAGGCTGCTTTCAGGCGCTACAGAGGAGGGGCAGGAATTTTCGTGATCACTGCCGCGGCACTCTAAATACGAGGATTAGTGCCCTTCTAGGGCACAAGAACACCCGTTACCCGTGCATGACCGGGTCCCCAAATGTAGCCTTCACAAGGGCAGGGGTTCTTGCACACTGAAAGGAGATTGGTGCATTCTGAGAGGCGCTAATGCTTGCAATTGGAGAGCTGTGACCGCGATTGCGTAAGTTCCCTCCCCTCCCCTGTAGCATCTGAAAGCAGCCTTAGACCAGAGGTTGAGGACCTAAGGAGCTGCCTAACTGAGTCAGACCAATGGTCCGTCTTAGCCCAGTATTGTCACAACCTGGCACGGCAACAGGATTTAAAATCCGGCTCTCCAGGTCTCAAGCAGAGGCCTCGCCCAGGCGTGCTACCCAAGACACTCCAGGCTCCCCGGCAGAGGCCTCGCCCAGACGTGCTACCAAAGACCCTCCAGGCAGGATCCCTGGCAGAGACCTCGCCCAGACGTGCTACCAGAGACACTACAGGATTCCCAGCAGACAGCCGTGCTACCAGAGATCCTGAATTAGAGATGCCGAGCATTGAACTTGGGACCTTAAACATGCAAAGCCTGCGCCTGGGGATTGTGGCTCAAGCGAGGGCCACCCCATTTGCAAATAAGATCGTGATCTCAATTGCTACCTAATATTTTGGCATCAGGGGGAGGGGGGGACACAGGTTTATGTGTTAATATAGAGCCATGCAGGCAAACATTTTTGGTCCCATGGCCTTAGAGCATGTATTCAACGTAGGTGAGCACTAGGGATGGGTCACCGGGGAGAATACCGGATTTACCGGTATTGGATCTCACCGGTATCAGATTTACTGGTATCGGCATACCGGTATCAGATTTACCGGTATCGGCATACCGGATTTTTAACATTGGCAGCTTTACTGTTTTTTTTTTACATTGCGGCCATTCACTTCAATGGCCTCGATGTAAAAAAAAAAAAAAAAACAAACCGGTAAAGCGGCCAATGTTAAAAATCTGGTATGTCGATACCGGTGATTATCGGATTAATCCGATATACCTAATTATGGGGTGTATCGGATTTATCCGATACCGGTAGTCCCACCGCTAGTGGGCACGGAGCACGTTATTCAGGCACAGCTGCCTAGTGCAGAATGGAGCTTGGCATGTGGGATGTTCTCATGGTGGCAGGGCAGTAGCTAAGGCACCATTACTCAAGACATCAACAGTAGGAAGCTCAAAGCCCTGAGCATAAAATGTATTATAGGGAGTGGGCTCCAGCCCAACAGGTCTCTCATTTGAAAATGTTTCCCTCTCCCTCCTCCTATCTCACCCCAATTCTCTCTGCTCTATCTGGCACATAGTTTGGTGAACTAAAGGGTGGAAACCAAAGTGTGGTAATGTCAGGGACCGGGGGGGAAATTGGCTGGGTGGATCCAAGACCTAGTAAGGAAAGTGGAAATTGGTGGGGGGATGAAAAGAGTCTGTTTGACGCATGCTGTGAACCAATATAACTAAGGAAAAGTTTGGATAACACTTGGCTTTTCAAAATTATAATTGTAACTGTTAGGGGGTTTTTTGGTTCATGGTCTGGCTAGTTTTGTCTGCAGTTATTAAATTTATGCACCCCTATTAAAAATAAAGCCTGGTAGTCATAGCAGACTAAAATAAAGTCCTACCAAAATAAAGTCCGCTGGTAATATGGCTTTCAAGTGTGGTCCCAATGACTTGGCTATGCCTGAACGTATTAACTTCCCACCTGCTTGTACAACAACACAGGTTTCTTTTGTATTTGCATGAGAATGTCAGGGCAGGTCTATTTGACATATTATTTCAGAGCCCAAAGGATAGAACCAAGGTTGGTTTTGGATAGTCAAGTAAATACTGAAAATATTGCAATTTTTGCCTAAAGTATTCTGTGTTTTTTTTTCCCCTTGGCCTCAGAATTTCCAGAAATTTAACATCTCAGTCCCAGAGCAGCAAATTGGAGAAGCTGCCTTTTCCCCTCAGGGCTCCAATCAACGTGTTTGCTCTGCTCCCCAGTTTTTATGGGAAACATAAAATGAATTTATCTGGCGAGGAAATGAGAACTTTTGGGGTGTGGACACCAGGAAGTGATGGACTCATCCTTTCTCCTTCATGATTGTCAGAGGAGAGAGTCTGAAACGTGATGATGACAGACTCGGGGGTCTGGAATCCTCTTCCAGAGCATCTCAATTTCACCTTCCACGTGTAGCCCCCGCTGAGCTCTCTCTGTGTGGCTTGGAGGGGAGCCCTGCTGAGGGGCTTTGCGTAACCTTTGCATCCCCGCTTCAGTGCTGACTTCTGATCCGAGCACGGCCCTTGGAGGGTTAAACTTCTCCTGCCTGGCCTTGGCGGCAGATGATTTTTGGGAGAGCAGGCCCCTTGCCTCGGTGGCAGCAGCAAAGCGAGGGGGGTTGCTAATCCACTTTCCATTCCTGCCACTTCATACTGGTTTAGTGATCAGAAATCCTGTCCAAGGGAGGGAACGTTCCAGCCACGTCGTCCGACATGGGAGCAAGTGCCAGCCAGATTCTACAGAGAGAGCGAGAGATGCGCTCACTCCAAGGCCCTCGTGCGGATGCACTGAGAGGCACAGGGGTCGCTTTGCAGGGGTACGCGGATGCACGCAGAGACAAGGGGAGTGCAAACTCCTAGAGACGCATCATCCAGGATGTTAGGCGTGCATGCACGCAGATGGAAATTCTGTGTGTGGGGCTGCATGCAGGCGTGTGTGTGCAAAGCAAACCGTATTCTCTATGCCTGGATTATGTACAGATTCCATCCAAACCCCTGCACGCACACGTGCCCAAGCAAAGGAAGGCACATGTATCTGTGTGTGGGTCTAAGGCCTATGTGTATCACACACACACACCCCTCCCATGCTCCCAGACCCCAGCTTGCTGCATCTGGTGAGGGAGACGCACGCACACACAAGCACGCACCGCCACATGTGACGGCATCCCAGCCTCGCACGCTGCACGCGCTGATCTAATGCTTCCGAGCCTCTCGCAGGCACCCAAAGGAGCCATCCAGTACGCGCTGGCCGCCGCACGCTGCCAAGAAATCCTCTGGAATCCTCTCCCTCGCGTAGCCCCCTCGCAGGTCAGCGTCAAGAGTTCACAGCAGCAGGTGCTGAAAGAGGCCCCCCCCACCCCCGGCACGTTTTTCCAGAGGTCGCTCCATCTCTTCTGCTAGATTCCTTTTCATCCAACCCCAATCTGGCTTGGGGGGGAGGGGGGGGAAATCTCTCCTTTTCCTTAGCTTTTCTCCCCCCCCAAAACCTAAGAAACGCGGATACTCTCAAATTCAGGATTTGGGAATGGCTCTGTCCCACGCTTGGCCTTAAGCCAGGCCTGGCCCCATGCACGAGGGGAACATGCCACAAGCCATTATATCTCGATAACCGCAGACCGCTAACTGCGGCCTCTGGAGGACGGGAGGGGGGGGGGTCACCCCATGAACCAGGACCCCACCCCATCCCCACCTGGTGAATTGGCATGGAGGTTGACGGCAGCAGCGAGGCAGGCACCCCCCCCCCCCCCCCGCAGCAACAAACAGCCGGCGAGCGCAGGCCGCCAGGGACAGGCCTGACCCCGCATTGAGCAATTGTTTGGACACACTTTTTATTGTTATGAGCTGAGGTTTGGCAGCGGGGTCCTTTCCCTCCTAGCCGTCTCCCTGAGACGGTGCTGCGGCCGCACCAGCCCAAACGTGAGGAGGGCGGGAGGGGAGAGCGAGGCCGTTCCTCCCTCTGTGACTGCGACCGAGGTTTCATTAGAGCAAGGGCTGAAAAACAGAGCCAAAATCCCCTCAGAGTTTGGCTTTAAGCTCCCAAGCAGACCAGAGTTCCCAGCAACAGACCCTTTTGGCCTAGGGTTTCCTATCTCTCTGGGCATCATCTGGAGACACCAGGTTTCAACCCCAAATCCCTCAGCTCAAGAGCAAACCAAAGGGGGAAATGCAGTGGACACGGGTCCCTGGTGGCAGCCCTCTAGATATTTGAAGATTGCTATCCTGTCTCCCCTTAATCTCCTTTTTGCTAGGATAAACATATTCAGTTCCTTCGACCTTTCCAAAGAAAGCGGCTTTGAAATCCCAGCCAGCCCAGGCCCAAAGGCACTAGCCAACTGTAGGGAAGAGTTTTCTCTTTCTCTCCTAATCCCACTCTCCATGGCCTGATCCTGCAAGGGCTCCTGGAGCAGCTGGTTGACATAATCTTGATGGCCACTATCTTGACCCTTTCATGCTGGGAACAGAACCCGGGACCTCCGGAGTGAAGAGCACACAACCTAGATTGTAATCCTGTTGGGGCAGGGACCTGGCTCTAATTGATGATAATTCAGCACCAGGCACATTGTTGGTGCTAGATAAGCCTTGGCACTGTGGAAGATCACAGACAAACTTAGCGGAATGAACATCTCTATCACACCATGCTGCTCGTTGCAAAAGAGCTCTTTCCGTTGGAAACATCTACCATGGTGGCTTCCTGTTTTAGCCCTATCCAGCACTCCTTGGAGGGGATTCCCTAGCCGGGACTAGAGAAGGAGGTCAGACTAGATGGCCTCACTTGTCCCTTCAGACCTCCTGTCAGGAAGGAATATGGGCCTGCTCTCTCTGCATCTTCCTCCTCCTCTTTCTCTGCATCCTCCTTGTTCACTCTGTCTCCTTCTACCTTTGCATCTTCTTATTTGCTACCCATCTTCCCTTGAGTCAACATCTGGCCTCTGTCACTCCCTGGTTCACCCTACCATCTTCCCGTCTCCTTATTCCCATCCCCTAGTTCTGCCTCCCACGCCCTCCCTCTGTCTCTCTGACTCTTTCATGTTCCCGTTCTCCCTGCCTGACGCTACCAGCAAGCTACGCTTTCCTCGGTCAATGCCAGCCACCTCGTTATCCGTCCTGTTGCAGTCAATGTTTCTCCGGCATGGCGGAACCCACTGATGTCTTGGAACAAAGGCCCCTTTCATTTTAGCAGCAGGGTGGAAAGTGACTGCGCCATTGGTCAAAAGGGTCGCCCGTCAAGTGACTCTGGCTCTTGAATCCAGCCCTCCTGGCTGATATGAAAGAAGGTTTTGAAGTGGCTGGAGAAGATCAGGAAACTTTCAACAGTCCTGGGTTTCCTTTAAAAATGACTGGCTTCCTTTTCATTTTCCTTCTGCAAAACCTGAGGTGGCTGCAGCACTAAATTAAACGCTACTGTGTGAAAACCAGACAGACTCACCGTCCACCCCACGGAGCTCAGATCTAGTGCTGAGGCGAGAGCAAGGTTTCCCGTACCATCCAGAAATACCTACCTTTCGGGAGTGGGTGTGACCGTTGAGCAGTATTTCCTCACTATTTGTTGATTCTGTTGTTCGGCTATCGTTGAAATTTGCACCTGCCAATTTTCGTAATTTATTTTCCAGTGTTTTAATCAATCTCTGTCAATTTCTGGTATTTTCCATCATTTTCGGCCCCTTCCGTCTATTTTACGTTACTTGTAACATTACTTATTGCGTACTTGTATGTAAGTAACATTACTGGTTTACGTTACAGTTTATAAACGATAGTGTTAGCAGTTCAGTACGTTTTGCGTTAGGGCAGCAAGCACACTGACGGACCGGGCAGAACCATTATTTCTGCATTCTACTGAAGAACTACTGGACGTACTTGTGGTGGTGACAACACGGTACCAAACAATTGTGATTCCCGAACGGGGATTAGCAAAAAGCGGATAAGTTTCCTTCTTGCGCAAGTGAAGGTGAATGACCTGTTTCTGATGGAAACGGCATTCGCTGCGGTTTCTCGTTTCAGGCCTACTCAGATCCTCTGCATCCACTCTCAAGGGGAGGAGCTTCTGGAAGTGGAAGGGGTCTCAATGATAGCCCCATCCCTCAATCTAATTAAGCCACTGATAGCAAAATCTGTTCTCTCTGCTCATCACGGTATCTAGGCTGATGCTGTCTGCAAGTATTTTGGTTTCATTATAATTAATATTTATTGCTTATGTTAGTGGATAAGTCCCTAACTAGCTAATAGCCAAGTTGGTTATGGGGAGAAGATTCCTGTCTCCTGAGATAGAAGAGTGTTGCACACCTCTGAGATACCTTGTACTGAACGCTATCAGAGAGACAATGTTGGGCTAGATGGACCATTGGCCATCTGACCCCAGTATCACAGCTCAAATATACTATTTATTATGGTTATTAGTTAACATTTATAGAGCTGCTTTAGTGTTTGATAGGGCTGAAATGAGAATGAAATTAATTCTCACGAGAATCTCGCAACCCTGGTGAGATCTTGCGAGAAACTCAGAATAGCAAAAATATTATCTGTGCATGCGCAGAATGGCAGACCATGCGCGGACCGGCCCTGGGGGCCATTTTTTGCACATGGGCAGCCCTTTTCCCCCCCTCTTTTTGGTTGTTATTTTGAGGTTCTCAGGTTTCTTGTGAGAGTCTCAAGTTTTTCGTGAGAATATGGAGTTTCTTGCGAGAGTCTTGAGACGAGAAGCCTATTCTCTGAGATTTTTGACAAGGGCAAAATCTTGTTTCAGCCCTAGTTCAGTCACACTCGTTTGTCTAGCTCCCTCTCCCACACAAGCAATCCTGGGAGGTAAATCATTATTAGTCCCATTTTACAGATGGGGAACTGACTAAAACTGAAACAGGTAGCACATTTGTAGCCATGGACAACACCCACAATTTTGGGTACTCTGTTGGGTGCTTCATCTGTATCAGAGTACCGAGTTGGGCACCTGATTACCTGAAACACTGACTCTTCCCATTACCAATTTTTCATTTAACCCACCAATTTCAGTCATGGGAAACTGGCAAATCGGTAGGGAAGATTGCTAAATTGGGGAGCCTGTTGGGCATTAATTAGTACTCAATGTTGCCGCATTAGATTGAGTACCGTAATCCCAAAGGGTGCCTCCATTTTTGCAAGTAGTTAATTGAGAGACTGACTTGCTACGGAATGAGTTCAGGGCTAACATGGGTTTTGAATCCTGATCTCGTAAGTCCAAGCCCAACATGTCATCCACTATATTACAGTACTCTATTGTTAATAATATTAATTATTGAGCCAGGTTCTCAGTGAGCATCAAATCGTCGGAGCTCCAGCAAAGTGAATGTACACAGCCGAGGATATAGCCAGTCTATTTTTGGCATTGCAGGAGATCTCTGGGTTTAGTTTCGAGTTCTGCATGACAGCTGGCCTTTTCTGGGATTCAGTTCCTCACTGAAAGCTGGGAAATGAGCCTTAGTTTCAATAAGAGATTCCAGGAGCGGTCTGTAACTACCTTCCCAGAGAGGAAATAATGGACTCGACTCGACAGGTCTCTTTGATCCGGCAGAGGGGAGCAGAACAAGACCCAATGGCCAGGAGCTAAAGGAAAGCTGAAACAGATTTGTAACTTTATAGCTGCAGATTGAATCCTCACAGTCATTTGCCGAAACAAATGCCCCAGCTTGAATTGGTCACGCCAGAGAAGTTGCCAGATTTGTTACGTTGGATTTCAGTTCTTTATGCCGGGGTACTTTCCTTATTTGGTCCATCAGCTGCTTGCCCCTTTGTTACATCATGTGATGCTGCTTAACCAATCAGTTGCAGAAAGAACCACCGAGTAGCAAATGAGTAGAGAATAGAATGGAAGAAAAAAAAATCCCAAAGAACAGCAAGCATAGAAAAATGGCTAGGACTGAACGGAGTAGAAGAAAAGATATTTGCAAGTATTTCCGAGTAGCGAAGTACTGGATCCGAGTTTCTGGGAGCTACTTCGTAATACTGTCAAATACTCTATACCACTCAGTGCCAAGTACTTTACAGAGTCATCTAAGTGGCTGGGAGGGGGGGGGGAAGGATGGGGGACAAGAAGGGGGGGAGGCACGAGTCCCCTAATGTGTTGTGCAGGATGGGGGGCAGAAGCAACAAACTCACTGAGAGAACTGAATGCACTGGTGGAGTCGAAGTGGCCGGGAGATCTGACCACCATCTTTTCTCTGGGAGCATGCTGGGAAATGTAGTCTAGCATGCTCCCAGAGAGCATTAGAATGCTGGCTCTCTAGGAGCATGCTGAACTACATTTCCCAGCATGCTCCCAGAGAAAAGATGGCGTCCAGATCTCCTGGCTTTCAGCCGGGAGATTTGTAGCACTGGGGCACCTCACCGGGGTCACAGCACTGGGTGGACCTCACTGGCAGCACTAGAAGCAGCCGGCGGTGAGCCGACTCCACTTCAACTTCACTGATGTGTCTCGTCCCCTCAGTGAGTTTGCTGCCCCGCCCCCTAACCCCCTAACTCTTTTCTTCCCCCTTCCTGCCCACCATACCTATCCCCCTCCCTGCACACCATATTAGGGGACTCACACCTGCCTCCCTTCCTGCCCACCGCATTCAGTACCTCAATTCCTCGAATTACCAAGTATTGTATCAGTTTCTCAGTTTACTTGGTACCCGGTGTAAAATACTAGGATCCTCGGTAAAAAATGAGGGAAACTGAGTATCCAGTTACAGCCCTAAAAATCACCTAAAAGAAACGTTTTCCCCAAGCACAAATGACTGTAGGTGATCTAATAACAGCCGGAGAAAATTGCTTGGCTTGGCTAAAGAGCATGCAAGCTTAATAATTTCAATGTCCCCTTCTACAAATCTGTAAAATGGGCATAGGTTTTTGGAACTTGAGAATTAGATTTGGCCCCCTTTGGTTCTGGGGACATCTTTTTCCTCTGTGTCTGTTGGGTATCCTGGGGCTGTGTGATGAGACTGCGCCCCCACAGTCACAGCTGCCAAAACTAGGGCAGAAATGAATGTCCTCAATCAATCTTGAATTCATCTCACCTTTTTTTCCTCCCCATCTACAGCTCCCTTTCTAGTCACTCTGTCCCTCTCTTACTCTGTGCCTCTTCATATCGACCTGCCCCACATTTGCTCAGTTGATATATTTCTAACTGGCTATGCTACATGTCTAAGGAAGGGCCCTGTGTTGCCAGGAAGCTTGCTTACCCTCACCAACAGTAGTTGATCCAACAGACGATCCCATCAGAATAGAGCTGAAATGGGCACCTGGTTTGGTACCCACAGGTAATACCTACGTATTCGGGCACAGGTTTAAGTACCCTAATCGATACCCAAATACTGTTTGAGTACTCAAAATAATGATATACTGACAACTAGTATACTAAAATACTGAAATAATGACAACCTGTATACCGAAATACCACCAACCAATATACCAACATGCTGAAATACCAACAACCGGTATACCGAAAAACCACCAACCAATATACCAACATACTGAAATACCAACAACCGGTATACCGAAAAACCACCAACCAATATACCAACATACTGAAATACCAACAACCGGTATACCGAAGTACCGACAACCAGTGTACCAACATACCGAAATATAGACAGGCAGTATACCGAAATACCGACAACCAGAATACTGAAATGCTGAAGGTATTGATAACCAGTGTACCAAAATACTGACAACCAGAATACCGAAATACCGAAGGTATTGATAACCAGTGTACCAAAATACTGACAACCAGAATACCGAAATACCGAAGGTATTGACAACCAGTGTACCGAAATACCAAATTTCCCCCCAAAACCCTGAAATCCAGACATAAATCCAGGATGAAATCGAGACAGAATTGGGATTTCGGTATACCAGTTGTCAGTATTTCTTTATACCACTTGTTGGTATACTATTTTGGCTTGTTCAGGTACTGAAAAATACCTGAAATATTTGATTTGATTCAGGTTCTGGAAATTCGACAGGTATCCCCATTTTACGAGTACTCATTTCAGTTCTACATCTGAACGATTTTGACTCGATCTCTTGCACGTGGGACGTGCCTGGCAGCCACCCGCTGTCTCTCTAGTTCATCAGAGTCAGAATCTTGGTCTCCATTTTAACAAAGTAGATAGGAAGCCATAGTCACTTTCTGTTTCACTTCATGAACTGAACATTTGTTTTGATCATTTTAGTAATTTGTGGGTTTTTTCCCATTAACTTCATTATTTTGTTCTGATTATTTTGATTGAGTGCTAAACTGTACGGAATAGCGCTAAGTCATACCCCCAAAGTTAAGGATGTCCAAATACCAAATAACTGAATGACCAAAAGGAAATCATAAAGTGAACAAAACTAACTGATACATTGGCTGGGCCCCATTTATCTGAAAGACCCGTCTGTCCTGCCATGTCCCACTGTGGCCCCTACGGTTGGTCAGGAGCGCCCTGTTGCAGGTTCCATCAGTTACCCTTGTCTGTACGCCAGGAGTGGACAGGAGGACGTTCCCGGTTACTGCCCCTAGTTTAGCGGAGCTCCCTTCCCCAGCAGTTCGGCTTGAGCTCAAGGCTAAGCATCTTCCGGAGTCAGTGCAAAACGTTTTTATTTGAAAAAGCATTTGGGTGGGCGGGGATAGGGATTGGTGGGTTTTGGGGGGGAAGGGTTGTGGGGGAGGGTGGGAATTTTTATTGCTTGAATTTTGTTGTTGCTTTGTGAATCGTAAAGCCGCCCTGAGCCTCTGGGGAAGGACGGCATAGCAATGTGAATAAAAAATAAAACGAAGCAACTAACCAATATGGAAACGTTGCATGAGAGGTGACTATGAAAATTGTTTAGGAATATGCAAAACATGCAACGGCATTTTCATTTCAGCCCTAGAACCCTAAGGTGATCATGGATTTGTCTCCCCTTCCTGTACTTGTCCTAATTTTTAATGATCATTCTAGATAATGCGTCATGATCTTCATAATAATACCACTCCCCTTTCTCCCGGAGAAAGCGGACCAGATTCTGTGGCATTGGAATTCACAAAAGAGCCTATATCCAGTGAGCTCTAGGATTTCTGTCCTCCTGTTGGTGGTTGTTCTTACATTTATATAGCACCAGCGATGTACCTGGCCCTGTATAATCAGTAGTTGTAGACAGGTCCCTGCCCCAAGAGGCTTACAATCTAAGGGAGACAAGGGAGGGGGAGACAAGAGAGGTGAACATTGGGAGAGACAAGAGTACGTTCATGAGGTTACGGGTTCACATGCATAACTTAGTTACAAGGAGGAGATTCTTATCACTCATGACGAACCAGGGAAAGCCTGACGGAAGAGGTAGGTTTTCAGGAGGGACTTGAAAGCTGGGAGGGAGGGAGCAGGACCAATGTGTCTAGGGAGGGAGTTCCAGGCCTGGGGGCAGAAGGAGAGAAGAGACGAAGAGAGAAGCAGGGGAGTCGCAAGCAGGTGAGGGTGGATGCAGAGGAGGAGTGAAGCTCCCACACAGGAATGTGGCAGGATACAAGAGCAGAGAGATACGGGGGAGCAAGGCCATGAAGAGCCTTGAAGGTGAAGACAAGGAGCTTGTGTTGAATTTGAATGTGTTCCCGGAGAGGAAGCCAGTGCAGGGCGGAGAGGAGGGGCTGAACATGGTCAAAGCAATGGGCGAGGTGGATGACTTTGGCAGCCGAGCATTGAACAGAGATGAGGGGGACGAGATCTGAGCAGGGGAGGCCAGTAAGGAGGAAGTTAGTA
The DNA here is from genome assembly GCA_003113815.1 of Sphenodon punctatus. Lineage (NCBI taxonomy): Eukaryota > Metazoa > Chordata > Lepidosauria > Sphenodontia > Sphenodontidae > Sphenodon > Sphenodon punctatus. The sequence continues at coordinate 1,955,355 of QEPC01005668.1, read as the reverse complement.
ATCAAGGCGAGCGATGACTAAAGCATGGACTCGGCGTATTATGGTGGCAACAGTGAGGCAGCGGCCCTGATCCTAAAAGCACGTCCTTTTCTGCAGACCCAGTGAGTTCAGTGGCCTCCGTGGCCTTGGGATTCAAGGACAGAGCAGCCCTAGCTGTTTCTCTGGGGCTGTCCCCTTTGTCTTCCATGCTGTAAATGTCTTAGACCAGGGCTTGTGTTGCCTACTGCTACGGGACTTCCTCTGACACACACACATCCCCCCCTTGCGATCAGCTGATTGACGAGGAGTGAGCGTTCCCGGCATGGCGTGGAGAGACCATGTCACTCCTGGAGCCGTTCAGAGCGCCAAGAATCTCCCGAGGTCATACAAACCAGGCTGGCCTTACCCACAGAGCGTCCATCCTGGGCCACACTCTTTCCCCCCAGAACCTCCGCAGTGAGCCCTGATTTCACCAGGGCAGGTTGTGGGGGGGGGCATTCTCTCCCAGTAGGGCCCCAAATAGGGCACCTCCCCACTAGGGTTGAGGAGATGGGATCACCGGGGACCCCACATTTTATCTTTGTTCCAGGGATAAAAAATTCTAAGGTCAGCTCTGCATGCCGACCCCGTGGTCTCCATTCTGTCTGGTGGGCAGGCCCAACTGTGTCCAAACACCGATATTACTGATTTCATTGGCCCAAAGGTGTGCTCGGTCCAGAAGTGACCGGTTGAGCTTGCCCACGTTTTGCTGCGGTGGTGGGGGATGAGGGTTGGACAACAGGCTGGACTGGGTTAGCAGTGTAGTTCATAGCCACGCTGTTTCATTTCGGTCCTCGCCAACTTCCTCGGGAAGATGGGCGACATGAAGATATTATGGATTTTTAATGTCTTTTTTATGCCAAGATTGGATGGTCTAATAGGCACTGGTAGTGTCATTCTTTACTTTAATAGTTATCATTTGGGGGAAAGATCTGCTGAGCTCAGCATCTCGGGAGGCATTTTCTCATTTCTAGGAGACAGTGCATTTGCTGATGGATGAGTTTCTAGACCTATAAATATAAGATCTAATCTAATCTATCTATCTATCTAATCTGTTGACTTTATCTCCCACACTTTTCTAATTATTTATCTCTATATAAACTCTTTGTCTGCCTGTCTGTCTGTCTGTCTCCTTTTCTTTTCTTCATGTCCCTGACAGAACTGTATGAACTATGATCTCATGCAGGGGCAGAGAACTTTCCCCTCCTTGGGGGCCACTTTGAAAATGAGTGCAAGCTCCAAGGGCCTTGTAGAAGTTGGGGGCGGCAGCGTGTGGGTTTGGCGAGAGTCTTTGTGATGTAGCGGATAAGGTGCCGGAGTTGGCCCTGGAAGACCAGAGTTTGCATCTCGCCCTAGCCAATGAACGCACGGGACGGTCTCAGGCAAGTCGCCCCCTCTCAGCCTCCCATTGCAAACTGGGAATATGTGTTTTTTATGGAACTGGGTACTTTGAGCAGCTGGTTTGGAATTCGGATGAGACAAAATTCCAATGCGAATGTGTCGGTCTGTCTGTCCCTATGTGTCCCCCCTCGTCTTCGGTTGGGCAGGGAGCTGTCTTTGAAAATATGTGACTGTAAGAGTGTTGCATGTGCCTAGCAGCTCTATAGAAATGATAAGTTGTAGGGGACTTTGTAAGGGATGCACTCGGGTCCAGATCATGGATCTGTGCCATGAATCTATCCCTCTCTCGGCTCGCTTAACCTGAACTCAGTTTTTCCATGCTTGGGAGAAGGAACTGGATCCAGGGACCAGATCCAGGAACTGGAGAGGGCCCACATAGCAACTAGCCAGGGGCTACATTTGGCCCCTGGGCCAGAGGTTCCCCTCCCTGGTCTAGGGATTATCGACAGTAAATTCCCAGAGTTTGGCCTGGAACACCTGTCAGGGATGGGGTGGGGGGATCTTTCAGAGAGGTCATGAGCTCAGTTAATACCTTGCATGACTTTGTTGCCGCTTGGGCCTTTGTGTTTATACGGAAGTCTCAAAATAAGTCCACGTAGGCCAAAACCGTAGGAACCACACTGACCAATAATCCGCCCAAAGGAAGGCATCAGCCTAGCCCGCAATACGCAGAAACTGGCTTCTGTTCTGTGGCAGAGAGGTTTGTACGCCAACACCTACATGGCTGGATAGCTCACTTTTCTATCACGATGTCCTGTTTCCCTTATTTCTGCAACTGGAACCAATGTCGGAGCAGCGTCTCTGGGTGCGATCATTTGTGAGAGGGGAACATTCGAACGTAGACCGAGTTGCCTTCTTTGTGTGAATATCTGGGTATTTAGGGATGTTCATGGCTGGATTTTTCAAAACCACTTTTAACTAGGCACTCAACTTTCCTGGACACCTGCCCAGAAGGGACGTAGGGATAGAGCCAGGGGACACGCAGAACTTTGGAAAAATTAGCCTCCATTTTGCCTAAATGGAAGCTGAACCCTTTGGAAATTCTGACTGGGATTTTGGTTGCTGAGCATTTGAAATTCTGGCCCTAAGCTCCTTCAAAAGTAGCAGGAAATGAAGGGATCTGTAGTTGGGACTATTCATGCTTTCATTCATTCATTTTTACCTCACCCTTCCCAAGAAGGCTCAGGGTGGCTTATGGACACATATAAACAAATGAAAGATGCTACCTGCCCACATCCACCCACCCTCTCCCTAACGCCTCCACCCAACCCTAGCCCTGCCTGCCAAACGCCCGGCCAAACAAAACGCTCTTGCGTCTCTTCTGGAAGATTGAGCCGGCTCAGGCTTAGACGAATCTCCAAGGGGAAGGAGTTCCATCATTGTGGGGCAACCACCTGAGAAGGCCTCTCTGCATGCCCTTGTAGTAAAATCTTCCCGGGCAGTTGATACTCGCAAGAGGGCACTCCCAGCCAACCTCAGGGGCTGTAACACAAGGGAAGAGGTGGTCTTTCAGATAGCGGGGACCCACGCTGCTACACCGGAAATGGTTTATAACCAATCACCATTGGATTTCCAGTAACCGAACCACACCGACAATGATCAGGTAGAAAGCAGTAACCATTTATTGACCGGCAGTGTAACCAAGTTACCGCAATTCTGTTCCCTGCTTTGTAGCCATTTCCCCACCCGTTCCGCGGTTAGCAGCTACTTCTGTTTGCCCATAGTTTCCTTCCTTCTTATCCCAGGCCTTGGTTTCAAGTTTAACTCGGTTTCCCATTGGATACCTGGTTCAAATCTGTCAAACGCAGCTTTGCTATTGGTCAAGGTCTAGGGACTGGACAGCATGGGTAAAATAACTTGGCTGTTGGATCATGGGGGAAAATGGTGCCTCAGTTACCCCACAACAATCAGTTAGTTTTGTGGTTACCTGGTCACAAGATTTATTATTATTATTATTATTATTATTATTATTTATTTTATTATGAGCATTTATATCCTGGCAGAGTCAACCCAGAGCTCTGCCTCAAACAGGGAGCTGCTTGAAACCTAAGGCAAAGGAAGCTCCCGGGGAAGGCAGGAACTGGGGGGAAAGCAGGGGCGTAGCTATCCTAGGGACAGGAAGGACATTTATCCCAAGGCCCAAGCGGGGTTGGCTAGGCAGAGACTGAGCTGAGCGGAAGCACCTGCAGAGCACGTTGCTCACGGGACCCGCCTTGTGGGAGAGCAGGCAGCGGCAGCACGGGGCAGGCAGCACGGCCGCAGCCACCAGGGCTCAGACGCAGCAAGCGGAGGGCGAGAGAGGTGGCGGGGTGTCTCTGGAGTCAGAGCAGCGGACTCACCGCGACTTATTGTACGTTGACAGGTTTCTGCAATAAGGACGCTTGGGGAGTGGGGGGCAGAGTCAATTTCTTGCACCCGAAGCCATTCCAACAAGAGCTACACCCCTGGGTGGAGGCTCTGCTTCCAGGACGAAGCAGCCAAGGGGAGAGGGCTGTGCTTGGGAGCTGAGTGCGGGAGTAGTCCGTGCCTGAGCCGGAGGGTCTTGACTATACGAAGCTGGGGACTTTGGGAGCCAGAGGGTTGGTGCCTGGCAAGAGATATTGTGAGTAGAAAGACCGGATACCGACTAGAGACTGTATTTGGGGGGAGGATTTACATTGTATAGAATAAAGAGTGTGAGCTGATTCCCGAGAGTGAGTGACTCTCTGGGCCCTAATCCTGCCAGGACTTGCGCCTGCAGCAGGGACACTTTTAGAAAAGTCTGGTCTTGCCTCCTTTCTAACAAGGCCAGGTAAATCTGTGGCTGTAGTTTGGAGCTCCCCTTCCTCTTTCCCTCTCCCCACAGCCCAGTATGGACGGACCCTATGTAGAGATTAAGCGAGTACCCAAATCAACCCGACAACATCAGGTGCCAACCGGTGCCTGATTGTGATCCAGTGTCCCAGAATGTTGGCTTCTGCTCCCGATATCCCGACTTCTGCTCCCGATATCCCGACTTCTGCTCCCTTTTGTTTTCCATCCAGATGTTTTGGCTTTACATTCCAATATACTGATGGGTAGTCCGAGAAACCCAAAATATCAATACCAGAAGTTGCCAGTTTTTTTAGTTTTCAGGTACCTGATCAGAACCCAAGCAGCCCTGATCAGTACCTAATGTAGTATTTGAAAATGCCGGTATTAGCCACGGGTTCTAAATGAAGTATCCATTTCTGGTCTAACATACACCTTAGACTTCTGAGTGCTAACCTGGCTCGTTTGATGCAAGGCAAAACTTTCCCATCCTGAAAACACGGTCAGTCCCCTGCAAGACTCTGGAACCCCTGTCAATGGAAGGCTTTGAAAATAAGTTGGATAAGTTAGACTCAGTTGGATAAACATCTGCCAGGATGGTTTAGATGTAATTTATCCTGCCTTAGAGCTGCGGGTGCCGTTCTAGGCCCCTTGGATCACTGCAAATTCTGCGATACCATGATTCCTTCCACAATCAAATGGATGAGACAGTAAGAGGGGGAAGAAACCAGGGCGGTTCTCTCTTTCCCGGTGCCCTTAATTAATCTTTGGCAGTGCATCTGTGTGTGTGTGTGTGTGTGTGTGTGTGTGTGTGATGGGGGACTGCAGAGGCCTGGGGGAGGGAGGTCCCGTTCCTTCCAACACCTGCAGATGGTGTCAGTTGGGTTGAGAGGCCGGTGTTTCCAGGGTTGGTATTTTCCAGGCTTTTTCTCCCGTTGGACGCTTGGAGGACCTGATTGGAAAGGAAAGGGATTTTCATACTTCATCTCTTCCTCGCTGTGCCTGAAATGTGAGTGCCTGCAAGGCGTTGTGGAATGAGGTGGGAATGTGTTCATCGGCTGGGAAAATTACCCGAGTGTGGAAAAGTGAGGGGATGGGGGTGGAATCAAAGTGCACGAGGGTGAGGAACTGGGAGCGAAGGGGCAAACATTGCCTATGGAAGAAAGCTGTTCCTGGTGGGGTCTTTCCCCCCCTCTCGGCTAGGCATGTAGTCCCGTACAAGGTTTGCTTCAGAGACCATACAATTGCTGCATTCAGCAATCTGCTTATTCCAGAGCAGTTCCATTGAAGAGGAGTCAGTGGTTTGGCAATTGAAACCAATCATTTTAACCTTTGCCTTCCTGCCTTCTGCAGAATTTCTACATAGGTCCGACGCTTCCACGCTTTCTCACGCAGAGAAGTTGGCCCAGTAAGAAGGCTACAGTTCATTACACTTAAGAAGGCCCATCGCTTCTGCCAGCACTAAGTCAGGGAGAGATGTTATTGGGGAAGAGCTAGCCACAAAGAGTGAGACCAAGGCCCCCGATATTGACATATTGACACACACACACACACACACAGATGCACCCCCAATATTGACACCCACCCTTGAGTTCTCCCCAACCATTTTGAGATGGAGCTATCAGTCTTGTATGCGGCGTTCCAATTGAAAGTACGCCATTGAACATCCCAATTTTCCGTCTCAGTGTATTTGTACAACCTGGTATCTTGTTTGCTTTTCTGACCCGCCGCCGTCCACCAAGCAGCAACGCGGCCGTGAACCCAGCTATGAGTCTGGGTTGATCCAATTATTCCTTCCGGAGTGTATTTACCTTGCCATTCATCAACACTGTGTTTCATCTGCCGCTGCAGTGCTGAATGGCTTTGCTTGTTAGGTCTCATTGGAGGTCCTCGCAGCCTTGATTACCTTAAATAATTTTCTCCTCTGCAAATGTTGCCACCTCCTTCCTTCTGGAACCCCTTTGGCAGAACTTGAAAAAAAATATACTAAGCAACAACGAAGCTGAGCGCAGAACCTCAGAGGCCCTGCTGCTAACCTTTTGCCATGCAGGAAATTGGCTATTTATTCTACTCCTTTGTTTTCTCCCTCCGAGTTAGTTTCTAATCCATGACAGCTCCCTCCCTCCCTCTGTCCTCCGATTGTGCTGTTTCCTTAATCGTCTTTGGTGAAAGACTTTCTCAAAGTGTCTTTGAAAGCCCAAATAAATTACATCTTCTGCTGTTTCTTAATCCATTCTTGTGCTGACACCCAAATAACTCTAATAGATTACAGGGGCACGATTTTCCTTGACTGAAGATTGTCACTCTGATATCATGCTCATTGGGAGTGTTTTTAAAAAAATATATAATTTATCTTCAACCCGAAACCTCTTGAAGCATTTTTTGGTGTATGTGGTTTTTTTTTGTTAAAATACCAGTTAAAGTCGGTCTACGACTTACCTAATACACAATTTACAAAACCCAAGCACTTATAGAGTAATGAAATGAGCAGCAAAGGAGATAATAAATCTTAAGCTGCTTAAAGAATAAACACATTTTTCGTATCAAGGATAAAAAAAATTAATCTCTCATCCCGCTCAACGACCCTAATTGTAACCCGAGGATTATTTTTTATATATTATCTTGATTAACATGATTTAAGCATCTAACTTGATTTCTTGTAATAGATGCTTTTTAAACAGGGAACAGCAGTTATTATATTTATCCACTGACGGGCATTTTTTTTAGTGAATCACCAATAATTTCTGAGAGGTTTTTTAGGAGAATAATGCAATTGATTAGAAAAAGTGTAAAAATGCTATTGATTTATGACGTAATTTATGTAGGCGTGCGGACTCACGCTCAGATTCAATCAATATGTGTTATTAATGTGGACAGAGATAATTTTTATGCCTCTTTTTCCAAAAGGTGGTGCGGTCGCTGTGTCGCTGGCGATTATTGATGGGAGAAGAGTGTTTATTTTGCAGAGTCAATGTTTCAAATCGGGGTTAAAATTTTAATGACCTGTAATTCAATGAGAGAACTTTTATTTCACTTCTTTTCCCCCCACTTTATAGAAACATTCTTGGTTGTTTTCAGTTAACAAAGCAATTTTTCAAGCCAAGCACATCTTTCAAGGCCAGATCCCTGAGGAAACCGTTGCCTCCTCTTCCCAGCCCTTCTATCAGACTCCGCGGCATAGCTGCTGTCTTCTCTCAAGATTGGCACCACCAGCCCTGCCCACTTCGGCTCCACCAACCCATCTCTCCCAGTAAGCCACTTGGAGCCCCTATTGCTCCCATAGAATCTCCACCCCTGCAGGGACTTGCCCTGCCCCACAGGACTGACCCTGTGGACTAGAGGTGCACACCAGGGATGGTTTTTGTTTTTTGTTTTTGTTATTTAAATCTGTCATTTTTGTTTTCAAAAATATCAAAATTTCATTTTTGTTTTTGTTTTCGATATCCATTGGTTTCAATGGAAAACACATATTTGGCTGTAATCTTTCTGTTTTTCACTATATGTGGATGAGACTTGGAGGGATTATACCTCCAATGGATGGAATTAAGTGTACCAAATTCCAAAAAGATTGGATAAAGGAATCAGATTTTATAAGCAGTTGAATTATATTATTTTGCAAAAAATCTTCCTATAACGTTCCTGGATGTAACTTCTTTGTCTCCCATCTAATATGGATTAAACTTGGCAAGTTTATACCCCTCCCCATGTTTAATATCTCTGCCAACTTTCAGAAGGTTTGGATGAAGGTCCTGGTGGTTTAAGCAATTAACATATAAATGTATGTCTGACTATAACATCTTTGTAGTCTAACCAGTGTACATGAAATTTGTCAGCGCTGTATCTCACACTTTCACGACCATCTCTGCCAAATATCAGAAAGATGTGCTAAAGGATCCCAATTTTATATGCCTGCACAGCATATGCAGAGAATGAGCCTATGCCAGGAATTCTCTGAGGTGTCACTGTGGTGTAAGATCGGTTTGTGATGCCAATTGGTGATTAGAAATGTCAACAAAATATCCTCATTCTGTGCTGCGACCATCCCAACATCTCTCCCCCACTTACTACTGGGAAGTCGGAAGCATCTGTTTAGGAAAGAGCCAATAGAGATTCTCTTATGTCCTCTGTCACAGCGCTGCAGTATGTCATTGTGATGATAATTGGCCAGCCTGGGTGTGTAAACTATGTCTCCTGATTTCTGGGCTGCTATCCCCAAAGTCCCAGTTACGTCCCTTCTGTGTCTGCCTCAGGGCCGCCCCCTGTGCCCGCTTCGAAGCCACCACTGATTGGTCCTGTAAAGCTGGACGCATGCAGTAATTGGCCAGTGAATTGTTGCTCCCCATCCTCCTTCCCCCTGCCATACCAGGCGCAGGCTTATACCCCTCCCCATGTTTAATATCTCTGCCAACTTTCAGAAAGATTGGATAAAGGATTCTGGTGGTATACAAAATTAACCCATAAATGTGTGTCCGACTGTAACATCTTTGTAGTCCAACCAGTGTACATGACATTTGGCAGGGCTGTATCACACACTTTCACAATAATCTCTGCTACATTATCTGTGTGAGGAGGGGGTAAAATGCACTGCATAGTTTGGTACCACAGATCATTGAAATTCTCTGGCATTAGCATCATGATATAGTGGAGTGAGTCCTTATGAAGTCGTGGAGCACGGCACGTGCTGCTATTTATCTGAATAATGACCTTCAAGGGGACAACTTCAATTGCTTATAAAATTGGATCCCTTTATCAAATTGTCCTGTAATTTGGCAATAATGACATGGAACATGTATGATACTATTCTGCCAAATTACTTGTAAACAGGATGGAATATAAAAATGTTACAGCCAAAAATGTATTTTCAGGTTAATACATATAACATCAGGACACTTTAGCCAATCTTTCTGAAATTTGGCAGGCTTGGTGCACGAGTGGCGGGACATCATTTCCCCAGGATTCATGCAAATTGGATGGAAGATTAAAAAAAAAAGGTGTAGCCACGAATGTGTACGCAGCTTTTCTTAAAATCGCAACATTCAGTTGCTTCTAGAATTGGTTCCCTGTATCTGATCATTTCGAATTTTGGTACACATACTGCCCTCCATTGGGGGTACAATCTCCCCAAGTTTCATAAGAATTGAATAAGAAACAGAAACATTATAGCCAGACATATATATTTTTTTTAGTGTTTTCCCATTATTTCAGAAACAAATTTTAGTTTTTGGTTTTGTTTTCATTATTATTATTTGTCATTTTAGTTGTTACAGTAACGAAAACAAAAATCACAATTTTTGTTTTCGTCATGCAGAGCCCTACCTCAGTTACTAGGAATGAATCGGAATCGGATTCAGTTGCTTCAGATTTGAATCGGAACCAAATCAGAACCGGTTCGTATCTCCCCCCCCCCCCCCCC
>QEPC01005668.1:1930649-1945363 GCA_003113815.1 Sphenodon punctatus | reverse complement strand
CCTCTCCCTCACTCCCGCTGGCCCCCTCCACTGCCTGTCTCGGCCCTCGAACTCAGCCGGAGTGAGAGAGAGACAGAGAGTCCCCGCCTCTCTCTCACTCCTTGGGCGAGACAGACAGCGGAGGGGACCACGGAGTGAGGGAGAGGCGGGGCCTCTGCCTCTCTCTCACTCCCACTGGCCCCCTTCACTGCCTGGCTGTCTCGGACTCAGTCGGAGTGAGAGAGAGGCAGAGAGGCCCCGCCCTGGCTGAGATGGACAGTGTCGGGAGCTAGGGGCCCCGAGCGCGCCGGCCCCCCCCCCCAGGAGCGGGGCCCGGGGTGGCCGCCCCAAGCTGCCCCCTGGTAAGGCCGGCCTTGACGCAGCTCCCCCCTCAGAGCACAGACGTCCCAGAAAGTTCTTTCATTCCCCAAAGGAAACTCTTTCTGTAAGTAAGAAATGCCTAACACAAACGTATGTGCGTTAGTATTAATTCCTATAGCGCCAGCAGCGAGCCTGGTGCAGAGTTGTGATGAGACACGTGTCCCTTCGGCCTTTCATGGCTCTACCCTGGAAGAAGCGGCTTGGCAATTGCAACTAATAACTTCAGCCTTCTCATTCCTGCTGTTTGCAGAACTCTGCATGGCTCAAAAGCTTCTGCGCTCTACCCCTGAAATGTTGCCCCCTCCTATAATCTTAACTGGTTTGTGTCTTGCCCCTCCATTCAGGTCTCGGCCCCTCGGGATCAGAGACTGGCTTAAGAGGTTTTATAGCCCTTTTCACAATTTAACTTTTTCTCCTTTTTTGGGTCTTCTCGTCCTCGGTAGAGATTTCCAACTTTGTGTTGACCTTGTGCCGGAATCAACCTGCCTGCTCTTCAGTGCCTGATAGCCCCTCCCCATACACGCTTTTCTAAAGACAGGAATCATATTTGCTAGCCTCCAGCCCTCCGACGCAGTAGCCGGCTTTAATGAGAAGCTGCATATGTTTCTGCACTCGGTCGTTTCCTGCAGAAGCCGCCTCAGTATTCTCCGCTCGTCCTGCTGACTTATTGTGCTTTAATTTATCACTTTATTCCAGCGGCTCATCTTTTGACACCTCCGTCTTTGACAGAGCCTCATCTTTATTACCTGAAAGGAGAAGGGCTGGGGGTATGTTTCCCTCCTCCTCAGCACCTAAGGCTAAGGAGCACATTACCCCGGTGCTCCGGGCTCTGCACTGACAGCCCTTACTCTTCTGGGCTGGATTCAAGGTCTTGGTTTTGACCTATAAAGCCGTACATAGTCTTGACCCGACTTACCTGTAGGATCACCTCACTCCCCGTGCTCTGGAGCACGGCCCCTGTGGTCGGAAACTCAGAAATGCTTGCACATTTATTTATTTTTTAAATTACTATTTGGTGCAGGCCTACTTTTGTTATAGGGCAGGGGTGTGGGTCAGGATCTACATATGGTTTGGGGGTGATCCAAGTGTTGTCCTGGGTCTCTCTAGCTACTTTAATGTGCTGGAGTTTCTTAGAAAGGTTCTAGACTGTCTTAATTCAATGAACCTAAGACTCAGCAGCTGAATTTCAGATGCTTTGCAGAATCTCCACAGCTGAGACCACAGAAGGCTGGCTCCGTCCCCACCATCCATACCAAAAAGCAGGACATGTTTGTTTGTGTGCATGTGTGAGTTGTGGCTCTTGGCAAGATCAGATTTTGGTGTGTGGCTCTTGGATTTGGAAACATTAGCCCAGGGGCGTAGCTAGATTGGAATGAGCCCCCTCGTCTTACCCCAACCCCCGTTCTCACATGAGATGCACCCAAACTGCACATTGTGGCTCTCCCAGGTTATGAGCCCCGCAAACCCTGCACCCCGTACTGCACCTAATGTAGCTTACATCCCTGCATTAGTCACTCCTGGAGTAGGGCAATCTTTGCAATTGGCTGATAAACATCTGAACCATGAAAAATGCTAACACACAATCCATTGAACAAAAATCCACAACTGAAAAATGGAATCGGATCACCCTCAAACCAGTTTCAAACGGAGAAATATGTTAAAGGGTGGGGAGGGCTTGAAAATCCCCAGGAATCCCAAATCATGTAATTCTGCGTACTTTCTAACTGGGCAGTTGTCTGGTACATAATACGTCTTTAATGAATTAATTAAATGAAACTTTTCTCTTTGATATTTCCAAAATGTTTTGTTTCCACATTATTGAGATGTGTTGGAAGGCCCGGAGTTAAACATTCTTGCTCTGAAGTATTTGAGGGAATTTTAGTTCTGTATCAAATTTTGACTTTTTTTTAAAAAAAAAATTACATTTCATCAGGGCAATAAAATCAAATAAATAAAATATTGGAAATTCTTTGCAGGACAGAAAATCTGTTTCCCATCTAGCTCTGGGGAGGAGCTCGTGTCCTCAGGGCTGCAAAATGATTCACAACCCCTTGTTCCTGAACGCCCCTATTTGTGCTAATGGAAGCAGGGTCTGTTCTTAACGGCTCCTTTTTTTCCTCTTGCTTTGCACAAAGAACAGTCTTTGGAACCAAGAAGAAAATTACTAGCAGGTGAGAGATTATTTTTAACAATACGGAGGCCAAATTCTCATTTTCAACTTACAATATGAGCTTTTGTTTTCCAGAATCTGTTAAATGCCCCCTGGACTGGAATCTGAGTTCTCTGCTGCGCACAGATGAACTTTTTAGCTCCTCTGAAATGGTGCAGAGAGAGTAACTCTTTCACCTTTTCACGGTCCCTGATTTGACGCGAACATTTTGGATCCCTTTTGGTACCCGAAATGGTGTCTGATCAGGTCCCCGAAATACTGGTTTTGCCCTGATTTTTCAACTTCCAGTCCTGGATTACCAAACTTCCAGTCTTGAAATCTGAAAAAAATAATTGAGTATTTCTTTTTTGGAGGGGTTGGGGTAATTTTGGGTACTTGAAAACCAGGAGCTGACATTTGAGTTTTGGGATACTTGAATGGGGTATTTGTGTACTAATTTGGATATCCAAAATGGTAACCCAAAATGCTAGTATTACTACCCACAGGTACCAAAGCAGGTAGCCATTTCATCCATACTGATGGGGCCAGAGGTAGACTTAGGTATTTATCTAGTCACAGCAATATACCTGGCCCTGAATAGGTGCTAATTAGAGACAAGTCCCTTCCCAAAGGGGGCTAGATTTTAAGATATAAGGGAGGGGAGACCAGGGGGAGGAGAACATCGGGAGATACAGAGAAATTTTCAAGAAGGTGAAAAGTCGCAGGTGCACGTGATTAGCTTAGTTACAGAGAGAAAGAGGACCCTGAATGATAGAACAGTAGAGAAAGCATCAGTCAGGAGGCTATGGGGGTGAGGAACCAGGGCATCTTCCCTCCACCTCAGTGCCCTCTGCTTGTTTCCTGTTTAAATTGTAAGCTCAGTGGGGCAGCAACAGTCTTGCACATTGCGTCTTAATTCATTTACTGTCTCAAGTGTTATGCAGCAGAATGATCTCTGTCCGATTCCGCTGCCTGACACTTTTAAAAGTCTTTACTGTCATAGAAATGACAGATAATAAACTTAGCCTAACCCCAACTTAGTTATTGCGTCATTAAACCCCAGAATGCTGAAAGGCCGAAGGCCGGATTCCTCCTGTGACTCTGCAGTGGCATTCCTTAATGGCAGCTAAGTTTGCTTGTTGGAAAGTCAGGGATCCAAGAAACACATCCCTATTTTAATGTGTTAGCGTTTGCTAACTTGAATCATTGCTCTAGGGGCTGGGGAAATTCTCAGAACAGATATGAAATGTGAATAAGATGGAAAGGGCAATTGGAGGTAACAGCGGCGGAGAGAAATGTTTGCCTAGAAGGATGTCTACTCTAGCGAGCGCACCCAGGGAATCTCACTTTGGATCATCTAAACGATGACAGCGGTCAGGGGGATGGGAGACGTCCTAGTGTCATGTAAGACTGGATTGAAACAGTGGATCCGTTTTCACAGACATTTCTGTGAAAATGAAACCGTTTAATATTTTGACCAGATTTCCCATCAAAATCTTGACCCTGGGTTGATTTAAAAAAAAAAAAAAAAAAGCCATTGATTGTGAACGTGCAAATGACTGCAAGACGACTTGCATGTGCAAAATAGCGCTGCCCTTATCCAAAATGGCGATGCCAGTGTCGTTGCCATTTGGGGTATGGGCAGTGTCATTGCAAAATCGGAAACCATGCAAAATTTAGATTTCAGCCCCACACACACACACACACACACACACACACACACACACACACACACACACACTCAGACTGGCTTCCTCCCACTCCCTGACATGACGAAGGGGAGGTCAATCAGGCCTAGATTTGAAACGTATTATGGGGTTTGTATTTGGGGATATTATTTGCTGTTTCGGACAGCTACCCACATTTCCAAATGACATCCACCACTGAAACGGGTCTTCACACATGGACTACGGTTTGGTTTCCTCACTTATTTTACTATTTTGTTGATTTTTCTGCTGGATTATTTTCATTTGAGTATTTTGCTTACTTAGTTTTGGCAACTGCGCTGATAGGGCTGAAAAGAAATTACAAAATGACAAAACCAAAACACTCAAAGTGAGCAAGCCAAAGTCTCTGGAAAGGGTATTCAGCAAAGCAGACGTGAAAAGCCGTTATTGTTTGGAGCGGATAGCCCAAAGCGGATGGATTGATCCATTTGCACCAATAGGTTTTGCTGGGATCAGGATTCCCAGGAGCTTTGTCGAAAGAGGAGAACGCAGGCGGCGTGGGCAGGCAGGCGTTCGCACTAGAGAGGTTTCTGTGCGGGGAATGGGGAAGGTCTGTTGAGATTCGTGGAAGGGTTGTTAGTTTTCAACCTTTACCCCAGCGTCGGCGGTAGAGAACTGTTACACAAGACTGGGGATACCCACCGGAATTAAAGTACCCGATTCAGCTTGGTAAAATCAGCTTCTAATGGGCACTGATTAGTGCCCAACAGGCTACCCAATTGTGCCGGTTCCCAAATGAATGGTACCAGTTTAGCGACCCTGCCATCGTGCCTTAAGTCAGCGGGCGATCAGGCCTTTGCTGGCGGGGGGGGCGCTCCAGGTGCCCGTCTTTGGCCGCTTTTCACATGCAGCATAAAATCGATATTGAGGTATTTAGTTCGCAGTTTTAAAGGAATGTGTGGTCAGTTTTAACGTGCGAAACGTTGCGTCTAAACTCCACCCGCAGGATTTTTAAACACGGCGTGATTTTATACCGCCTGTCTGCCACGTACGTCTAAAAAAGTGTCCTTAGTTCCTCCTCCCTCACCTTTATAAAGCACCAAAGGCTTATTTATTTCACTGGTGATTTTAGGGTCCACTGCTAGTTTCCTTCTGTGTGTTCTCCCTCCATCCCCTTTACCTTCCCCGTTTGAAAATGTTTTTAAATGGATTTTTATTCTAAATGGATTTTACATTTTGTTACCCTATTTTTATGATGTAAAGCACTCTGAGAGCCATTTTGGTTGGGGGAGGGGGATACTATTGAAATAAAATAATAATAGCCATGATTAATAATAATTAACAAAAACCGTGACTGAATTCAGTTGGTAAAACAGAAAATTGGTAACTTGTTATACCTGGTATTTGAGATAACCGGGGGTGCTCAGCTTGGTGCTCGGGAAGTTCCCCTGCTGGACCATGGATGACAGCATCCGTTTAGGGGAAACTGAGGTCCGGGGCAGCCTGCTTTTCATCTCTGAGCGTAGGTAGGTCAGTAGTTGAGAGCTTACGGGACAGCGACTACAAGGCCGTATTGTGCCGAACCGTTGGAGGGCGAGTCTCAGACCAGGCCACCAGTGCATGGGTGATGGAGTTCTTCACAGACTAAATCTGCGTTGTCGAAACACCCACCAAAATCCTCCATGGGCCATTTTGAATGCTCTGTTTTGTGCACGCGAACTCCAGACCCACCGTTGTGCATGTGCAAGGAGCATTTTGTTCAATTCAGGTGTGCAAAAGTGTGCCGTGCTATGTCATGCGGCACCTTGCAGTGACATTTTGTGTGTGCACCTTGAACAAATTACATTTTGTGTGTGCACAAAAGGGCTTTGCGCAGTGTGTGTGCACAAGATGGCGGCGTGTGGGCAGAGGAGGAGCAAGGCCGCCTTATCAAGATCTCCATCAGAACGGAGATCCAATCGTGGCTGCTCTGCGTTCAAGTGAACCCACATCAGAGTGGCAGAATCCAATGAAACCGAATCATGGTTTCTTGGAATGAGAGAGACCTGCTTTCTCTTCACTCCATGTGACTTTCTCCCTGGTTTCCCTCCTCTTTCTTTGGGACAGCAGAAGTGGGAGGAGCTGGCCAGGAGAAACACTCAGGAGGAAGGGGGCCATTTTCCTGAAGGGAATCGGGGCTAATCGAAACAGAAAAGTCGTACAAGGTGTAGACTCTTATCCATAGCTTGACAGAAGAATTTGTAGCATGGTGGCAGCCATCGTCGCCTTCACACCAATAACTTCTTACGGTAATGGGCAACTCTACTGCTTGAGTTTCCAACAGTGGCCTGTAACAGACTTGGATACACACCAAAGCAGTCCCAGATTGGGGCAGTCAGTCTACACCTCATAAACTAGCCATTTTGTCAGTGAGAAACAAACAGCCCTCCTTCTCAGTGAGGGTGAAGCACACAGGCTAACCCATTAGTTTCTGAAAGGGGGTCCGTAAGTCAGGCCAGCAAGGTTGATGGATACAGACATGCACCTTCTCATGCACCTCTTCATTCCGCTGTCATGGTCCTCCACCTCACCCGCCATTACGTCCTCTGGCTCCCACAACCCCTTCACATCCAACACAAACTCCTTGTCTTCGCCTTCGAGGCTCCTTCACGGCCTCGCTCCTCCCTGTCTTTCGTCCCTCACGTCCCACTGCATTCCCACCTGGGAACTTCACTTCTCCTCCGCCGTCCCCATCCCCGGAATCTCCTGCTTCCTCAACTGTCTTCACCCTTTCGTCCATGCTGCCCCATACGCTTGGAACTCTTTCCCTGAGCACATCTTCTCCCTCCCTTCAAATCCTTCCTGAAACCTACCTCTTTGGTGAGGCGTTTCCCCAGCTCCTCGCCACCACAGACAAGGGTGGCCCTTTGGATGAAAATTAATTTTGTTTCATTTTCGTTTCCCCAAAGTGATCAGATTTAATTACAGGTTTGTATTACAGATCCGTATTTAAATCAATTTTTAAAAAATTACTGTGCCCGTGCAAAATGGCCGCCGGACCATTCTTCACACGACCTTTTCCAAAATGGCCACACAACCGTGCCCTTCCAAAATGGCCACCGGACCATTCTTCACACGACCTTTTCCAAAATGGCCGCACAACCGTGCCCGTGCAAAATGGCCACCGGACCATTCTTCACACAACCTTTTCCAAAATGGCCGCACAACCGTGCCCTTCCAAAATGGCCACCGGACCATTCTTCACACGACCTTTTCCAAAATGGCCGCACAACCGTGTCCGTGCAAAATGGCCACCGGACCATTCTTCACACAACCTTTTCCAAAATGGCAGCCGCTGTGCCGCCACTGCCAATGTGCAGACTGGCTGCCCTTTCCTAAAATGACCGTGGCGCTGTTGCTGCCATTTTGGGAAAGGCCACTCCTGCGCAGCACTGTCCTGTGGCCACTTTCCCCATGCGCAATAAAAATAAAATAAAATGATGTTTTAATTTAGGACTGAACCAAAACAGACTTCTTGTTGTGATGTTCCGGTTCGGTTCAGATGAATCCGTAACAGCCCATTCCGTGAAATTACAGATTAACCCAAATCCAAACTTCCCCTCCCTAACTATAGACTGCTCATCTCCGTTTCCCCTTCTCCTTCAGCATTCCTCCTCTCTGCTGTAACTGAGCTAAACACATGCCCCCAAATTCCTGCAACTTCTCACCTTCATGAATGTATCCCTGCCTCTCTCGATGTTCCCTTCCCCCTTGTTGTTCCCCCTCCACTCTCCTGCGCGTCCTAGATTGTAAGCCCCTTTGGGGGGGAGAGACAGGGGGCAGAGACCTGTTTCTAATTACAGCGGTTCAGCTCCAGACACATAGTTGGCACCCTAGAACTAAGGAATAATAATCCCACCCCAGCTGCTCTGCTCTATTCCCGACCGCGGCGTCCTACACAAGTTCATTAGAGCTATGCCATCACCCACTTGTTAATTTATTTGTGTGTTTTGGACCCAAAAGCGATTGTGCTGAGGGAGATCAATAGCCCAGTCAAGCGTCAAAGTTATTAACTCGCAAACAAACAGGGCCGGCCTGATGGGGAAGGAGGGGAGAGGAATGTCAATCTTCTGTGCCAATGTTATCACAGGGAGCCTTCAAGGAGTGTTTTATTTAGCAAATCAAGGCTAGCGGAGGCAGCTAGTCCCTCATCGGAAGATTGGGGCAGTGATGGGGAGCTGCAATGTTTCTCTGCTTAAGGTGATTTGGGGTGAAACCTTGAGGCAGATAGTCACTTCTCTCAGATGAAACAGGATGGCAGTTTTGAACTAATAGCACCCCAGGTATGAAAAGGAAGTGTCCATCTGTCTGTCTGTTTCTGCTCCTTCCCCTCGGTGCTCATCTAAGCCCAAGCCTTCTCATCTCCCAAAGGCAATGCAAGAATGTTTTATTTGGCCAGGTGTTTAGCAGGTGGGGATAGAGGTTGGGGAAGCCAAGGATGAGGAATTTTAACTGGTTTTACTTTTGTGTTTATTAGTGCTGAAACGGGAAGCAAATCTGTACCTGTGGCTAATAGCCCAAATTTTGGGTAGCCTATTGGTTACCAGTTGGTATGTGACAGGTACCTCATTACACAAAATACCAAGCATCACTGTTATCGAGTTACTGACTTTCAGTTTTATCATTTACCGATTTCTCATCTTACCGATCTATTCCACTTCACCATGGTACTATTTCAGTGTCTTTCCAATATGGGACAAGCAATAGATGAATAGAAATGATAGAAAAATGGTAAATTGGTCATCAGTAAAATGGCACAAAACAAAACAAAGTAAGAGGAACTCGGTAACAGAAAACAGGTAATTTGTTAGTGGTCATTCGACAGTTTGGGTGACTTGTCGGGCATTAAGCATGTACTTTTAGTACTCAATCCACCCGAAATTATTTTGAGCGCTCTAGTTTCTACAGGTAGACCCGTGTTTGCAGGTAACTATTCTACTCTGGGTTTTACATATTCTAACACAACCTGAATCCATGGGATCAAGTTGGATAAAAATTCAAATCGTTCAAAGATTTGGTTTAGATTCCATCTTCCGCTAATCCACCTGTTTCAGCCCAGTAGGGTGAAATATGGGTTGGACTGCAATTTGGGTGTCAGAGGGGGGCATCCTGCATCCGGAACGTCTCACCAAGTTCTGCCGCGGATTTAAAAAACGGCGGTGAAATTCCACGCGAGGTTCCAAAAATGCGAGAAAAATCCATTAAAATGGGAAGGTCCATTTTGTATCTATCTGTCTGGCTATCTAGGCTCCCCATCTGTAAAATGGGTGTAATACAGCGGTGCAGTTAGATAATTTGAGATACCGGAGTTAATGGTCTTGTGAGAGGCCCCTATGTGTGCGTGCTGTGGTACGGCTATAGGGGGTGGAGCCTAGCAGAGAAGGGGTGGAGCCTAGCAATCAATCAATCCCCACCCCCCCAAACCCCATTCTCCAGTGTGTCTCAGCCCTCCTTCTCCACTCCCTTTCAAATCTATATAGTTTGGAGGGTAGGAACCCGGCTGTACGGGAGGAGGCGGGGGGCAGCGCTGCGTGGCACTGACTGAGCCGGCTGGCTGGGGGAGGCAGGGAGCCCAGCTTGCATCCCTGAGGGAGCATGGGGGGGGGAGGGAGGAGCTGCTAGGACAGATGGTGGGGGGCAGGGGCAGGCAGGCAGCGCTTCCTAGAGCCCCACCCTCCCCCAGCCACCTGGCTTGTTTCCCCTGCCAAGCAGCCCCAGGGAACCGACTTGTCCTCCCAGCTGGGACACAGGAAATCTGGGGGACTCGTGCCCCCCCCATGCATTACCCATGCTGGGACCCCTTGCCAGACTTGGGGGCCCAGGACATATGCCCCCAGGTCCGGCCGGCGCCACCGGTGTAATAAAGAGTAAGAATGATGACCTCAGAGGTGTGCCGTTAGCCCTGAATGAATAATCTCGGTGAGTGCTTCTCCCGTCGGACGCAAGGCATTGGCTGAGATTCGTGCAACATAGAAACTCACTGGCTTTTCCCGTGCTTTCATCAGTTTCCAATATTTTTCACACGTTGATCAGGGCTGCGGTGGGCTGGTCCCAAGCCCCTTGTGTTCCCTGCATGTGCCCCCCAGGGGATGTGGCGATAAAAACTCGCTGGCTAAACATCAGAGGAAGTGCTGGGAAATTAGCAAAAAAGTGTTGTAAAACTGCCATAAAACTGTCATGAAATTCCCTGAAAATGACAAAAAAGATCCCAGAAAGTGACAAAAGTGACGTAAAACTACAGAATCACCAGAAACGGACAAAGTACCAACAGATGCTTGCAAATGTTGTTGAAAGATCGGTATTTCGCTCCATAACAGGAACACTTGCTCTCGTATCAGCCCTAGTTGGAGGAGTGCCTTCCGCCAGTTACATCTGGTGCGGCGGCTTCAGCCGCTGGTTTCGGTTCTGGATCTGGCCACGATCATCCATGCTTTTATCACCTCTCGGTTAGACAATGGTAATGCGGTCTACGTGGGGCTACCTATGGTGACGGCTCGGAAGCTGCAGCGGGTGCAGAATGCAGCAGCCCGGCTCCTGGTGGGACTGGGTCGCCGGGAGCACATTACACCGGTGCTCCGGTCTCTGCACTGGCTGCCAATAGTCTTCCAGGCCTGGTTCAAAGTGTTGGTTTTGACCTATAAAGCCTTACACGGCCTGGGCCCTGCCTATCTGTGAGACCGGCTCACTCCCCGGGCTCTGGACTGGCCCCTGCGGTCATCGGGGGGGCGCCCTGTTGGAGGTCCCTCGAGTTTCCCAAGGGGGCCACACAGGACAGGGTGTTCTCAGTGGCTGTGCCACGCCTCTGGAATTCTCTCCCGGTGGGGACCCGTCTGGCCCCGGACCTCCCGGTTTTCCATAGGAGCTATAAGACCTGGCTGTTCCGTCAGGCGTTTGGCGAGGGAGAAGGGTGAGGGTGGATGGGGTGGTGGGTTGGGGGGGTGTTGGAGTTTTTTTTATCATTTTTACTATTTACTATTTATTATTGTCATGTGATGTTCTTATATGTTTTATTGTATTTTATGGGTTTTGATTTTGTTAGCCACCCCGGGCTGCCTGGCAGGAGGGGTGGGGTATACAATTTTTAAATAAATAAATAAAATAAATAGTTGGTGGGGGGAGCTAGTTAAGGATTGGAAAGACTATGAATATGGAAAACACTAAATAAATGATAAATAGCAATAAAATTAAGCACTGTCCGTGCTTTTCCCCCCTTCCCTCTCCTGTCCTGCAGCCGGGAATGCGGACCTAAAAAACAGATCTCAAGATGAAGTGAAACAGAGACTGTTCCCCCCCCCATCCCACCCCAATCTCTTTATTCCAAGCAGGTATTTTAGGCCAGGTTAGAAGAACTCCTCACACGCCACGTCTTTTCTCTTCATCAGGACAAGGGGGAAGTTGGACTCCCACTATCCACACCCCCAAACTCAAGACTGTTATGACCGGGCACTTAAATCACAGAGAATTAGCTTCTTTTTCCTTCGTCTGTCTCCAGTGCAGGCAGTGACACAATGTGTAAAATATATTACAGTTTGAAGTCTCCACTGCAGCCAGCGCTGTAACGTATGAAACGGTGTTGGTAGATCGCCACATCCCAAGCTTGCAATGGGCCGTGCAATGTGATTCATCCAGCCTTTGGGAAATAGAGGGGGAATGTCTCTCGTTCTGTTCCTCTTGGCCCAGCGAAGAAAAGCACACTCTTCTGTTTCAGTTGAAGGGGTCTTTGTGACAATAGGGACATAGGAGTAATGATGGCACGCGCTAGAAAAGAGGATTGAGGAAATCTTTTTCTCACATTGGTAAACTTAAAACAGTTTTAAAAAATTATTTTCTTTTCAATGTAACGGGTGGAACATGTTGTGACAGGATATAGGTGAGGCCAAGAATTAGTTTGTATAATTATTATTATTATTAATAAATAATTAATAATAAATGCATTCATACCCCACCCCTCCTGCCTCTGGCGGCTCGGGGCAGGTTACATCCATCAAACAACGTACAAAAACCACCCTATTAAAACACTTTTAAAAAATCAATATATTATATTATAAATAATCAAACGTGTGCAAAAAATATTTTAAAAACCAGCTCCACGAACCGTTTAACCCTCCCTGCCCCCCCGGAAAAGCCACACTTGCATTGACGCCAGAAAGTGGGGGGATCCGGGCTGAGACCAACCCCCCACTGGGAACGAGTTCCACAGTGCTGGTGCAGCCTCCAAGAAAGCCCGCTTGTCGGTCGCCAACTGCTTATAGCGCTGAACCTCCAAGAGGGCACCCCCCGACGACCGCAAAAGCCACCCAGGACACAAGGTGGTCCTTGAGGTAGCCAGGGCCTCGGCCGTTTAGGGCTTTATAGGTCAAAACCAGCACCTTGAATCGGGCCAGGAAGACAGTAGGCAACCAGTGCAGAGCTTGGAGCACTGGTGTCATGTGCTCCCGGTGACCCATCCCTGTAAGCAGACGGGCCGCTGCATTCTGCACCAGCTGAAACGTCCGGACCGTCATCGTGGGCAGCCCTATGTAGAGCGCATTACAGTAGTCCAACCTCAAGGTGACAAATGCATGGCTGACAGTAGCGAGCTCAAAGTCTGAGACGTAAGGATAGAGCCGCCTCACCAGATGTAACTGGCGAAAAGCAATCCTGACCACAGCCGACACCTGGATATCCAGGCACAATGGCGAATACAGGAGCACCCCCAGACTCTGTATGTGGGGTACCAGCACAGGGCAGACCCCATCAATGACGGGTGCCCCCCCACACACACACACCCAGATCGCCAGCTCCACCAACGAGCATCACCTCTGTCTTGTCAGGATTCAGCCTCAGTTGCCTTGACCTCATCCAGTCCCCCACAGTCGCCAACCCCAGGAGAGCACTGCGACTGCAGGGCCTGGGTCAGATGAAAAAGAGCGGTACAATTGGGTGTCATTAGCATATTGACAACAGCGTGTCCCCCATCTATGCCCAACCTCTCCCAGTGGCTGCATATACACATTGAACAAGAGGGGGACAGGGTGGAACCCTGCGGGACCCCACACGGGAGACCCTTAGGGGAAGATGGACACTCCCCCAGGTCTACCCGCTGAGAACTATCTGCTAGGAAAGAATGGAACCACTGCAAGACCGTCCCATCCACCCCGGCCAGGTCCCGCAGGCAGGTCACCAAGACCTCATGGTTCACTGTGTCAAAAGTCACCGACCGGTCAAGTAGAACCAGCAAGGTCAATTGTCCCTTATTTAGCTCCACTCGTAGATCATCAACCAAGGCCACAAGCACAGTCTCGGTGCCATAACCCGGACAAAAGCTTGACTGCTAGGGAATCCAGAAAACGGATGCGGCCCAGGTGTGCCTGCAACTGACGGGCCACCGCCCAGGTTAGAGACAGGCCAATAGCTCGCCAGGGAATCAACGTCAAGAGATGGTTTCTTGAGAAGGGGTCGGACCACTGCCTCCTTAAGTGAATCCGGCAGCCTACCCTCCCCAAGAGAGGTGGGGTGTGTGTGTTATCATCATACTTTATCTACCTCATTCAGTTTTCAGATTTTTTTCAATCCTTGTCTAGTTTCCCCTCAACAACCCCGTGAGGTAGGTCATTTTTATTCCCATTTTACAGCTGGGGGAACTGCATCTGAGAGATAGTGACGTGCCCAAGGCTGTCCAGTGAGTTCATGGCTCGGCTACAATCTAGAGAGAGTGGACATCTCTCTGAATGAGAAGATCTGGAATTGCTCATGCTGCCAAATTTTGAGACATGGATACAAAGTATTCTGTTCCAGGAGCTAAAACCCATCTCTGACTGTTAGGCTTGGACTTCCAGGAGGAAGATTATTGTACAACTTGTGCTAGGTCTGGCGCCTTCCACTGTAGCCAAGATTTCCAGACTACGGGTAGGGACCCAATGTGGGGTCATTCCATTTGTGGGATGGAGCCTGAATTCTGACTGATATTTTATATATATTGTACGCTGCTGTCTGAGTTGGTGGGGTTATAAGAAAGTCTGGGGTCACCCAGTCAAAAAGTCCTGGAATATCGAATTTCAGTCCTGGAATTTTGACTTCTGGTCCCACTGCCTCGACTTCCTCTCCGCCAACGCCTCCCTTGACCCCCTCCAATCTGTCTTTCACCCCCTTCACTCTACTGAAACTGCTCTCGCTAAGATCACCAAAGAACTTCTGGCTAAATCTAATCGCCTCTACTCCATTCTTGTCCTCCTTGACCTCTCTGCTGCCTTCGATACTGTTGACTACTCATTCTTGCTGGACTTACTTCACTCCCTTGGCTTCTGTGGCTCCATCCTCGACTGGTTCTCCTCCTACCTCTCTGACCGCTCCTTCAATGTGTCTCTTGCCAACTCCAACTCCTCCTCCCTTCCCCTCTCAGTTGGTGTTCCTCAAGGCTCTGTCCTTGGCCCTCTCCTCTTCTCTATCTATACCCTGTCCCTAGGCAAACTCATTGCCTCCCATGGCTTCCAATATCACCTCTATGCTGATGACACTCA
>QEPC01005668.1:1884297-1898980 GCA_003113815.1 Sphenodon punctatus | reverse complement strand
GCCCCTTTTCCCTGGCAGCCCCCCCCCCAATGCCCCATGCCTGGAACTCCCTCCAAGAACACATTCGCTCGGCTTCCTCCCTCCAAATCTTCAAATCCCTCCTCAAAACCCACCTCTTCCATCAAGCTTTCCCTGGCTCCTCATTCCCCTCGCCCCCTTGCTGACTTATCCTGAATCATCGTATCTTGTGTAACATTAAATGAATAAATACACCTTTGAAACTAAGGGCGCAGTCAGACGTGCGTTTAAATCGCACAGCCGCGGCGGCGGCACTGTGCGATTTAAACGCACGTCTAAATGCCGCCTAAGCCAAGCACGGGCACCTGAGACCTCATGACTTCATGCATGTATCCTTGTCTTTTCCTCCGTTTCCCTCGCTCTTTGCCTCCTCCACTTGTCTCTCTTGGATTGTAAGCCCACTGGGGCAGGGACCATGTCTCTTTCTTACAATTATAAAGTGGCAAGTACATTGCTGGTGCTATATATATGCTTAATAATAATAATAATAATAATAATAATAATAATAATTAATAAACGTATTTCAACTTTTGGAATTTGGAAAGTTAACAGAACCAAATGTTGAAATTTTCCAAACTAAACAAAACAGAATTTCAAAATATCAGCCTATACAAAATGAAAGTTTACTAAAAAAGAATCGAATTTCATGAAAAAAAGATCATGAAAGCTTTTTTTTTTAAAAAAAACCCAATAAAAATAAAACTCTGAATTTAGTTCATACCAATACAATGCAGATCATAATGGATATCTGGCTCACTAAGATCTGGTGGCTAGAACCCAACCCTAAATCTATCTGTGGTCTGCCTATCCCTTGCTGTTCACTGATTCCTGCCCTAGTTCCCTTGAGCAGCCCTCCGTTATGCTATTTATAAATTGGACTTTCTCCTGGCATCTGAATTTCCTTTGTAGTCACCTGCTAAAGATGTGGCTGAGACTCCTACACTTGGGAAATATAAAGGCAAGACTGGCCACAGTATTAGGACGTCAACTGCACCAACCTTGGAGACGTATCGCCTATCATGACTTTCCCAGGTCAATTTCATTATTGGCAGTAAATTGATGCAACTCCGTTGACTGCAGTGAAGATTTTCCCATGAGTTTGACCGTCTATCTTTGATTTTCTCCAACTGGTGGTTTTCCTGCTGTCCCAGCTCTGAAGATGTCTTGGTTTAACTCTACCTGTCATCCTGCATAAGCTTTTCTGGCCTTGCTTCTCTTTGTGTTTCCTTAATACTCACTACTGGGCACCATCATTAATATAAAATATTAACCTTCCTGTTATCATCCAAGAGTAGTTCTTTCTTTTTTCTTTTCTAGAAGTACCCTTTGAATGTTTCTTTCTGGGGTTCCCTTGTGCTATACCCCACCGCATAGACACAAACCAACCTTGGCCTTTCCTTGTAAAGCGGGAAGAAAGGCTGTTTATTTAGTAAATACTTTTTTTTAACCAAATGGAGTTTTGTGGTTTGCAGGCGCCCTGATAGTGCTCCAAGGAGGACTAGTACAACTTTAACTGCATTTTCTCAGCATCACACCAAGCCCAATAAAAGAGAGTTCATACGCGCTGCACAAATTCTCACTTCCAATATAAAAAGGGTTTTATGAGGGCTGGAGGTCCTGTCAGCTCGCCGGCGCAGAGCATATTGGCCGATCCCCCTGCGTGACAGACTTTCTATTCCTCTTCAAGTTGTCAGACTTCGGTAGCATTTACAGCTATTTAGCTATCAAATTTTATGTGTAGCTCTGAGAGAAACGTGTCTCTTAACTACTGCTCAGTCTCATAAACAGCAGTCTGTTAAACCGTGTCAGTTCGACAACTGTTTCACCAAGTCCTCGGAAGCGATTGGCTGAAACACAAGTTATTACCCAAGGATAAAGCATGTAAAGAACAAGGGATTGTGTTTAATTATCATAAGCTGGCCTCGCCTCACTGTGGATTGTCTTTTTAAGGCTGGTCTGCACTTAGCCCTCTTGTATCAGCAACTCAGCATGACCGTTTAAGCGAAGATGGCAAGACAGGAGTAGCCTTGAGTGTTGATGCTCAGATGTTGTGCTGCTCCTTGGAGATGTTACCATCTCTCCTGCTGAACTTCATGCCTAGTAGAGTGTCGGGAGCAGTGGGACTGGCTGTTCGAGGTAATTCACGGATTAGACCATCTTCATGATCACTTAATGCACATACATGACCATTCTTAGCTTGTGCCCAATGTAGAAAGAAGATGAAAACAAAGGACTAAAGCTGAAAGAAATCGGCCTTTTCATATCCGCTGAATATCTAAATAAGTATTTATCACGGAAACGATGGTTTCTTATTTGTTTATTTGGGTATTTTGTTTTGGCATTTTGGCCCCTCCAGTATTTGGTACTTTATTTTAGCCCTACCTAGTACTATTGCCGGCAAAACTGTCGTGGAGCAGTGCTGTTTTACTAAACAGCGCCACAACAAAGCAAAGAAGCGAAACCAAACTGTCGTGACCAAAATATCAGTGATCAAAATAACAGATACGAAATACCCAGAGTAGAGATTAAACAGATAGGACAATTAATTCTGTAACCACAGTTAATAACCAAAACCTGATATCTAATCAATTCACTGATTGGAACCAACATACCACAGTAGTTAACCCATTAACCAAAAAACCAATGAATACCCCTTTACCGTTACCACATAACCGATTTACTGTGTGAATAACTGACTATTTTTCTGTGTTCCATAATTTCCAGTTTTCTTCTGGACCAATAGCAAAGCTGCATCTAGCAGAATTGAGCCAGGCATCCAATGGGAAGCTGAGTTAAACTGGAAACCAGAGTCCAAGGAAGTAGATAGGAAAGGAATTATGGGCAGACGGAACTAACTAGTAACTGCAATGTGGAGGGGAAAAAGAGAACCAGTGTACAGTAAACAGTGCAAAGTGGTAAAACTGTGAATTAATAAATGGTTACCACTCAGTAAATTATCACTGTTGGTTTGATTACCCCAACTGCTACTGATACCCATACGGATAACCATTTCAGTGTTAACCCAGAATGGATATTCATTTCTGTGAATGAAACGGGAAACAAATAGTTATTTAAATTATTTATTTAGGTTTTTATCCCATCTTTTATCAAGTTCCATCACTGGCCCAGGTCTATAGAATCCGGACAAGCAGAGAGGCATTCTGGGAGTCTGCTCCGCAGCTCTGGAACTCCCTTCCTGTGGAGATTTGCAAAAGTCCTAGCCTGAACATCTTCCAGAGGCGGCGGCCAGGAGCTCTTTTCACCAACTCCATCTAGTGAGGAGGCTGCAGCCCTTTCTTTCTGATTCCAATCTGGCCACCATCATCCGTGCTGTCACCAACTTGAGGCTGGACTACTGTAATGCGCTCCAGGTGAGGCTGCCCTTGATGACTGTTTGGAAGCTGCAGCTGGTGCAGAATGTGGCGGCCCGGCTCCTTTCAGGGGCAGGCCCACAGGAGCACATTACATATGTGCTCTATAATCTGCATTGACTGCTTATACATTTCTGGGCACAAGGTGCTGGTTTTAACCTTTAATGCCTTAAATGGCTTGGGCCCCACATTTCTAAGAGACGACCTTTCCTAACATGCTGCATTTGCGGCCCCTGCCGTGCTCTCTCTTGCGGGTACCACCAGACAATCTTGTCTGTACAACAAGGGCCTGTAGAGACTTGTTCTCCATTGCTGCCTCTATGTTATGGAGCTGCCTTTCCTCAGAAGAGCCTGAGCATTTTCCGAAGGCAATGTAAAACCTTTCTCTTCGGCAAAACATTTGGTAGACAGGGCTAGGGTTTAAGGTGAGGGGTGAGGGTGGGTTTTAATGAGGTTTTTAAAGTGGAGTTTTATTGTATTTGTGTTTTAGAGAGCCAGTGTGGTGTAATAGCTAAATGCGCAGTGCTTGGACCAGGAGGTAAAGGGGGGACCCCAGTTCAAGTGTCGCCTTAGTTAGAAACTCACTAGGTGACCTTGGGCCTGTCACAATATTCTCTCACCCCAACCTACCTCACAGGGTGGTTGTGAGGATTAAAAAGTTGCTCTATAGGTAAAACGCTCTGAGTGCCATGGCAGGGGGGTGCAAAACGCTCTGAGTGCCATGGCATGGGGGTGCTATATAGAAATAAAGATTTTCATTAATAAAGATTATCATGTAAGCCACCATAGAAATCTGAATAAATAAGTAAAATAAGTTTAAGCCAGCCCTGAGTGTCGAAGGCAGAATTCTGGACCTTTTACGTTGAACCAACTCCAGATTTCTGCTGCTCTTCCTAAAATCCCAAATCAGCCCTTCCTCCCTTTATTGTCAGGTCAATCCATTGCATTGTTGACACAGTCAGGAAGCTCAATGTTTTGTGTGTGCCCAGACGGCAGAGCACAAAAGCGGGCGAGTGTTTGCAGCAGAATAAACCGTTAGGATTATTCATTATTAGCCGTACCACAGTTAAATCCTAGAGGCCCTTGCCAAGGTCAGATCTGTCTTCTGACAGACTCTGCTTTTCCCATCATTCCTATACCCTAAAGCGTTTGCCATTGACAGAGAAATCATGGGGGGAAATCAGTGCCATTTCTCTGGTTGTGCAGATGGGAAACTGAGGCAAAGAGAGAGAAATTCACATGCTCAAGGTATTATGAAAAGTCTCCGGTAGAGCCTGGATTTGGTCTCAGAGCCCTCAAATCCCAAATCAACTACTGGAAAGGAAACGTCATCCTTCTTTTCTTTCCATTGCACCTTAAAGCCTTCCCCCTCTCTCCAGCTTCTGAGAGTCCCCTCTGGCCTCATCTTCTCTCTCATGGAGAGAACTGCTTTGGGGGGCTTGTTCATCAGAAGAACTCGAGCTGAAACAGGTAACACATCTGCTACTCACAGATAGTGGGGCCGAGCAGTGTGCTGCCGTGAATGGAAACACACACACACACCACCGCATAGTTTGCATGTGTGATGTAGGTACCATGCTGGGGGGTGCACACACGCCATCTGTGCTCCGCACGCCGGTCCACAGGGCTTGGGATCAGCCTCAATGCTTGCATTTTTTAGTTGTCTGTTTGGTGTCCGATAGGAACACGAATCCCAAGTCAAGCACCCAGTTCCCTAAAAATATTGGTTATTACCATTATTGGGTTACCATTAGAATGGTAAATTAGTACCGATAGTCAGAAAAACCATACCGGAAGTTAAAAAATGGTACCAGCAGTTGAAAAATTGAGACACAAATGGTAAATTGGTAAACTAGCATGATAACAAGTCCCATAACTAGCTTCAAATGGAAACTAGATAAATAATTAGAGAATAGAGCCATAAATGCTGACTTGTTGGGAATTAAAACCCTGACTACGAGTGGCTAGGAGTGATTAGCAGGAGTTGGGTCACACCTCCATGACCTGTACTTGACTTCTCTTGACCTACTATAGTTGGCCATGAGTCTGTGCCAGTATGGAACTGACTATGTTGTTATGTTCTTAAATCAGGTAGCCCATCAGGCGTTACCGAGATTAGTACCTGATATTACCAGGTTGAGTACCACAATTCTGATGGGTATAGTAGGGGTGTGAAACAGGCACATTATTTATTTATTTAATCATTTATACCCTGCCCCCTCCTGCTAACAGCAGCTCGGGGTGGCTAACAAATTGCATATTAAAAATGCATAAAATGCAATAATTAATAATAAATACAAAAAGACTATCATAAAACACCATGAAAATGGTGAGGCATAAAAGAACAAAAAACCCTTCCCAACCCCCACCCCATGTGCACTCCCCTCACCAAAAGCCTGGTGGAACAGCCAGGTCTTACATTGATGTTGAAAGGAGGGGAGGTCCGGAGCCACCCAGGCCTCTGCCGGAAGTGAGTTGCACAGCCTCGGTGCCGCCACCGAGAACGCCCTCTCCACAGGGGCCCCCTGAGATACGTCAGGGAACTTCAAGAAAGGTGCTCCCATATGACTTCAGGGGTTGATCCAGAGCACAGGGAGCGAGGCGGTCCCGCAAGCAGGTGTGGCCCAGGCCGTATAGGACGATATAGGTTAGCACTAACACCTTGAATCGGGCCCGGAAGACTACAGGCAGCCAGCGCAGAGAACGGATCAATGGTGTGATATGCTCCCGGTGGCCCATCCCCGTAAGGAGACGGGCCACCGTTCTGCACCAGCTCCAGTCTCTGAACTGCCATCATGGGTAGCCCCACGCAGAGCGTGTATGATAGTCCAGTCTTGAGGTGATGAAAGCACGGATGATAGCGGCCAGGTCAGAGTCCGAGACATACGGCCGAAGCCGCCACACCAGATGTAACAGGCGAAACGCGCTCCTTGCCGCAGCCCCCACCTGCACATCCAGGCAGAGCTGGAATTGAGGCACACCAGACTGAACCTGGGTGACAAGTGGGGGGTGAACCCCATCAATGATGGGAGATGCCAAACCCACCGCCCTCCCCACTAGAATCACCTCCGTCTTGTCAGAATTCAGCTTCAGACGGCTCACCCTCACCCAGTCCACAGCCGCCAAACACTCAGTAAGCACCGAGACTGCCAGGTCTAGGTTGGATGAAAATGAGAGGTAGAGTTGGGTGTCATCAGCATATTGATGACAAACCCCAAACCAAACCCTCTCACGACTTCGCCCAACAGCTGCATCTACAAATCCAGTCCAATGTTTATTTCATCTATTTGCCATTAAACACATACATATAACACAAGGACGTCAAATAAAAACATAACAGACAGATTCATGACAAACATTTCTTTACCAAAAACGTGGATATAAAGAAACGGTCTACAGCTTCCAATACTGCTAAATTTTTGGATGTCAGCAGTAATACAGCCTTGTGCGAGGCTGCGTATACACGTTGAGCAGGAGAGGGGACAGAACAGAACCTTGCGTGACTCCACATGAGGGTGATTTTAGAAGTGACGTGGTGAATGTCCACCACAGTCAACCTCAGTCAAACGCGGGGGGGGGGGGGGAAAGCGCCGTGCATGTCTGTTTGCTCGCATCCAGATGTTCACCACAGTCAAACATGGTCTGGGTTGAAGCTAACCACCACGCTTCGTGAGGTTGGGGCGGGAGGTGGTGTGAATAGTGTGGTGAATAGTCACCACGGCAGGGGTGAATGAAAAGTAACTTCTGAACGGAAACCCGCAAGCACGGTGGAAGGAATTGAGCCCAGCCGCGGTGCATTCTGGGGCTTGAACTGCAGTCCACGTCTCCACTGCCTGTCTGTTGTGTTCCCCCAGCCCATGTTCTCTCTGATTGCCCCTGGGCGGTGGTCACAATCCTGTCACTTCTGTTGTGGCTGCACATGTCACCACAGCCCGTGGTGAATCCGTTCACACAGGGGTGGGATTTACTGGGTGATTTCAGATGTGACGAATCCAAGATTCACCACACCTGAACCACACTCAAACGCGACCCGCGTTTGACTGAGGTGAACGTCTGTTTGCTACCTGCCAGATGTTTACCACAATCAAACGTGGAACATGTTTGCATTCACCACACTTCTGGACCCGAAGACGCGAGCGGGTCCAGAAGTGTGGTGAATGGCCACCACGGCAGGGGTGAACGAATTGTATCATCTGTTTACTCACCCCTGCCGGTGATGGAATCCATTCCCCCCCGAATGCGGTGGCGAATGCGACCGAATTGGCCGCTCTCACTGCCCGTCTGGTGGGGGGAGGGCTGTTGAGGAATGCAGGGGGTGGGGCCATGTGGCAGCACGCTGTGCAGCGTGGTCCCGCCCCCCTGCGATCAGCGGTGCCTCAACAGACGTTACGGCGGGCACCATTCACCACGGGCCGTGGTTTGTCGGTCCCCGCGAACCAGGGTGAAGCGGCGCACGTCTGTTGGCGCGCCCCTTCACCCTGGGCTGTGGTCCGAACCGGCCCGTGGTGAATGGGGCCTGCCGTAACGTCTGAAATCACCCACTGTGGTGAATTGGAACGTGACTCTTCTGAAATCACCCAAAGAACAGTCCCCCAGCACCACTCGTCGAGTTCTTCCGGCTAGGAAGGAACGCAAACCATTCAAGAACAGTCCTGCCCACCGCAGCTTGGTCCCGCAGACGAGTCACCAACATCTCATGGTCAGTGGTGTCAGAAGCAGCCAACGGGTCTAACAGGATCAGAAGTTTTTGTTTTTAATTTACAAAAACTCCTCCGTGTTCAATGGGAGCTTTGTAAACAAAACCATTTGTCTTCATTTTTTTGTTTAATGAATAATAATAATAATAATAATAATAATAATAAATAATAATCATTTTTTTTAAATCACTGTGCCTGCGCCAAATGACTGCCGGACCATTCTGTGCACGTGCAGTCCTTTCCCAAAATGCCGCCAGCCAATTTGGCAAAGGGTACGCATTGCAGAATGCCCCCAGTGGGCAGTTGGTGATTTGTTTTAACGTTTATAATCAAAACAGATGCTTTTGGGGGGGTTCATTTTTGTCCATTTTCGTTACCTTTATTGTTCATTTTTTGTATTTTAATTACTAAAAGAAGCAGGGCTTTATTCGTTTTAATAATGAAAATTAAAACAACACTAAAATGACTGCCCCCTCCCCTCCCGAAGGTATAACAGGCTTTGTAGGCCCTTGCTTCAGCTGTAATCGGAATAGTAATTCTGTCTGTGAATCTGGGTGGATTCCTGGTGTGGTTCAGCTCAGATTTCAGACTCACGCTCTGCCTTCTGCGGTGCCAACAGTTGTCTGGTTTCATAACAGGAGGGGAGAGTCAGAGGGGGCACCCGGTGAAGGCACGATTGGCCTTCAGGACCTTGTACCATTTCAGCAAAATGAACGCAAAGCCGTAGTCATCGCCTCCATCCGTTGCGGTTCCAAATATGTTTGTTTTGGTTGTTTTGTGTTTTGTTCCTTTGTTCAATTTGTTTGTTCAGTATTTTTGGCATTTCACGCTAAACCTTGACTGCCAAGGGCGCCGATTCAAAGGGCACGCATGAATGCGCCAAGTACAGAACCTTCGTGCCCCATGTGCACACAGTCTGAGCACGGCACGCGTGTAGTGTGTGTGATGCCCACGCAATGCGGGCATGTTCTGTGCTTTCATGCCCCTTGAATTGAGCCCAACGTGAAGAAAGCATCATCTGCTGTAACTGATCAAAGAAAGAACAAGATTTTGCAATAGTCAAGACGACAAATTCAGATATTCCTTCTTGGGACAAATATTCAAATATTTTTTGCCAATGTGAAATGTCATATTTGTTACAGCTCCGGGAGTCATGTGGGGGCCGGTATGGTTTGGGGGTTTAGTTTGCAGGGCCTGGTATTGGGAGACCTGGATCTGAAGGGAGGCCCCGGGCCAGAATCTCGGAGCGGTTTCACATGAGATGGAGTCTGGATTTGGTCTGTGCAACCCCCACTCACATTTTTAGCCTGTCCAGCCTGATAAATGGGCAGCCCCCTGCAAGTATTTCATGTGCCTGAAGGCAGACACCACTTGAGGCAGCAGCGTGAGAGTGAGAGTGGAGAGAGGGACAGGAAGCAGTTACTCTTTGGACACTCTAGGATTTCTGCCCACGACTCTATGGTGCTGGTGGACCTGTATGTGCGGAGATGCTGCACACAACTTAATTGACAGGATGTGGACGTGTGTACACATTAGCCTACGGTCACCCACATAGCGGGCTCCATATTCTCCAACACTCCGCCGTGAGTGGGAGGCCGCGTGTCTGGTGGGTGGGGAGACCATGGGGCCGGTAGGGGACAAACACCTAATAAACACGCAGGTGCACACCCAACTGGTGTGGACTATCGTCTTGTTCGAAAACACCCCCTGTCTCTGCCTTGGTTTGGGTGCTGAGGCGTTGCCACAAGCCATTGGGGCCGATCCCAAGCCCCATGGACCGGCACGAGCAGCACATGCTGTGCGTGGGCATGTACACGTGGGCAAGCCGCACGCACCCCCAGCATGAAGCTCACAGTTTGCGTGCGCAGTCCGTGCGGGCGGTTTCGGATTGCACTCGCTGACGTTATACATCCTTTCCCAGGTGTGTTCGGGTCCAGCCTGAGGGTTACACAATCATTATTATTATTATTATTATTATTATTATTAACAAACCCATATAGCGCCAGCAGTATACCTGGCACTTTACAAAGTAATACAATAGACACGGTCCCTGCCCCTAGGGCTTACAATCTGAGAGACAGGAGCTGGGGGAGAGACTTAGGAAGGGGAACAGAGGGAGAGACAAGGGGTCTAACATTCATGAAGATGCGAGGTCTCAAGTGCACGTACTTGGCTTGGTTACGATGAGAATGACAGCAGGCAGGTCCATGTTGCAAGGATAAGGGTAAACCGATCGTAGGTATAGGAATAGTGGCTCAGCAGGATAAAGAGTCAGACAGAGCAGAGCCATTTCTCCGAACTTTCTGCTCCTTGAGTTCTGTTGGGGCCCCAGTGTTAATCCTGCCAGGACTTCTCAGTCCCCAGCACCCTGTCACAGATGGGTATTAAACGTGTTTTCCATCCATGCTGGGTGGAAATAACTTTTCCTACCTCAGGAGTCTATCTTCCTCCGATTCAATTAATCACTTGCCTGTCAAGGTTCCTCCCTTCCCTGTTCTTCCATCTCCCTGCGGGGACTGGCTGAAGATGCGGCCATACGCACAAGGCATCCTGATGATGACGACCCTCTTTTCGATGGTTAATAATTCAGCCGAGTAGCAGTCTGGCTCCTCTGGGAAGATCCTTCCTTTTCTGGAGTGATGGACTGACTCACCCGGGTAACCATTAAGCCGCCCTGGGCTGCCTGCAGTTCTAGTCTCTGAGACACAGCTTTGATTTCCAGCTTTGCAACGTAGCGTTGGATCAGCTCCCTCAGGGCCAGATAAGGCTACAGCATGCCGCGGAAGACAGGAGTTCACCCCGGGCTCTTCTCGTTCCCTGGATTTCAGCGAAACATACAGCCCCAGCCTCGTGGGCTAGTCAGAGATCATTCGTGCCCTGAAAATGTTATAGTCCTAAAAACAAAAGGATAAGGAACCCAAGAAAAGCTACTGTTCAGGGTATCTCTCTGGGGAGCTGTCTGGTTTGCGGGGGTAGACAAGGCACCGAGTCCGAGGGACATTGGCAGGGCTGGTTCCGTGGAAACCGAATGACTGGCAAAATTTCTATGGAAATTCCAATCAAACCATTTTGTGCCTGTGCCAAATGGCTAAGGCTTATTTCTGTTCTGACTGGATATTGGAATGGAATTTCATCTGTTCTGGTTTCCAACTTGAAGAACTGAACCGTCAGGTTCCGACAGAATCGGAAGACGGGGGTGGAGGGGATTTCTGATTCATGGGGTGGAGGGAATTTCTGATTCACCCTTTGGTGTCAGTGCCAGAGGATGGATGGATGGGTTTAATGATTATTTATTTAAACTTGTTATCTTGTCCTGTCCCAATGCTTCATGGCAAGGTACAATGCATAAAAATGTATAATAAGTACACATGGGCAGTTCAGGCCTTTATCCCACAAATCCCTAAACACTATCCCCACCTGGCAAATGCCTGGCCAGATAGAAAAATCTTATGTCGCCCCAGAAGATGAGCAGTCCCGGGCATCGGCGAACCTCCAGGGGAAGGGAATTCCATAATTGGGCAGAAATTTCCAGCAATGCCTCTCCACACGCCCTCGCATTATGGACTGCTAGGAATGGGTGAACGGAACGGAGTTCGGAAATTCGGTTCGGTTCAGTTTGAAATTCGAGTTCGGAAATTCAGTTCGGAAATTCAGTTCGGTTCGAAATTCGAGTTCGGTTCGGAAGTTCGGTTCGGTCAACCGAACAGACCGAAGTTTGGTTGAATTCCGAACTTCCGAACCAAGTTCGGCCAATCAAACCCAGGTTTTTTGGTGTCCGTTGCCACTAGGGATGGGCGAACAGAATGGAGTTCGGAAATTCGGTTCGGTTTAAAATTTGAATTCGGCTCGGTTGACAGAACAGACTGAGTTCGGTCCGAACTCCGAACTTCCGAACCGCGTTCGCCCATCCCTACGGACTGCAAGAGAGCACTCCCATCTGACTTCAGAGGCTGCAGTGGGATATAAGGGAGGAGACGGTTTCAGATGGGGGCGGGGTCCCAAACCTTTCCGGCAGAGTCATTGTGTGGATCAATAGCTAGCTAGTCATTCTGTGCTAAGGCGGAAACCAAGAACAGGTTGGGTGGGGAAGGAGGCCATGCCACTGTTTTGTTGTTCAAGACAGCTGTGACCCAGGAAGGTATATAGGGATCCCTACCCAATCAGGGTGCTGGCCATCAGTAACCAATTGGAAGCTTGACTGGGTGGAGTCAGGCTTTACAAGAGGCCACAGAGCTGCCGTTCCCTTCTTCCCCCAGAGGATTGGATGGCAGCGTATAGCTCATCCCTGTCTGTGAGTCTCGAAGTTCAGGATCCACACAGAAGATGGGGGCAGACTTGTTCTCTCTTGTCCCTGAGGGCAAGACTAGAACCCATGGGCTAAAAATGACAAGGAAGCAGAGCTATGGAAATGATAAGCAGGAACTTATCATTTCTATAGCTCTCGGAGGCATACATAGTGCTTTACAGACAGATTTTCATAGAAAGGTCCCTGCCCATTGGGCTTACAATCTAAGATGTACAAGGGGAACACACAGGGAAAGACACAAACACTCCCATTTTACAGATGGTAAACTCAGGCTGAGAGGATGTGACTTGCCCACCTTGGCTAGGGGGAGATTCGAACCCTGATCTCCCAGGTCCAGGTCTTTCCTATC
The DNA here is from genome assembly GCA_003113815.1 of Sphenodon punctatus. Lineage (NCBI taxonomy): Eukaryota > Metazoa > Chordata > Lepidosauria > Sphenodontia > Sphenodontidae > Sphenodon > Sphenodon punctatus. The sequence goes on along the minus strand of QEPC01005668.1, from coordinate 1,886,239 downwards.
CCTCTTTTACAACACAGACCTGGAAAAACTGAACAACCTGACCAAGGTTACCCATGAAATCTATGCCAGAGCAGGAAATTGAATTTAGGTCCCTTGCAACCCAGTACAATTCCATAACCACAAAACTAGCCGCCTTCTGCCGTACAAGGATCTCTACAGCCTGCAGATCCTCTCCCATTATAGGATGCGTTCTCCTGAGCTGCCTCAGTTCCTTCCAAAATCACGGGCACACTTTTCTGATCAGTGGGTGGCACAAATTCCCCGTTTGGCCACTCTTTAGCAAGATGAATAAGAAAGAGGGTGTTGAACGTGTGTTGATGTGTTATCACGGCATCACAATTTGTCCAGCCAATTTCTGAAAACCGCCAAGCAGGTAAATTCCACAACCTAGCAACCTATTCCACTGCTCAACTGTTCTTACCGTTAGGACGTTTTCCCTAATATTTCATTCCAATATCTACCTTGCAGCTATTTAAACCCATTTTCCCTTGTTCTATCTTCTCTTGCGGAGGAGAATAATTGTTCTCCATCTTTCCTAAGGCCAACTTTTAGATTGTTCAGGCTTTTTTTTTGTCCAGACTAAACTATATCCAGATTCCTTCAACCTTTCGTTGTAAGTCATACAGCCTTTCCTTGTATGACTTGCATTCTAACCTCTTAATCTTCTTTAATGCTCTCATAAAAGTTTACAAAGTCATCCGTGGGGAGGAGCAAGTCAATAGGGAGCTGTTATGTTTTCCCCTCCTCGTAATGCAAGAGCCAGAGATCTCCCTATGAATTCAACTGGCAACCGATTTGGAACAAATAAAAGGAAGTACTTTTTCACTCGACACACTGTTAATCTGTGGAACCCATTGCCCTAGGAGGCTGTGAAGGCAAGTAACATGACTTGGTCCAAAAAAGGACTGGATATGTTCTTAGAGAATAAATTCGTAAATGGTTATTAGTCAAGTAGGAGGAGATGAGACCGCTCAATTTTGAGACCTGGGAGTCAATGGCAGCTAACGGATCGTTCCATTCTGACTAGGACTGAAACGAGGTCTCGTGTTTCTCGAGAATCTCACCGAGAACCAGCTTCTCAACGGGATTCATGAGAACGAACAGAGAATCGGCCATTCCCGTGGGATTCTCAGTAACCTTAAAATACCCTTTAAAATGCTCTGCATATTCACAAATGGCCGCCACAGCGGTTCTGCGCCGGTGCAGCCCTTTCCCAAGATGGTACAGGCCACAGCGGTGCCATTTTGGAAAAAGGAAGGCAGTTCTGAGCAATGCACAAGCCATTTGCCCTTTGCCAAAATGGTGCTGATGTGGCCCACTCCATCTTGGGAAAGGGCTGAGCACATGCAGAATGCCCACAACGGCCATTTTGTGCATGCTCGGGGTGTTTTTAGGGGGTTTTAAAGTTACCAAGACTCTCACGAGACTGTTAGGGTTCGACGGCGGGGGGACCAGAAGCGAAGGTGGCTAGGGGTGCGGGGACGCCTGAGAGGCCAGGCGGCGAGGCCGCGGCGTTCCCCGCCACCGCAAGAGACCACGCCCCCACGCAGCGCCAGAGAAGCGGGGGAGGAAACGTTGCCTCACGTAACCCACGTGGAGGGCAGGCCGCCGCAGCTCACAGAAGCGGCGAGCATGGAGGAAGCCCGACAGGGGCCGAGCACAGCTGAGGAAATAAGGGCGGAGCCAGAAAGAGCAGTAAGACGCTCAGAGCGGCTGCGTCATAGGGCGGGGCCCTTATAGGGCTATTTAAGGAGGGCCAGGCTCGCATAACCGCTGCCGGTGAACAGCATAGCTGCGAGACTGGCCCCAGCGTTGGACTGTTGTGAAGTATAGTGGAGACCAGGAGACGGAGTGTGGGTGTTGGTGTGTGCGTGAGGTGTGCGTGTGAGCGTGAGCGTGAAGAAGGAGGTAAGGAAGAAAGGGGGTTAAGGACTGTGGGTGG
>QEPC01005668.1:1851374-1877263 GCA_003113815.1 Sphenodon punctatus | reverse complement strand
GTCTCTCCCCCAGCTCCTGTCTCTCAGATTGTAAGCCCTAGGGGCAGGGACCGTGTCTATTTTATTACTTTGTAAAGTGCCAGGTACACTGCTTGCGCTATATAAATGTTTGTTAATAATAATAATAATAATTGTGCTGGGTACTGTACAGGTGGCCGTAACCAAAAGAATTTGCAGTCTTGATAGACAAGACCTTGAGCAGATACCACTGACAGAGGTTATACAGGAGGCCAGTGGCCCCTGATGAAATTGCAGCCCCAAATTGGGTTGCCATCTTCCCCAAATCCTTGTCCTGGGAAGGAGTTCCCCAGCCACCCACTGGCTCCTGAACCTTGATTTCTAGGGGTAGGAGTTTTGGAAAAATCTCAGTTATTGGTTTTATCCGTATTGGATCTCTGTCACCGGTTCTCAATATCGGATGTTTAACATTGCGGTTTCCCCCATTGACTTCAGTGGGGAAAACCAATAAAAATGCAAAAGATCAGATACCGCCGATGCTGAGAAAGAACCGAGATATCGGATTAATCCAATAGAACCATTATCGGGTACGTTTGGTTCTTGGCAATACCGAGAGTTCCATCCCTACTGATTTCTCTGGATTATTCAAGTTCATTTCAATAACCTGGAGGGGCTTTACCCTGAGTCCGGAGCTGATGGATCATACCCAGAGGGGTGGTAACTAACGTTGAAATACGAACCTGCAAAAACGGATAAACCTCTCAAAACTTTATGGCGGTATTTTACCCAGCATCGGGTACTAATTGGTCGCCCAATCGTCTACCTGACGTACCAAAATACTGTTTTTCGTCCCAATTTTTCAACTTCCACTACTGATTTTATTGTACTTCTAGTACGATTTTCCAACATACGATACTGTTTTTATTACTTTGCATCCCGATTCTTTTAGTCATCCATAAATCTGTAAGCCGGTAACAATAATACCCGGTATTTGGGGGTAATCGAGTGCCCATTCGGAACTCAAATAGCCCACTTGGGCATGCACTATGGTGCTTGGAATTGTGGATATTCCCGATGGGTAACACATGAGTGACCCATTTCAGGGCTAGTGGAAATCCTTGTCTCCAAAACCCTGCTCACAGCGTTGCCTGTGTTTCTGTAAAAAGGCCTGTGGAAAGAAAGCTTGTTCACTCTGCACCACTCCAGCAGCAGTACGTGAAACTCTCGCCCTGGAGAGAGTGTGCCTCTGAGCTCCATGCGGCAAGCTCCTTCTACTTTGCGCCAGCCCAATAAGCGACACTGTGCTTTCATCTGCCACCAGTCCCCGGTTCTTTGAAGCTAAACGTACGATAGGATTGATTCCCGAAATAGAAGTGGAACCTCTAGTTAAGCCGCTCCTTGCACGGAGACAACTGGGCTCAGACAGTGCCATCAACATTACTACTGTGGAGGTCTCCTCTCCTGACAGTTCCCAGTTGTTATCTTCCGTGCTCTCGAGGCCAGTCACGGCCAGTTTTGAAACCATGTCTTCTGTTCCTCTGTACTGTCATCATCCGCCATTGGCCGATTTCACTGTGTCCACTATGCAACCCTACTAGCTGGCATGCTGGGGATAGATACTGTTTACCGCCAAAGTGATCAGTGAATGGAATACCATACCAAATAAATGAACCCCAAGGGGACTGGAGTTCAGACCAGTTTCACATCTTCCCCCCCTGCACATATTTTGACTGTGGGAGGGAATGCACAAGCCAGAATAGGTGCGGGGTTCGGCCGGTCTGAAAGCCACCCCCTCCCCCCCGCATGGATTTGACAGCAGAGCCGCACAGGGAAGCAGAGTTGTATTTCCTGCTTTGTATCTCTGTGTGCGTTCGCCCGCAAAGCCATGTGCGCGGGGGGGGGGGCTCTTTCAGACCGGCCAAACCCCACGCCTATTTTGGCTTCCGCATTCCCTACCACAGCCAAAATATGCATGGCAGGAACGGGGCTGGGGGGGAGGTGTGAAAGTGGTGTTAGTTCTGACACCAGAGCAGATAGATGAAATGTTTTCCCGTTTGGGGGACTGAAACCTCTCAAAAAATTCTGAAATGTTAAAGCAAAAAAAAATTGGCATTTTCTACTGAAATGAAATGGACTGACATTTTCTTTTGCCCAATGCCAATCTTGAAGCAAAACCTTTTGCCAACCAGTGCGGAAAGCGGCTCCCAACTGGATAGGCTTGAAATCTTTCACATCCACAAAACAAATTTTGATGAAATTTAGCGTCAATTCTAATTTTGTAAATTGTGGGGGGTTTTGTTGGGGTTTATTTATTTATTTATTTATTTTAAGAAAAAGGCTCTGATCAATTTCTTTCAGACTCCAAAACTATTCCCCACTCTTTCAGATTTTTTTGTTTGTTTGTTTCTTTGCCAAATTTTGGTGAGGAAATGAAAGTGTAGTGAATTAATAGGCTGATTGAAGCATTATGCATTATAGAACCAAGGGAATATTATATACATCTGTAACTATTGAAAGGATACTATGAGTTTCCTATGTGCTTTATGCTTTATAGTAATTTTAGTTTAGGAATATTGAAAATGCAGGACTAAGCAATGCAATGAGAAAAGATGGTCTGGTCAGACATCAAGACACCTCAGAGAAAAGGGGTATGGGCAACCCATGGCCAAAGATCAGGCCTCCCATCTGGAGGGAGGGGTAGGCAGGATCCAACTGGTCAGGACAGCCCATAATAACAGTGACTAAGCAGAAAGTACCCCAAATCTGAATAGCTAATAGGAGAACCTTCTAGGCTTAGCACTGACAACCCCGCACTCTGAATAATCATAAGGCAGTCACTGGATAAAAAGGCCAGCCCTAGACAGGAAAGATGTCTTGCACGGTACCCTCTGACCAGCTACTTAGGTGGCTGCCGGTTGATTGGTGCTTGACCCTTTCCAACGCTCTCAAAGGCTGTGAAAAGCCAAGACTCCAGCAGCTAGGTTCCTAGATAGACCTCGATTGGGCCCCCGCCTTGCCTCTCCTCTCGAGACCAGACCGGAGACCTCTGACATGTAAGAACACATGTATATGTATTTGTGTGTGTGCTTGCTGTTAGAATAGGTGAAGGCTATTGCTAGATGCAAGTGTATTACTGCTTTATTCCAAGTTCTTTCTATATAGTAATAAACATATGTCTATTTAAGGGGCTTGTGGTTTGTTTCATACTACTTCTGCCAAGATCCCGGAATTTTGAACTAGGGCTGAAGCGGCAGCAGCTTTTACCACGCCATGATTCCATTCCGCCATTTTTGAATTGCCCGTGCCACACCGCGGCTTTTCTGCCGACATTCCGCTAATTCCGCCAGCATTCTGCAAATTTGGAAACTATTGGAAAAATTGCGGAATTGTCAGAAACTGTCGGAAAACTGCTGTTCCGCTATTTTGTGGCACTGGCGGAATGGCGGAAGTAGCGAAAATGGCATGTTTCCGCTATTTCTGAAGCCTGTGGAAGTAGCGGAATGAAATTAGCGAAACTGTGGAAGTAGCAGAATGAAAGCCTCTGCGACGCCGTACCACTAATTGCGGAAACGCTGTTTCCGGCGGAAATCGCTACCGCTGCGACTTTCCACTACAGCCCTATTGGGAACTGCCTACTGGGGGTTTAAGTCCTGCTCCCAGTTAGGAAAGATAGAGAAGAGTTCCAATTCATTACAAAAGAAATGAAATTGATTTTCAGTCACCAAGAATTTTCATTTTTAAAATATATAAATGTTTATTACAGTTTTGAACAAATTCTCTTTAAAATAAATGTAATCTTTTAAAAACATTATTTAAAAAAACAAACAAAACCAAATTCAATCACAGCTCAAACCAACAGTATTACAGGAGACCATTGTTCCCATACCAGACTAGCATTATTTATTTATTTGCCACTCTTCCCATTTAGGCTCAGGGTAGCTTACAACAACTAAAAACAAAAGTCGAGGATTTGCTACATGCTTTGTTTTATTGTTCCTTTTATTCGGATTTAAGAACCCAGTGTTGTTCTACCCTTGATGAATAACAAAGAGCATTTCTCTCCAGTTTGTAAACTGGAAATTTTACTGGCATCTAGTGATGTAAGAGCGATCAAATTGGTGGCTACTTTTGCCTTTCTAATCTATCGACACCATCAATTATTGTTAGGAAACAAGAACTGATAACCTTCACTTTTAGTCTGTGTTAAATTTTATTGTTTTATATGGTATTTCAAGTGGCTAACCACTTTATGTTGTTTTTTGTTTTTAAAAACTAGGGTTTTTTTGTACTTTAAATGGCTAATCACTGAATAAATGACAATAAGGATGAAATAAAAGCATTTAAAAAAATATAGCCTCCCCCCACAAGCTTCCCCCAATCCCCCCTATTCCACCCATCCCAATTCCTGCCTCCCAAACACCTGACCAAGCAGAAAGGTCTTGCATCGGCTGCTTTAGCATGAGACACTAATTGCAGGATAGTAATTTGCTCCCGCAAGTTAACGGCACATGTGTGTGCACTTTTCCGCATTCGTCCTGTGAGTTATGGGACTCGTAACTTGAGTCCTCACCAGACTCCAAAATCCTACTCTTACAGTGTCGGGTTTTATGGTTGCACAAAACCGGGAATGTGGGAATACCTGGGCTGGTTGTCAGTATTAGAATCACAGGATGGCAGGCATGGAAACCAGCAAACCAACAGGAGAGAGCTGTGGTTTGTTCCTGGCTAGTTAATTTTAGATGGCTTGTTAATGTCACCCAACTCTGCTGAGGGCTAGTTAACTTCAATCCGCTGCCTAGTTGTGGATTACCACCAAAGTTGATCGATGAACAAAATACCAAATAAACGAACCCCACAGGACTGGAGTTTAGTTTTCCTTCCAGCACCAGAAGGGAACTTCAGGCACCCAGCTCTGAGGTCAGTCAGGCAGCAGACGCAGGACAGAAGTAGGAGGACAAAAATTGCACAAAATGTGAGCACGTGAGCAGAGCTGAAACAAGAAATCTCTGCAAGTGCTGTCTCTGATGGAAACTGCTCTTTCGTCTTCATTCGCACGAGGAGGAAATCTACTGGCATTTTCAACATTTTAAGAGGGCTGAGTGAGATTGCCAGCCTAAAGGCTGGTCCTGGGCACAGCAAAGCAAGCCAGGAGAGCATGCATCATCCTGGGGACTGGCTATGGGTTTGGCAGAGCTATCCCAGCTGGGACAGGTAAAGAATTGGGGAAGCCCGGAATTGAGTGGAGAGTGGAAGTTACCGGCCCTTTAAGGATTAAGAGACGAAAGGGCCAGCCACGCCCACTCCTGGTATAAAGAAGAGGCAGCGTGCAGGAGAGAGTCAGTCTTTGTCCAGCTGCGCCCAGGGACACATTTCTCCTGGAACCTGTCTCTCAGCAGGAACCTTCTCCATGGTTCTGAATGCCTGCTGAGGGATAACCAAGGAAGGACAAGAGCACTGAGGCTGTCCGTTAAAACCTAGAGGCAGGTTGCCAAAGAACACAAACCACAGGACCATTGCCTAGTTGGGCTGGGGCTACTAGGCCTGGGGCTGTCGGAGGGTGGCTTCCCAGTATTAGACAAGAGGCTCAAGGGAGACTGGTGCTCTGGGGAAGCGCTGTGTCCAGCCCTGAGTCAGAGCCGATTGCCTGGCAGGGTATCGTAGGTTGGGAAGCTGTATATGGACTACGTGTATGTGTAATAGTGGAGAGACTGTGTCTATACCAAGTAAGGATGGACTAATTCCCTAAATTGTGAATGGCTTGACGTCTAGTTTGTTAAAGCGACAGTGCAGACGTTGGAATCCCCCGCTACGTGCCGGAACCCCAGGGTCTGATCTGGCAGTGACTTACCCCGTTACGCACCATCTTGCGTGAAAGCAGCCATAATTTCCAGAAGATGAGCAGGTTTAGATTAACCTTCCAAGGATGCAGCATCCTAGGCAGATGCCTAGGACGGAGCACCTCACCTAGGGCACTCTGCTTCACAAAAAAGGTTGACAAATTGGAGACAACGTAGACAAATGTTATGCCCAATTGTCCAATTCAGCTACACCTAGCTGACCCCAGGACCAGGTTAAGTGGCACCACCACCTTCCATGGCTTGGATTTCGCGAATGAAGGGGGTGGGGTGTTGGGGGACCCAACTACCTAGATGTTCCAGGGCTCCAAATGTTTTCTCATTGGGTGTGCCTACTATGGATGCTTCCTGTTCCCCTCCCCTGCAGTTTTGCAAGTGGTTCCCCCTTCTCCTCCCTGTGCCCTGATCAGATCTTGCTCTGTCCCACACCTACCCCACCTTCTCCCAACTTTCTCTAGGTTATCCCTGCAAACTCATCCCCATGCTGTGGCCGAGGAGGATTCCCTCTTGTTGCTTTATCCCTGCTTTGGGTGCTAATAAAGCTTTCCTTAAGGCTGCAAACAGCTCTGTGAGGTCCTTCAAATCCAGGATTTTGTAGATGTCAATGAGGGGCAGGTTACAGAGCCCGACTTGCAGGGAGAATAAGGAGAGGAAACAACTAGATTTGGAAGGTTGAAAAGAGACTGGAACCTCAGCAGCTTGTACCCAGCGGCGGAGAGGAGCAGCTTGGAATAGATTTAACGAGGAATAAATGAAATGCAGTCAAGCAAGGGAATACGTAGGAGGTTGGTTAGAGTATGGAGTGGCATCCCAGAGGGAGCATTAGGTGATCTGTCACCTGAGACGTTTGAGGCTAGTTTTAGCACAGAAGGCAGAAGAATTAGACACCTGGATTCAATGGAGTTCAGCTGATCCCAGACACCGAAGGTTGTGACTACACTATACCATTCCCCATGGAGCCCTTCCTTGAATGCAAATTCCTCCCTAGCAAAGGATTCACACCTCTGCTTACCTCCCATGGCAACTTGCCCTTGCTCTGGATGAGCTGCTTTTTTAGGTCATTGTTAAAGCTGACCTGAATTTCTTTATTTATCCAGATTTTTAACCTGTCTTTCCCCGAAAGCTCAGAGCAGGTAATAACATAAAGATGTATAAGTTACTAAACCGCTTAGCCTGCTTGCCGACGTTCAGCTTGGGTGGGTAGCGTGGTCGCGTGAAATCCCTGCTCATGTGCGCAGAGGGGGAGGGGGTAGCGTTATTCTTCTGTTCTCCCGTTAAATGTAGCAATGAGATACAGGGCTCAAAATCCAGCCCCGTATCACATTATTGAATTTAACAGGAGAACGGAAGAATATCACTAAAACCGCTGCGCACACAAGCAGAGATTTCACGTGACTGTGGTTATCTTTAGACATAACATCAACGGGATTTCTGAATGTGTGTTCTGACATTGATATGAACACCGGTTTGGCCCTGTCTTCACCACGTGGCGCAGTTTAGACACGCAGCCCATCGTGGGGTAAATCGGTGTTTTGCTCACCACCTGATCTCAGCACACCAGCGCTGCTGCCTCGTTCCCCATGTTGTACCTGGTAACATGGCACGCAATATCATTAGACACAACTTTGGCCACATGTTCAGCCGGAACACGCAAATTGTCCTCGTGATGCAATAGCGTTCACATCATGCATTCAGCGGGTGGCCAAACTGGTGTTGGGATGGTTCTGGTGCTTCCACGCAACGGCCAAACACGCGCTTAGGGGTTTTGACACCCGATCTTTGTTATGTCTAAAGATGCCCTCCATTAACGTGAGTTCAACTCCCGTTAGTCCCCCACCACGCGCGGAACATCGGTAAACAGCCTTCGTGATTTCAAGTCTAGGACTGTGCTTGGGGCCAAGTACTTGTATTTGTCTCTGCGTTTCTAAATTTTGTTTTTGTGTTTATTTGTGTTTGCGCCTTTCCTCGTCTTCGCTGAATTCCTCCCATCGCTGCCATGAAATCGAGAGTTCTACGGGGGAGAGTGGCTGGCGGTCAGGAGAGCTGGATTCCCTTCCCCCTCGCCGTCCGCTCTGTGTTGCCGCTTCCCCATCTGCGAAAGCCAGAAAGAGGTAGCGACTCTCCCTCGCGAAGTGCTAGCATTTCTCCATGTTAGGCCGCGGTGGTTGCAGAGCTCTGGGTGGGAGGAGATGGACGCCTGGCTCCCCGAGGTCAGCAGCCAGTTATCTGCCAAAGTCCGGCGGTCACTCTGGGTGGGTGATTTTCTCCTCCCTTCCAAGCTCCATGCCTTTCCAGTTCTGACGTTTATTCGGAAAAACCATCTCCTCGCCTGCTGCCCCGCGGTTCCCAGCCACAGCTCACTAAGCAGGGATGGTTGCAAGCTTGTTTTCAGCTCTGGGTTCCCATAACAACAGCACAAGGCCCGATCCCCTAATATCCATTCTCAGCCAGCTGCGCAGGGAACCTGCTCCCCCCAATGCCCTTCTCTCCCTCTGTCAGTCTTCCTTTTTCTCCTTCTTTGGCTGGCTGAGGCGTGGAGTTACAGTAACTCATCAAGGGTGATGGGGGAGATTTTGATGCAATATTTCCCCCCCTGCTTTAATTTTGCAGAAGGGCATTAGCTAAGGAATGCGCCCGGCTTTAATGGATTGCCTCGCTAATATGCTCTGAAAGGCCCGGGCCAGAGGGAATAGGTTTCTAATGGTCCTGTCAAATTCTGAAGTGAGGCAGGAAAGAAAGCCAGGGCGGGGGTGTGGGGGGGAGCTAGGAGGGGCAGGAGCAAGGGGGAAATCTTCAAAAGTTTATAACTTGCTGCAGATCAAAAAAATAAAGCCAAGCCAAGCGTGCCTGTCCCAGTCTCTCCGCTAACCGGAGGAAGAGGCTTTGTTTGCCTTTTGAATTGAAACCTCCTTTCTCCCTGCCACCTCGCTGCTTGAGAAAGCAGCTCCGAGGAAGGGAGAGCAGGTCACCTCAGGTTGGAATGCGCCCCTTATCAAAGCCACAGGCGGCGCGGGGGGAAGCAGGGAGCAATGTCGCTGCGCGGAGACACAGGGCAGGGGTCCTGATGGGATGGAATCCTGATGGGATGGAAAGAAGTGGGTTCCATCCATCTATATACATCTCCCTAAACAGCCAGCCAGCCAGAAAGAGTGTCTGTCTGTCTGTCTGTCTGTCTGTCCTCTTCTATTCTATACTAAGAGGCCAGAATATAGCATGTTTACTATAATTATTAATGATATCGTTCTATATCATATATTTAAAATAGTCTAATTTTATATTAGACTATAATGTAATTCTAATATATATATATATATATTAAACTTTGATTTAAATAAGTGGCCATTCAAGGCACGCAACAACAAATTTGAACCGCACAAAGTATGAAAACTGCAACCTCAGGCCTCGGTCTGAACTCACGCACCATGTAAGCGGTAGAGAGAGACGTTGGACGGTCTCTCATACTGTGCACGGCTCGCTTACAACTTTGGCTCCATGCCCCCACACCTTGCCTTGGTCTTTGAAGCCCGATCCTCTCCCTCAGCAGCATTGAAGACGGGGAAAGATGCTGTCTGCATCTCCTCTTTTTAAGGGGCGGGACGCTTGAACCATGTTTATGCTTCCTGGGACACTGAACTCTGGGGCCTTTTAGTTTAGGGATTGAGTACGAGAGGTTTAATGCTACTTCCTTCTTTGAGGGAGCCCTTTCCCCCAGGTTTTCTAGTTTAATGCAGATAGCTAAGAGAATGAGTCACTAAGCGGAGGGGGGGGGGTCTTGTCTAAACTCACACCAACCAAGACACCCTGCCAGGCTACCTCCCAAGGCGAACTCCCCTATTGTCTTGCCCTCTTTTTCTTCCTCCTTCCCTTTTCTTTCCTTCATTTACTTTATTTTTATTAGAGTGATTAGCTTCCCAAAGGTGTGGTGCCTTTAGGCCTAGAGCCTAAACCCTGGAGCCTCCTCCCCTCGTAGCCAAACTCTCTCAATAGCCCGACTCTCCGCAGCTCACTCTGCCGGCGTCTCACTCGCCGCCGTTTTGGTTAAGGGCAGTGGCCATTTTGCGCAGATGTATTTATGTATGTATTTATTTATTTAAAACTTGTATCCCGCCCCTCCTGCCCAAAGGCAGCTCGGGGTGGCGAACAACACACAAAAAATGGAACAAATCATAAAACTCACCCTCCCTCCCAAACCCTACCCCCCCACCCCACCCCTCGCCAAAAACTTGGTGGAACAGCTAGGTCTTACACAAATGTCGAAAAGACAGGAGGGTGGGGGCCAACCGAGCCTCCTCCGGGAGCGAATTCCACAGCATGGGAGCAGCCACCGAAAAAGATCTAACATTGGTGGCCACCCATCTCGCCCAGGGAACCTCCCAAAAGGCCCCCCCCCGGACGATCTCAGGGGTCGCACGGGCACATGGGGAGTGAGGCGATTCCACAGATAGGCAGGGCCCAGGCCGTGAAGGGCTTTAAAGGTTAAAACCAGCACCTTGAACCTAGCCCGGTGCTTTATAGGCAGCCAGTGCAGAGCCCGGAGCACTGGTGTCATGTGCTCCCTGCAACCCGCCCCCCGTCAGGAGACGGGCCGCGGCATTCTGCACCAGCTGCAGCCTCCGGACCAGCTTCTCGGGCAGCCCCACGTAGAGCGCGTTGCAGTAATCCAGCCTCGAGGTGATGAAGACATGGATGACAGTGGCGAGGTCGGAGTCTGGGAGATACGGCTGAAGCCGCCGGACAAAATGTAACTGCCGAAATGCACTCCCCGCCACCGCCACAACCTGAGATTCCAGGCTGAGTCGTGAATCGAGGAGCACACTCAGACACCGTACCTGCGGGACCATGGGAGGGTGAAACCCCCCCCCCACAAGAGGAGATTCAACAACCCCCAGGCCTCCCAAGCCCTCACCCACCAACATCACCTCCATCTTGTCGGGATTCAATTGCAGATGGCTCAACTTCATCCAAGCCCCCACAGCCGACAGGAACTGGGAAAATAAAGAGACTGCATGGCCTGGGTCGGTGGAAAAGGAGAGGTAGAGCTGACTGTCATCAGCATACTGATGACACTGCATGCCCTGAAACCCTCTACGATCTCCCCTAATGGCTGCATATAGATGTTAAACAAGAGGGGGGACAGAATGGCACCCTGCGGGACTCCACACATGAGGTCCCGGGGGGAAGACGTAAACTCCCCCAAGACCACCCGGTGAGTTCTCCCGGCCAGGAATGAACGAAACCAGTTCAAGACCGTCCCACCAATCCCAGCACGGTCCCACAGGCGAGTCACCAACACCTCATGATCGGCTGTGTCAAATGCAGCCGAAGGTTCTAGCAGGACCAGTAAGGTCTGACTACCCTGGTCCAATGCCAGATGGAGATCGTCAACCAAGGCCAACAATGCAGTCTCCGTACCATACCCAGGCCGAAGCCTGGACTGAGAGGGGTCAAGGAAACCGGTGCAGTCCAGATGTTCTTGGAGCTGCTGTGCCACAGCCTGTTCAATAACCATCCCTAAAAAGGGAAGTTTAGAGACCGGCCAATAACTGGCAGGAGCATCAGCGTCAAGAGATGGTTTCTTGAGCAGAGGTCTAACCACAGCCTCCTTCAGGCATTCAGGCACCCTGCCCTCCTGAAGGGAGGCACTAACCACCCCAGCCAGCAGTGGCCATAGCATCTCCTGGCTAGCCAGGACGGGCAAGGATCTTGTTCACAAGTGGTGGCATGAACAGATCCCAACAAGGACTCCACATTGGCAGGCGATACCATCTGAAACCAATCCCACAAAAACAGGACAGGACAGGACGGGGCATCCATAGCCCCAAGATGATCTTCTGCAATAACTGTGGAACCGAAATCATGGCAGATGCGAGCAATCTTATCTACAAAGTACTCGATAAACCGGTCACAGCGGTCACTGGATTGCTCCAGGACCAGGCGGAGACAGGCAGGACTGACCAAACCTTTCACCACCTGGACAAGCTCTGCTGGACGTGACTTTGCAGATGCAGTAAGGGCAGCAAAGAACTGCTTCTTTGCTGCCTGCACCGCCACAGCATAGGCCTTTAAACTGCTCTTATGCTGCGATCAATCATACTCATCGCGAATCTGGCGCCACCATCGCTCCAACTGCCTACTCTCCCGCTTCAAACACCGCAGGCTCTCAGTAAACCAAGGAAACCTGCGGGAGACTCGGGAGGGCAGCGGACGCCTGGGAGCCACTCTATCAATGGTCTCGGCCAACAAGGTGTTCCAGAAGGCCATGAGATCTTCGACAGAGCGGGTGCCAAGGTCCAGGGGAAACTCCCCCAGAGCATTCCGGAACTGATCCGGTTCCATAAGTCTCCGGGGGCGGACCGATCTAATAAGTCCAGCACCCCGTTGGGGGCTGACATATGCCCCATGAATTAAAAAAATATTTTTCTATGATTTTTAATACAGATTTGTCATACAAGTCTATCAGAGGTGTGGCATTTTCAGACAAATCTGTACCTTAATGCCGTTTTTGGACAGTTACGGATTAATTTGAATCCGTAACACCCGTCCCTAGTAAGAAATGGAGGTGGAGGTAGAGTGGGCCATGCCATGCAGGAGGAAGCAGGCCTTGTCATGTGGGAATAATCACTTGTGGACGATCACTTGCAGAAAGTAGAGAAGGAGCTTCTTAGGTTTCAGAAAAGAACGAACTCGGAGCTGACTCGTGCAGCAACCACAGCAGCAAATCATTAACCCAAGGACAAAGGCTGCAATCCCAGTTTGATCTGGGGCGTAGCTACCAGGGTGCGAGGGGGCTCACTTAATGCTGGATTCTGTAGGGGAGGGGGCTTTGCATGCCGCAGTTTTCAGAGTGAGCTAGGGAGGAAAAGAGACCAGCCCTCAGCTCTCGACCCCACTCCCAGCCCACCCAATCTGAGTTCAGATAGCCTCTTCTATTGAACCAGCTTCTCTCGGCATTAGTTTCCGGAAGGGATGGAATGACGGAATAGAATTCCATCGACCGGCTTAGTTTCCAGTAGAGAGAGGATTCCACGGGGAAGTTCGCTTTTGGTTCTTTATGAATTTGGGATCTTGTTTCAGATTTTTTTTGTTTTCGATCTTTTTCTGCCATTGAAGCCGAAGGCAACAAGCTGCAAGGAAAAAAAAACCCCACAAAACCCCCCAAACCAGTGCAATGCAAAAAAAAAAGAAAAAACCCCTGAACCGGAAATTTTGAGTTAAGCCAAAATGGCCATTGTCAGGCAATTCATCGAATCTTAGAGCTGGAAGGTACATCAGAGGCCACCTAGTCCAACCCCCTGCTCAATGCAGGAAACCCACAGCGACAGCATCCCTGGCAGACGCCGTCCGGCCTCCGTTTGAAAACCTCCAGCGAAGGAGAGCCCACCCCCGCCCTCGACAGTGTCTGTTCCACTGTCCAACAGCTCTCACCGTTAGGAAGTTCTTCCTAATGTTTAGCTGTAATTTGAGCCCCATTGGTTCTAGTCTTGCCCTCAGGGGCAACAGAGAACAAGTCTGCTCCCTCTTCTCTGCGACAGCCCTTCAGATATTTGAAGATCGCTATCATGTCTCCCCTCAGTCTCCTCTTCTCCAGGCTAAACACACCCAGCTCCTTCAACCTTTCCTCACAGGACTTGGTTTCCAAACCCCTGACCGTCTTTGTCACCCTCCTATGAACCCGTTCCAGTTTCTCGATGTCCTTCTTAAAACATAGTGCCCAGAACTGGACACAGGACTCCAGATGAGCTCTGACCGGCGCAGAATAGAGTGGAACTAGGACTTCTTGTGACCTGAACACAAGGCTTCTCTTAATGCAGCCTAAAATTGCATTAGCCTTTTTAGCAGCTGCATCGCTGCTAATTCCGGAACCAAAATTCCCATCCCTAGTTTCCCGCTTGCTTAGCTTCATCCTTGGGATGGGTAGTGCCCTCGCATGCAGTTAAAGTCAACACTATCCCCACTCACTTCAGGGGGTGTTAAGGCCCGGTTCACCCAGCTCCGGCCCTGCCCACCTGGACCCACACATCTGTTCCGGACCCACCGTATGGGGGCCTGGTTCAGACCCCAGTGAGGCTGGTGCCTGGGCTGATAACGTGGGCCCAGAACGAAGCGGGCCCGTGGTTCAGTGGGCCGACTCAGCTGCCCAGGCAGACCAGAGCTGGGCGAACTGGGCAGGCGCAACTGTTTTTGCGCCCACCCGACCCTGCGTGGGGGGGTCAGCTGCAGCACGGGGGTGAAGCCAACTGGCCCCACGTTGCTTCCCACCCCCTTCCCTTCTGGGTCAGGCTGCCGGAATGTTTGATTCCGTCCCCCAACCTGACCCAGCCTAGGGTCGTGGAGGAACGTCATCCCACCCCTGGACATGCAGCCGCAGGTTTGTGTTTACCCAATGGCCCTTGCACCCCGGATAATTGCTAATGTAGGTGCTCCCCGCCCATCGGATTGTGTCCACCTTGGTTGTTACTAAGTTGATTTCAAGGCAAACCAATTCCTCCAAGATCTTCCTCTTGTTTCTCAACTAAACATGGCCTCCTGCAGCTTCTCAGATTCATGGATGTCTCCCTGTCTCTCCCTAGGTTCCCCTCCCCTTCGCACTTCCTGATGCGCGGCCAATGACAGCCACTATGGCACCTGGTCCGCTGACCATTCTGGAGTCTGGACCGGGGTGAGTCAAGCAGGATTTCAAATGTGAAAGCCCGCTTTACTCCCAGTTGGGCAGCGGGATCCAGACAATGGTGGCAACTAGCCCAGGCTGTGACTCGGAGACTTCCCCCAAGTCATAGCCCAGGCTAGACACCACCATGGTTGGGATCCATCCCATGCCAACATCTAACGACCAGGAACAAACATGACGGTAGCCCGCATGACAAAGTGTGGCAATGCAGGCCACCGCCGTGTTTGAAAACCCCCTCAGATAGTATTCCCCTCAGGGCAGAGACCTTTCTCTGTCATTAAAGCCAGTGATGTAACTGGGTTTTAAAAAGTATTATATAAGTTCCTAGAGGATAGGTCAGAAGTGGGCAAACTATGTCTCTAGAGACATGCACCTCTTTGGTCCCGTTGTGGTGAACGGATGCCGTAGGGCTGAAACGGCAAGCCACCGCGGTAGCAGTTTCTGACGGAAAGAGCTCTTCTGCAGTGAGCGGCACAGTGCGATAGACATGTTCATTCTGCTACTTTTGTCTGCGATCTTCCGCAGTTTCCACCTGCACTTTCCAACATCCGAAAGTAGCGGAACAATGTTTCTTCTGACACTTTCTGATAATTCTGATGTCGGAAATCAAAGGGCGCGGAATTAGCAAAATGCTGGCATAAAAGCTTCGGAAAGTCATGGGCAATTCCAAAATTATTATTATTATTATAAGCACTTGTATAGCGCCAGCCGTGTACCTGCCGCTGTACAGAACAATGATATGGACGCGGTCCCAGCCTACGGCTTACAATCTAAAAGACTCGAAGGGGAAGAATGAAATGTCAGTGTGGAAAAAGGAGTTGTCACTTCAGCCGTATGCAGCTCTTGGGATTAGGATACTTTGCCCACCCCTGGGATAGGTCCTTAAATGGCTACTGGTCAAGTTGCTTGGGGGATGAACATCAGCTAATGGATCACTCCATTTGGGTACTTCTCCAAACAGACCAATGGTTGCCGCTGTCAGAGACAGGATGGTGAGCTGGATGGACTATTGATCTGACTCAGTACGGCATTTCTTATATTCATTACTGATGCAATATTTTTATTATCATCCATGTTTTATTACATGACCTAGCCAAAGAAAGTGTCTGTTTAGACTTTCTGTAATTTGCTTTGTTTAACAAAGATGCCTCATTAGCTCAGTTAGTTTGATTTTAAACAAACCTAACAAACTAAACGAAGCTGAACTGGGCAGATCAAACTCATCAACGCTGAATTTTGGCTTGGTGAAGCAAGCAGATGCGAGGAATTACACTGGGTTCAATTGTGCGCCAACATTCGCAGCGAGGAGAATCCGAACTAGCCCATTGGTGAAGGGGAATAAAGACTCGGTTTGATTTGTGAAAGGGGACGGACTCTTTTGAACTCCCTGTTGGAAGCAGCGGGGTTGGGATCAAGGTTGTGGGAGGCATTTGCTGAGAAAAGAGGCGGGCATGGACAGTAGAGGAACAACCATACAAGGAGTGGGGGTGGACAGCTCTTCAACATGCCCCCCTTAAAAATTGTGATGTTTGTGTTCACTCATCCAAATTTTGGGAAATGGCAATTCTGGCATAAAGCAGAACAACATAAAGGAGTGCCCCCATCCCCCACATTAGCGCTGAAAGCCGAATTTCGTCCGTGTTCTGATTCCATCAGAATCAAGCAGTTTGATCATTCCAGTCGGAACTTGGAATGGACGAAATTCCATCCCAATTTCAGATCGGAACGATCGAAATAGTTTTCACCATTTTGTGCCCGCGCGAGAATGACCGCGGCCCTACTTCGCATGTGCAGAATGCCTACCGCCGTACACCAAAATGGCAGCCACCCTGCTGTATGGCCCCATCCGTTTCACGCACGCGCAATCAGAATGGCTCGGTCGGAATTCCGGTCGAAATTTCGCCAGCCTTTCTGTTTCCGCGGAACGGTTCCATGGAAACGGAAAGGCTAATTTCAAACCGGCCCTATCCCACATTGTGAGGGGAAGGGGGTGCCCCTTCTCCCTCCCCCCTTCCCCCCCTGTTTTTATACCCATGGAAAGCAGGTGGCAAGCCAAGAATGCTCTAGCATGTCAAATGCTGCACTGGGACTCAACAATCCTGAGTTCAGCTCCAAGCATTGATGTAGATTCTTTCGGTGACCTGGCATACGCTGATCAGCCCCGCACTTTAAACTGAGAGGAGGGGGAGGATGTCTTCCCGGGAACTACGCTTTAGTTAACCGCACGAATCCGCACGGCAGAGCAGGGGGCGTCCTACAGCTTGGAAGCCACTGAGCTGTGCTTGTTCTTTCTCAACTCTGCATCCACAAGATGGGATTCCCACCCGTTTCTTCCCTTCTCTGTTTCTTAAGGGATTTTTTTATATATACTCCTAAAAGGGAGCGAGGTTTGACTGCAGCGGTGGGAAAGCCAGTATTCCCAGCAGAGGGTCCATCAGCATTGCTTGGCTAGTGTACCTGGCCCCACCTGCGAGCATGACGTCTCTGTCCCTCCCTCGGGTTCAGATCATCACTGCTTGGCCGAGATACCGTCTCCTAATATTAAGTGTCCCGGTCTGCCCCACTGGATCATCTCTCATTGTACGGGGGAGTCTGGGAAGCTAATTGGAGTTGGGATCAGGAAGGGGGTGTCCTGGCAGCAGAGGCCAGGGGCAGGCTGGGTGGCTGGAGGCCATTTTGAAATAACGGGCAGGGAGATAGGTTTGGACGGGAAGTCAGGATGAGGGGGGCTGGGTGCACAGCCTGGGCCTGGCTCCTGCTTTTGACCTTTCCTCGGCTCTCCCTCATCTCCACAAGGGCTGAAGGGTCACAGGCAGCTTGTCTCTATATTTAAAATAGAGGAATCCAAAGCCAGTTCTCACTCATGCCCCAAACTGGGGGAAGGCATCAAGTGTTCTTCAACAGTGGTCCGGCTTGCGCTGGTGCCGTTAACATGGATCATGAATGACTTGGGTAAAGGAGAGGGGAGTATGTTTGTTTGGTTGTTCATTTCTGTCTCTGTCTATAGTTAGGGCTTTGAACAGGATTGGGTATTTGTATCTGTATTTGCATTTGTGTTTCAGCAGTTGTGTTTATTTGTATTTGTGTCTTTGCCCATGTACACTGCATTTTCCCCATTGCCACCAATGTGAAAACACAATGACACTCATTTGGGGAGAAGGAGACCATGGCTGGGTTGGTGGGGAGGTGGTTAGCTGGGGGAAGTAGGAATGGAACATGGATCTGGCATAGATGGGATCACTAGTTTGGGGCATGGGACTAGGGTTAGAGGAGGTTGCTGGCTTGGGGAATGGGATAGGTGGCTGGTTCAGGGGTGTCACTTGTTGTTGTGGGGAGGTCACTGGCTTGGGGATTCACCATTTATCGCTGGCTTCTCTAGTCTCCACTGGGTTGGGGCTGGATGCAGTGCTGGAGACTGCAGTTCTGAGACCGCAGCAGCAGCCCCTACAAGTGGGGAGAGCTCAATCCAGTCTCCCCAAGCAGGCAGCTAAACTGAGAGTCGGAGATCAGCCCATCTCCAAGTGGAATACATACTACAGGGTTGGTTGGCTGGTTTGTTTTTTTAGACCACAGATACCATGTTTGCCAGGAAAATTGGGGTTCACTTGGAACCAGAATGCACAGTCCTAGTGTTGGTGTTTTGAAGAGGCACCCCCCAAAGGTCTTTTGTATGTTTATTTGTGGTTTGTCGAAACCTGAATGCACAGCCCTAATTTTTATGACAATGATGTGCAAAATCTCCTGCACTGGGAGGTTTTTAAGAGGAGGCTGGAGATGAATCTAGTTCCTTCTTTCTTGGAGCAGGAACTGCTCTGAATGGTCCCTGAGGTCCCTGCCGAGTCAATCGTATTGCTACTGAACTAGCCGGGAGCACTGACTGGAAGCATCTACGTCATTGCAAATGATTATTGCTCTCGATGCACACGGCACGGTTAGAGCACTGCACCTGGTAGGTGGGCATTTTATCAGCAAATTCGGGTACTGTTCAGTACTCAAATAGTAGGGATGGGACTATCGGCAAATTATCAATTACCGGTTTTATCAGTATCTGATTAATTCGATATCGGATTTATCGGTATATCTTTTTTTAGCATTGCCGATTTTTCGGATATTTAACATTGTTAAAATGGCCACAATGTTAAAGAACCAAAAAATCAGCAATGTTAAAAAAGAGATACCGATATTATCGGTATTATCAGATTAATCCGATATCGCCAATTATCGGCATTATTGGATTAATCCGATACCGCTAGTCCAATCCCAATCAAATAGTACCCAGAACAGATACACAATTGATCAAACTGCCATTTTCCAGCTCAATTTTCCGACTTCTGGTACAGAATTTCTCACTTCCAGTACTGGGTTTTGGATTGCCACCCTGATTTTTCTCAGTTTTCTATCCCGACTTTTCATTGAAAAACAGTAAATCCACAATTCAGACATGAAAAAAACATCCACATTTTACAGTATTCTGGGGTCCGAACACCATCCAAGTCTATCGTCAGGTACCCAAAGCATCTCTCAGAAACGTGGGTATTACCCCCAGGTACCAAACGCACTTCCCATTTCGGGTCTAATCAGAACGTGTTTGCTGCACATAGGAAAGACGGCAGGTGAGGCTTCGTCCGCAGCTTTCGAAATGTGATCTGGGGGGAAGCTACCCCCTGCCAACAGCAGCTTGGTAACGTTATCCCTGTTTTCCAGAAAGCCTAGAGAGGAGGTGGGGTTTTGTGCATGTTCGGATGAAGAGCCAGGACTAGAACTGTGCCCAGTGCCCTAACTATTACACCGCACTGCCTCATTGCCCCCATCAGCCCCCAGCCCCTCATACATCTCTCCAATGTGCTGTGGGCCCATCCCACATACCAGGAGAAGCACATGTTGCACTAATGAATATTCCGGCTCATAAACTGCAGTAAATAGGTTTTGAAACCAAGCTGGTTTTGCTCCCTTCCTCTTTCCCTGAGGACTACCACTGCAATCGTCCCCCCTCCCCGCTGGCTTTGCTTGCTTGTTCTCCCGCGCTCGCCTCATTACCTCTGACTGCCAGCCATTACCTCTCGGGATGCCCAGGTCAAGTTCGGCAGATGAGCTCCCGTTCTTCATTAGAGGAGGGAAAAGTCCCTCTGCCATTCACTAATGTCCTCTCCAGTGCCACGGCCTCTTCCCTGCAGTGCTGCCTGCTCTAGATAGGTCTTAACACAAGGACGCAAGGCAAGGAGGCAACTGAATTGTGCCCCAGAGAACACACGATGAAGACATGACTTGATTACACCATGCAAGTACCTTTGCAGGAAGAAAGTACCGGGTCGGAAAGAGCTTTTCAGTGTACGGCAGAGGGGGAGACAGGACAAGAACTGGTGGTTGGGAGCTGGGGAAATGCCAATTAGAAACAAGGCCCACAGTGCAGGGGATTAACCATTGGCCTTGACTGCCCAAGAGCGGACTCGCCATCACTCGCAGTTTGCACTAGAAGGTACATGGGAGACCGATAGAATTCATGACACAGGGTTAAGGCGAAAAGGAATAAGCGTTTCCAAGTTCAAAGCTGCAATTTTCATCTTTGTTTCTGTACTCAGAATTCATGGCTGGGGTATTCAGAACTTCATCCCTTTGCTAGTCTGCTATTGGCTACGTCAGTATTTGGTAGGGGTGGGACATCGGGGAGAATACCAGATACTGGATTTATCAGTATCGGATCTCCCTGGTATCAGATTTACCGGTATCAGCATACCGTTTTTTTAACATGGGCCAGTTTACCGGGTTTTTTACGTTACGGCCATTTACTTCAATGGCCGCTATGTAAAAAAAATCTGGTAAAGCGGCCAATGTTAAAAACCCGGTATGCCGATACCGGGGATTATTGGATTAATCCGATACTGATATTCCCACCCCTAGTATTTGGTTATAGATATATATAAGGAACTGCCTAACTGAGTCAAACCAATGGTCCAGTATTGTCACAACCGGCAGCGAGGTTTCAAATCCGGCTCTCCAGGGTCCTCGGCAGAGGCCTCACCCAGGCGTGTTACCCGAGACCCTCCGGGATCCCGGGTAGAGGCCTCGTCCAGCCGTGCTACCCGAGACCCTCCAGGATCCCCGGCAGAAGTCTCACCCAGGCGCGCTACCAAAGATGCTGAATCGGAGATGCCGTGGATTGAACTTGGCAGCTGGAACCTTATACATGCAAAGCCTGCGCTCAGCACCTAAGCCCTGGCCCACCCCATTGCTTGGTTTTCTCTAGAATGGAAACGCAGCTCCGTAGTGAATTCCGTCTCCGATGGAATCGCCCGGTCCGAAAGGTTTCTGGTGGAATAGACTGGCCAGAATCTGGTCCCTCCTGTAGTGCCACATCTCCCATCCAGCACCTCCCTTCATTTGTTCTTATGTAACCTCTGACTGTTGGGAGTTAGGAGTGAACAGTGGGGAAGGGATCATTCCATTGTGACCTGTTGGGGGCTTCTCTGGAGCGATTGAGATTGGACACTGTCGGAGACAGGATGATGGGCTGGAAGGATCATTGCTCTGACCCAATAGGGAACTGACTATGTTCAGACACAATTGTACATATTCCCCACCCCATCCCCCCAACCCATGCAAGATGGCGCCATCCTGCTGCTACGGCAGAACGGCAGCATCTTGTGCATGGAAAATAAACCAAAAAAAGAATTCTTATACCTGCACAAATGGTGCATCCCTGGAATGGCATGCCCCAAAGGTGTATGCGCTGTGCGGAGAGCCCCTGTGTCAGTAGAACCTGAAACAAAAAATCTCGATGAGTGCTGCTTCCGACAGAAGCCAGGCATTCGCCAAGATTCTCGTGACAAGGAAACGTACTGGCTTTCCCGCTGTTTTTGCCATTTTCTGATATTTTTCAGACATTGAACGGGACTGCCGCGGGCTGGTCCCAAGCCCTGTGTGTGCCCTGCATGAACCCCCAGGAGCTGCGGAGACAGAAAAGTCCTTGGATTTGCTATAAACGTGCTGTAGAACTGCTGTAAAATTCCCAGAAAGTAATGAAAAAGTCCCTGGAAAGTGATGACCCAGTCCTGGAGCAGCCCTGTGGGCTTCAGGGGGCTAACGAGCCGGTGTTTTGTGTATTACAGCCTCGGTCATTTTCGCCCAATAGCTTGACGTTTCCAAAATTGCTTTCTAAACAACACGGCGACATTTCCAAAAATTCCAGATTGTCGTTCCAAAGTTTGAAAATGCCATCTCTTGGCAATCGGAACGTGCAGAACTCGCATACGCCCGTGTCCTGAAATGCGAGAGCCTGACCTTTTCAGCCCCAGCGTCTTCTGTTCGTTTCATTCGGCCGTATTCTGGTTGCCACTTTTCACTCACTATGTCACACTGGGCAGTTTTGTTTTATTTTATTTTCAAAATGGATCGTAAAGGAAATGAAAGGGCAAAGATTGGCATTTTCACATTATGACATTTTAAAATGGAAGTAAACCCACTGAAACCCACAGGGCTGGTCCAGATGAAATGGTTTGTGGGTTGCAGCCAAAGTCATTTTCAGCTAGTTCTGATCCAGAGTCGCACTCGCAAATGGGGAGTCCAGGAGGCCACAGCAGCTGCTGCTGGTCCATTAAAAACCACTGGAGTAGCCTAAGTGTCCCCCACACCCTCTCCAGTTCCACCAGAACTGTTGGCATAAATGAGTAACCAGTTGCACACCCCTCACAAGCAACACTGATCTCTGCCCCAAAGACCTTACAATCCGGCACACAAAGAGAACACATTTCACCTTGCACCTCTCCATGGTCTTGTCCTTAATACACAACAGGAGTCCTGCCTTCTTGCTTTCAACAGTGCACACTTTCCCAGGGTAAACTCACTGGAATCCAGAATAATAACAATAATAATATTAATTAATCATTAATTCTTAATGAATAATGTATATTCGCACCAGCAATGCTCCTGGTGCTAATAAACAGGCCTGATGAAAGACAGGTCCCTGCCCTGAGGGTCTTACAGTCTAGAACAGAGAAGGGGTTGGGACACAAAGGCCACTTTTAGACGAGCGGGGTCACGATTGCGCGATCTGCTCACGTGACTTTTGGAAATCCCGCGGGCCGGGATTAGACGAGACGTTTTGCACGTTAAAGCCGGTCGCACATTCTTTTAAAACTGCGAACTAACTACCCCGAGTAAGAACGCACAAAATGTCTCGTCTAATCCCGGCCTGCGGGATTTTCAAAAGTCATGCGAGTGGATCACGACCCATTCGTCTAAAAGCGGCCAAAGAGAGGCGCACAGGGAGAGATTCATGAAGTTGCAGTTGCTTACACGGGAGCAGGGGACGTCTGAAGGATGAGACAGTAGAAGCGTTTCTGCACCGTCCAAAGGGAATGGCCGTCAGTGACCCAAGGAACTTAAAATCCAAGAGGCTCCTGGGGGCCCTGTTTGGAGCTTTACTGGGGACACAGCTCCAAGCCTGCAGTGCTCGGGGCACAGACCCCAGGGGACGTGGGGGGTGGGTGCTTTAATCGGCAATAAAGGAGAAACACATGGGGATGAGGAGCTAGGGAGAGCCTGGGGCAAGAGGTAGGTGTTCAAGAGGGATTTGAAGCTTAGGAGGGAGTGGAATCTATGAGTTCAGGGAGGGAGCTTCTGGCGTGGGGGCCAGCAGGGGAGAAGTGGTTAAAGATGGTTTGGGGAGCAGGAGAGGCTGGGGTGGGGGCAGAGGAGGAGTGAAGTTCCTGTGTAGGAACGTAGCAGAAAGCTAGGGGGGGAGCAAGGCCTTGAAGAGGCTTCCCGGGTGGGTGTCTCGTTCCCAGAGGTTCTGACTGATACCAGGCTCTGTCCTGCCCAGCTGAGCCTGCGTCTCTCTCCTGGTGACTTCCTCGAACTGCTCTTTGCCTCAGCTGACCTGCAAGCAGGGGTCCCGTCTGGCTGGCGCATGCACGCCGCTGAGGGGAGTGGTGGCATTTCTGTGCATGCCCCTGCCAGCGACCGCTGTTCCGTGCCAGCGGGGGGAGGCGCCCAGCATTTCCCGTTCCACAATTAGCGCACAGCTTTGACAGGTTTCTGGGTGATCGGGAGGGAGGGAGAGAGGCAGCCCAGAGCGACGACAGCTGGATGACAGCAGCCTGCTCCTCTGTGTCCTTCAGAGCGACGGGGAGGGGGGTGTCGCATCATTCTCCTGTGCAACATAGCCTTGCTCTGGGCCGGTGTCCGCGGGGGAGATTGGGAAGGCAAACTCGGAGCGTGATTGTCAGGGTCTGGGGAGAGAATAGGGGGGTGACCTCCACCCAGGTGCCTTATGCACCACCCCCACAAGCAACCCCAACGACCCCTGGCTATGCTGTACCCCCCCCCGCCCATTCCATCACAACCACCCCACACACCACTTCACTGCTGCTCCGGCCTTCATCCCCCCCACAGTTACACCATCCCTCATTGCAGCAACCCCCCCAGCCACACATCCCCCACCTCCTGCACAGCCGCTCTGCCTCCCAACCCACTCCCAGCAAAGTCACCCTGTCCTTCCTGGCCCCCATACAACGACCACGGCCAAGCTGCACTAACCCCACTTCACTCCAACACAGCCACTCAACCCCTCAGCAATCCCCAGATCCCACAGACACCACCTCTCCTGATCCCCAACCTATCATTATTATGATGATGTATTTATAGAGCACCAGCAACGTACCTGGCACTGATCGATCGTTCATTAGAGTCAGGCCCCTGCCCGCAAAGAGCTTACAATCTAGGACAGATAAGCGAGGGGGTTGGAAACAGCAATGACGGTTGCGCGTCCTGACCTGGGATGGGTCAGGAAGCCATGGTGGACTCGTGGACACGGTCCAGACTGGGTGAGGCCACAGAACAAACGTTCCCGTGGCCGGGACACCGGAGAAGACATGGAAATGCATGAACATGCAGATGGCCAACTCTACGGGCGCCGGCCACAGCAGACGCGGTAACCCGCTGTAGCCCATTCGGCTGGACCTGGAGGTAATCCGGGGGCGAAAGAGAGCCCAGGCTAGTCACCAACACGGCCTGGGGTGATCCTCGGCCAACCTCCGACACCGCCTGCATCGAAGGGGACCCTAAAGGAGGGGGCGGTAGAGGAGGCGTCGGTGATTGGGGGGATAATCCCACTTAGCGGGTAGGGAGGAAGTTCTCATGCTAGTCTAGGGTGGCCAGACCTCCCCTTTCAAAGAGGACACTTATTCAAAATACATCTTGCAGGGCTACATTTGTTGCGGTGCAGCCCTGCATCATGTATTTTTCATAAACATCCTCTTTTCAAGGGGAGAGATGGCTACCGTATGCTAGTCCCAAGCTCCAGGCACCCTGCTCTTCCTTTCCCACTGAATCCGGCTTACCCGCCAGAGGCATCGCCAGCTTGTGGTGGCTCTGGTGCAGCCAATGGAATCCGAGGCAGGCGACACGGTTGGGCTTCTGCCGGCCCCGCCTGTCTGTATTGTGACTAAAGGGGTAGGAAAACTCAGGCCTTGGCAGGCAAATGCCGCCCGTTGTGTGGCCCCTTCCCAGTGCCTGGCTCTGGCCCCTGGATGGGCCCACACGGGGAGGGGACAGATCCATGACCCTCCTCTTCCTGACCTGGCTCCATAAGCAGCTCCACCCGCAACTACTACTGCGCGGTCCTCGGAGCTTGTACTAATATCTCCCCTCCTGTCCCATCGCGGCCTCTGAGCTCATCTGCGAGCACCCTCATGCCGGTACCACTGACCCTCCAACTGCCCCGATTTTCCCGGGAATGTCACGGGTAGCAATAAACATTCCCAGGTGAGTCACTGCCCTGGCAAAATCCCGTTTTTCAGCCTGAGCCCCCTGCCGCGGGGCTGCTTCACCCTGTAACTAAAAAATCAATCCCAGCCCCTGCCTTCAGAAGCGGCCTGGGTGGGGGGGTGGAGGGGGAGGAACTTCCACCGCCCCCTTCACCCACCCCGCCTTCCAGGGCACCCTGGGCCCTGCTACCTACCTCCTAGATTGCCGCAACACTGCTCGTCACCCAACCGCGTGGGCCAGAAGGTGGCTGCCTTGTAAACAAGGTTCTTCGGGATGGCTCCGACCATTCTCACATTCAGAGCCATCATGAAGAACCTTGTTTACAAGGTTGCAGCCACCTGTTCTTCGAGATGGCTCCGACAATTCTCACCACTGGGTGTTGTGAGAATGCTCGGAGCCGCTCGAAGGAGAACCTGCTGCTCCCACCACCGTGCAAAGACTCACAACAGCCAGGACATCTGGAGGAGGAGGCGGTGGCTGTGGTAGCAGCAGCAGGCGCACGGGCAGTGGGGCCAGGCCAGTGTGTGTGTCTGTGTGTGAGTGGGTGTGCCAGGGTGAATGAAAGAGAGAGAGAGAGATGAGAGCTTGACTAGGGGTGTGTCTGAGAGAGAGAGAGAGAGAGAGAGAGAGAGAGAGAGAGAGAG
>QEPC01005668.1:1780876-1842493 GCA_003113815.1 Sphenodon punctatus | reverse complement strand
AGGAGACGGGCCGCGGCATTCTGCACCAGCTGCAGCCTCCGGACCAGCTTCTCGGGCAGCCCCACGTAGAGCGCGTTGCAGTAATCCAGCCTCGAGGTGATGAAGGCATGGATGACAGTGGCGAGGTCAGAGTCTGAGAGATACGGCCGAAGCCGCCGGACAAGATGTAACTGCCAAAACGCACTCCCCACCACGGCCACAACCTGAGATTCCAGGCTGAGCCGCGAATCGAGGAGCACACCCAGACTCTGCACTTAAGACACCATGGGGGGATGAACCCCCCCAACAAGAGGAGACTAAACCACTCCCAGGCCCCCCAGGCCCTTATCCACCAACATCACCTCCGTCTTGTCAGGATTCAGCTGCAGATGGCACAACCTCCTCCAAGCCCCCACAGCCGACAGGCACTGGGAAAATAAGGAGACTGCATGGCCTGGGTCGGTGGAAAAGGTGTAAATGTGGGGTTGCATGGGGGTGCACTCACACTGCTTACGTATCCCCACCCACCCCGCACACACGGAGCAACCGGCAAAAACACAGGTTGCCCCGTGTGGGGGGATGCAGGGGGGATGGGGATGTGTCCATGTGCCCCCGCAACTGGCGCCTACGGACCGACCGCCCCCCCAGCCACAGCCTGTTTGAAAAGGGCCAAAGTGGTTGGAAGGATCTCTTTTATTGGACCAACTGTTGTTGGTGAGAATGAGCAAGCTTTCAGGTCACACAGGGCCCTTCCTCAGGCACGTCAGAAATATACAAACTGAACAAGTGTAGAGGCAGGTCTATATGAGGGGCATGGAATGGGTTGGAGTGGGTAGAACAAGGTGGGAAGGGGGTAGAGAGAGAGAGAGAGAGAGAGAGAGGGAATTCATTCATTCAGTAATTGGAGCAAGTTCAGAGGAGAGCAACAAAGATAATAACTGGTCTGGAGAGTGAGTCTGTGGAACGGCACAGTCTTGGATGCCTGGCCCTTTAAGGGGCGCCAGCCAGAGCTATGCAGGCGCATGGTTTATGGGAGGAGGGCCCACCATTCCGGTGCCCAAGAGCAGGTGCTAACGAGGTTTGGGGTTGGCGCTTGGAGTGCAGGCTTCTGGGGGAGCTGTTGAAGGCTTAAAGCCTAATGGGCTCAATGGAACCAGCTGGGTTTGGGCATGGCTGGATACATATGTCTGAGCAGGGAGCCCGGGAAAGGGGAGCATGGGGGGACTGCCAGGGTGGAAGGCAGGAGCTGTGGCAGCTCTGTCTGAGAGGAGCTGAGCCAGCCTGCAGCCAGAGGGCCGCTGTGGAGCGAGGGGCCAGCCTGCAGCCAGAGGGCCGCTGTGGAGCGAGGGGCCAGCCTGCAGCCAGAGGGCCGCTGTGGAGCGAGGGGCCAGCCTGCAGCCAGAGGGCCGCTGTGGAGCGAGGGGCCAGCCTGCAGCCAGAGGGCCGCTGTGGAGCGAGGGGCCAGCCTGCAGCCAGAGGGCCGCTGTGGAGCGAGGGGCCAGCCTGCAGCCAGAGGGCCGCTGTGGAGCGAGGGGCCAGCCTGCAGCCAGAGGGCCGCTGTGGAGCGAGGGGCCAGTCTGCAGCCAGAGGGCCGCTGTGGAGCGAGGGGCCAGTCTGCAGCCAGAGGGCCGCTGTGGAGCGAGGGGCCAGTCTGCAGCCAGAGGGCCGCTGTGGAGCGAGGGGCCAGTCTGCAGCCAGAGGGCCGCTGTGGAGCGAGGGGCCAGTCTGCAGCCAGAGGGCCGCTGTGGAGCGAGGGGCCAGTCTGCAGCCAGAGGGCCGCTGTGGAGCGAGGGGCCAGTCTGCAGCCAGAGGGCCGCTGTGGAGCGAGGGGCCAGTCTGCAGCCAGAGGGCCGCTGTGGAGCGAGGGGCCAGTCTGCAGCCAGAGGGCCGCTGTGGAGCGAGGGGCCAGTCTGCAGCCAGAGGGCCGCTGTGGAGCGAGGGGCCAGTCTGCAGCCAGAGGGCCGCTGTGGAGCGAGGGGCCAGTCTGCAGCCAGAGGGCCGCTGTGGAGCGAGGGGCCAGTCTGCAGCCAGAGGGCCGCTGTGGAGCGAGGGGCCAGTCTGCAGCCAGAGGGCCGCTGTGGAGCGAGGGGCCAGTCTGCAGCCAGAGGGCCGCTGTGGAGCGAGGGGCCAGCCTGCAGCCAGAGGGCCGCTGTGGAGCATGGGGCCAGTCTACACTTTAAATAAAGAGCTCATTTGGTGAAAGGCGTTGCCTGGGCCTGGGATGATCCTGACAATACTTAACCCTCAGGGTCCCAGACTTGTTCCAAAGTCTTATGGAGGAAAGGCTGAATAACCTGGGTATTTTTCACCTAGTGAAGAGCACACATGATGGCATCTTCCAATATCTAAAGCGGCTACCACCAAGAAGAGGGCAAGGAGCTGTTCTGCACGGCAGGACTAGGAGCAATGGAGAGCCATTGCCTGCTTGGTTAAAGAGCTGCCTGCCGTGCGGATCGCCCCCCCCCCCCACACACGGAGAGGCTGTGGAGAAGTCCCCTCCGGGTGGAGGGACAAACCAACCCGGTGGAGCGTCAGAACTACCGGACAGGAAGGAGGGCTCTGAACCTCAGCGTCGCCCGCTATGATAGGGCCAGCTCCAGTGATGTCAGGGCCTTGTGGGAAATGGCAGCCTGGTTCCCCACTCCTAAGGCAGGAATGTTTCACACGAACATAGCGATTCTCCCATTAGACCAAGGGAAACGTTAACAGTGTCCTTTGATGTTCAGTAAAGCACAATATCCCCTTTGGCGGCTGGGGCTCCCGGCTCTGCCGACCGTGCAGGCTCACGTCTTATGCATAGGAGATTTCTAGGCCCCACATCCTGGTGGACCCTTCAGGGGCCTGTGCAGCTGCACTTTGCCCGGATTTGGTCCTGCTTCTTACTCCCCCACGGAAGCCCCCTGGCCCTCTCAGCCTGTACTAGTAATTAATATCCCTCAGGAAGCGCCAAAGCCTTCCAGTGTCCCTAACCTGCCCTTGCCAGCCCCTCCTCCCCCAGCCCTGGCACAATCATGCACAGAGAGAGCAAGCAAGCTCTCTTAGTGCCCCCAATCCCAACCCACAGCACTCCACTCTTTCAGCCCTGGGTTGCAAGCTCCATTCCTCTGATGCCCCTCAATCCTGGCCAGCAATCCTGGTTTACAGCCTCTCACAATCCCAGCCCCCCCCCCCAACACACACACACACACACACACACACACACACAAAACTCAGTTGATGCCCCTCAATCCCAACCCACAGCCCCTGCTCCCACAGCCCTGGGCTCCTCTCCCCCCCGACCCCCAGCTCTGCCCCTCAGTCTCAGACTCTCAGCACCTGCTCTCCCAGCCTGCCCCTCAATCCCCACCCACAGCCCCTGTTCTCCCAGCTTCGGGCTCTCCCCAGCTCTGCTGCTGCCCCTCAGTCCCTGCTCTCCCAGTCCCAGGCTCCCCTGCCAGCTCTGCTGCTGCCCCTCAGTCCTAACTTACAGCCTTCGATATCTCAACCCTGTCCCCTCCCGGTTGTACCAATGTCACTTCAGTCCCAAACAGGCTCCTCCTTTTCTAGATTGAGACTTCACCTCCAACCATGCTGCTGCTCCTCAGTCCCAACTCTCAAGCCCCCTGCTATCCTAGCCCTGTCCTCCCACAACACAGAGCTCATCTCTGACTGGAACCATTTTTCTGTTTCATCCTTGATCCCTGATCCATTTGTTGTTTCATCTGAACAAAGCAAGATGTTGCTGCCAGCATCTGACTGCTTATATGATCATTAACTCCCTGAGTAGTTTCCCCCTGGGCAATTACTAGAGCTGTGCACAGGGTCAATTATTTGCATTTGTGTCTGCATTCATACTTGTGTTTTTAGTATTTGTGTTTATTTGTATTTATGTCTGTCTGTGTTCCGTGCATTTTCCCTACTGCCACCAATATGAAAAACATAAGGAACATGGGTCCCTGCATATGGATTATCTTGGCACAGAAGTGCAGTGAGGCTCTCAGTTTGACAGGCTTATAAGGAAAGGAACATGTGGTTAAAACTGCTGCTAAATCTGCTACCAATTTAAAAATGGAGACACTGGTTTGGGGGAGGGTAGAGAATATGGCTGGCTTTGTGTTTAGCCTGGGGAGGATAGTAACAGGACATGGATTTGGCTTAGAGGGGGGTCACTGGTTTGGAGGAAGGGGGTGGGGCATGAGACTAGGTTCAGGGAAGGTGGCTGGCTTGGAGAGGGGGAATGAGACATGTGGCTGGCTCGGGGTGTCATTTTTTGTGAGGAGGTCACTGGTTTGGGGATTCACCATTTCTCCCTGGCTTAGTTAATCTCCACTGATCTGGGGCTGGCTGCAGTCTTGGAGACCGCAGCTCTGGGACAGCGGCGGCAGCCCCTGCAAGTGAGGAGAGTTCAGTCAAGGCTTCTCAAGCAGGTGGCTAAGCTGAGAGTCAGAGAGCAGCCCGGCGCTGAGCTGGAGACGTTCTGCAGTTTGGGGGGCCCAGTTTGATACATCAGATACCACATTTTCCAGAATATTTTGGGTTCACTCGGAAACTGAATACACAACCCTAGTATATGGGTTTCTAATATGGAGCCAGCAAGGGCCTCGGTGTAGGGGTTAGCTTGCCTCTGTGAACATAGTCCAAGGAAAGCTAAGGAGAGGGGAATGGATTTATCGACTCCCTTCCTGTGTCCACCTTTGGCCTCCATGTGTTTCCTTAGATTCTAAGGTCAGGGGGTTCTCTTGTGCCCAGTCTCTCCGGCCTGAGGCCTCATGCCGAACAAGCCAATCGCACCCACCCGGTACTTCCACAAGTCCAGAACCTCCAGACCAGCTGGGTTTGCTGGTGTGACGTGTCCCTGTGATTTACAGCAGGGGGCAGGGGGGGACGATCTCCCTTTCTCCCTCCTCTCCGAACCTTCCACCCCACCCCAAAGGCAGCAGTCCAAAAACCACTAACGGAAGTATTCCCGTTGAAGACTAAAGGCCGAAGGGGCCAAAATGGAGCATGTTTCTCATGCTAATTATTAGCAAATCCAGTTGGGATTCCAAACATCTTTAAAACAATTTTTTTACAAAAACGTTTCTACAAATTATTTTACCTAATTTTGGTGCCAAAGATGAAGTGTTTGCCTACAACTGATTTTTTAAAATGTATTTATTTATTTATTTTTAAAATGAACTTGGCAAGAAGAATGTGACTGAGCAGTTCTGATGCTAGTTTCGCCTCATGGCTCTAATGTTGGACTTTGACCTGGGAGATCCGGGTTCAAATCCCTGGTTCAAGTACTACTCGAGAGGGTAAGTAATCGCTCCCTATCGACTCGTTCCACACCTCTCACGATTTTATAAACTTCTCTCCTATCCCCTCTCTGTCGTCTCTTCTCCAAGCTGAAGAGCCCCAACCCACCCAACCTCTCTTCGTACGGGTGCCGTTCCAAACCCTTCATCATTTTTGTTGCCCTTCTCTGCACCTTTTCTATTTCTACTAGATCTTTTTTGAGATGGGGCGACCAGAACCTCGCGCGATATTCAAGATGCGGCCGCACCATAGATTTATATAGTAGTAGCACTGTGATAGTTTCAGTTTTAGTCTTTATCCCTTTAGGAATACTTCCTGTTCTCTTTTTTGACGTCCGCCACACACTGAGCCGAGGATTTCAATGTACGGTCCGCAGTGGATGTTTTCAGATGGACAGTGGTCCAGCCTCTGCTCCGCCATACTCGCGGGTGGCCCGTCCATCTAAAGATGACAGCTGAGCAGGCGGTCCCTGCTCCAAGGCACAGTGCTCCACAACATCTTGGTGTGCCGCCGGCAGAGAAGGCCAGCCAAACCCGGGCCACCGGCTCGAGGCGGAGCTGCTGTCTGTCTGCTTGGCGGATGGCCGCTGCAGCTCTGCTCCCGGTGGGGAGTTGCCCCAGGCAACACCATAGAGTTACGTGTGGCAGCCTAGAGTGACGGACACCCTCAACTCTATGGTCTGGGGGAGGGGGTGCCGCATGGGCGGGCCGTGGGTCACAGCAGCCCCGGGGTTTGTTTAAACCCAATCCAGGCAGACGAGGGGATCCGGGGGTGGCCAGACCCGCCTTCCATCTGACAACACCCAGCGACTCCAACCTGCTTTTCCTGAGTGGTCGCCCCTAATTGAGACCCCAGCACTGTGTACATGTAGCTTGATTATTCTTCCCTGCATGCATCACTTTGTCTTGTCAACATTGTCGTCAAGCACTTTGAACAATGAAAGTGTTATTAAAGTGATATATAATTAATCACAAAGGATATTTTTGCAAATAAGCTCACCCCGTTGTCTAACTGCCCCCCCATGCGTGCTCTGACCCCCGACCCTGAAGAAACCCGTCCCCTCAGTGCCAGGCTGTTACTATCCCCTAGCAAACAGGCTAATTTAAGAGCTGCTAAAGCCAGGGGCTGGGATGAGGTCACAGTCCACACAAACAGATGGTGTTTTGTCCTTGATAATTAAATTTCCCCTGTATTTTGGGGTTGGAGCCTCTTTGCCTTTGATTTCGGCACAGCTGCTCCCGGCCAGCTCTCTTATCCATGTCCTCTGCTTGCCCTACAAAAACGCACGGCTTTCTGGCTTCTGTCAGGATCCAGGGGCAGGAGCGCTGGGAGGCAGAAGGGAGGGCGCTCTGCCCAGGTCGTTGGCTTGTTTGACAGTAATTAGCGATTAAAGCAAGCCCAGCCTCAACATGCACCCAGAGCCAGTTCCAAGCAGCTCACAGAGAAGCGACGTCGAAACACAAAGACCACGATCAATGCTGAGATCCCGAGCCAGGTGTCCCCCCTCCCCAATGGCCACGAAGGGAAAGATGACAGGAAAGGGTTTAAATTCACTCAACGTTTTCAGGAAGAGGATGGGCAGCCTTCTTTCGGGGCTGTTGTCATCCTGCATTCTGGCAGGATGGACTAGGTGACCTTTGAGGTACCCTCCAACTATGATATTCTACATTGCACGGAAACAGATCTAGAACACATTCTAGAACCCTAGAATTTTAGGATTGGAAGGGACGTCAAGGGCCATATAGTCCATCCGCCTGCTCCGAAGCAGGGTATTCCCTGCTGCCTACGGTATCACAGACGGATCCACTTGTCCAGACGGGTTGAATCCAGGTTAAATGTTAGGCAGACTGCTTGTTAGAACAGTTGGGCAGTAGGCCTGAAATGAGAAATCTTGGCAAGGGCTGCTTCCGTTGGAAGGAGGGCATTTGCAAAGATTTGCGTGACGCAGAAACTTACCATCTTTCCTGCTGTTTTCACCGTTTTCCGTTGTTTTTCGCACGTTGAACGAGGCTGCCACTGGCCGGTCCCGTTTAGGGGTATGTCCCCAAAATTGTGGGTATTACCCGCAGGTAATAGATCACCCGCAGGTCTAGTCCTGTGTTAGCAGTTACTACCGATGGCAGAAGGGGTCTGTGTTGGATGATGTAGGGAGAACCGACAGAGGGTTAATTTCTGCCTAAGAAAAGTTTCAAAAGTGATTTTTTTTGTGACGGCACCAGGAGTGTGGAGAAAACAGAGCTTCCCTGTTCCTACACCCGTCCAAGCTATTTCCCCACCAGCTCCAGCCCCAGTGGGCACCGAGTTTATGAGACCCGAAACACAAGAGCAGGTGGGTACAGGCCCCTCTATACCGTGCTAGCTGGCTCCCTCTTCTTCCTGTGTTAATTTCCCCTAGAAAGAGACAGGTTGGTCCCAAATACGAGGTTGGCAACAAAGGTCTTAACATGGTCCCTTTTATCAGACCGAATTTTGTTTGAGTGAGTCTGCACTCTCCCGCAGGAATAAAAAGTCAGATACGTAAGTCTGAGATGGGGGAGAGGGGGCTGGCTGGGTAGGAGCACTGGCAGGATCTGGTAGTTCTGGTGCATCATAAACTGAGCATGAATCAGCAATGGGACACTGTCACAAAAAAGGCAAGCAAGCATCGTATCCAGGTGGTGGAAGGTGGTAAGGAGCTCACCTCGAATAACTGTCTTCAGGTTTCAGCCCCGCACTTCAAGGAGGATGTTAAGCAGTCGGAGAGAATTCATGAGAAAAAACCAGGTGACCAAGGGGGCGGAAGACAATTCCAATGAGGAAAGGCTAGAAGAATTTGGCTACGGTTAGCCAAGGGAAAAGAGGAATGAGGAGGAATACGACGTCAGTTTTAGAACTGCAGAATGTAGGGTTGGAAAACAAGACCTCTGGGGTAATCTAGTCCAGCCCCCAGCTCCAAGCAAGATCTCCTCTCCCTACAGCGTCGCAGACAGAGACTCGTCCATCTAGTCCAGCCCCTGCTCCAAGGCAGGATCCCCTCTCCCTACAGCGTCACAGACAGAGACTCATCCATCTAGTCCAGCCCCTGCTCCAAGCAAGATCTCCTCTCCCTACAGCCTTGCAGACAGAGACTCGTCCATCTAGTCCAGCCCCTGCTCCAAGGCAGGATCTCCTCTCCCTACAGCGTCGCAGACAGAGGCTCGTCCATCTAGTCCAGCCCCTTCTCCAAGGCAGGATCTCCTCTCCCTACAGCGTCGCAGACAGAGGCTCGTCCATCTAGTCCAGCCCCTGCTCCAAGGCAGGATCTCCTCTCCCTACAGCGTCGCAGACAGAGGCTCGTCCATCTAGTCCAGCCCCTGCTCCAAGGCAGGATCCCCTCTCCCTACAGCGTCGCAGACAGAGACTCGTCCATCTAGTCCAGCCCCTGCTCCAAGGCAGGATCCCCTCTCCCTACAGCGTCGCAGACAGAGACTCGTCCATCTAGTCCAGCCCCTGCTCCAAGGCAGGATCCCCTCTCCCTACAGCGTCGCAGACAGAGACTCGTCCATCTAGTCCAGCCCCTGCTCCAAGGCAGGATCCCCTCTCCCTACAGCGTCGCAGACAGAGACTCGTCCATCTAGTCCAGCCCCTGCTCCAAGGCAGGATCCCCTCTCCCTACAGCGTCGCAGACAGAGACTCGTCCATCTAGTCCAGCCCCTGCTCCAAGGCAGGATCTCCTCTCCCTACAGCATCACAGAGAGACTCGTCCATCTAGTCCAGCCCCTGCTCCAAGGCAGGATCCCCTCTCCCTACAGCATCGCAGAAAGATGTGTGTCCAGACAGGCTTTGGAAACCTCCAAGGAGGGAGATTCCACAGTCTCCCAGGCCAGTTTACTCCATTGCCCAAAGGTTCTTAGCGTTAGGACGTTTCCCCTCATATTAGATGTTTTCAACGATCTAGAAGGATCTGAAACAGATGGAGAGGAGCAGTTCTCCATGGCCAGAGCCAGCCCAGGGAGAACCAGCCCAGTAGGAAATGCAGAGACCTTAGTGGGCATTCGGCACCGATCTCCCACACCCTGCCCCTTGGCAGCTACGGCCGCGTTTAAGAGCTGCCTCTGTGAACGCTGTCCAGGAAACTTTCCCCTGTGAACAACCTCATTGACGGAAGCAAAACCCAAGTGCGCAGCAGATGTTTGGCGTTGGATGCCTCTCGGGAATGGTTTCAAGACCCAGTAACGCTGTGTGGAAAGCAAGAGACACGTTCAGCTGGGGCTTCTGGGGGGTGACCCCATGGCCCTGTATTTTTCAGGATTGAAAGCCCTGCTGCCCCCCTCACCCTATATTGGGAAGGAAATGAGGCCAGATAAGCAGATCAGTCTCAGAAATATTTCCTCTATACATTGGGCTCAATCTGAGCCGCTTTAGGTCCCTCTCTGCCACAGAACATCCTGAATTTGAAGTCTACAGAGCGTGGTTCCTGTGTTAGAATCCTAGAGCTGGAAGGGACCTTAGAGATCATCTGGTCAAACCCTGTGCTCAGTGCAGGAAATCCGCAGCGACAGCATCCCTGACAGACGGGCCATCCGGCCTTTGCTTGAAACCCTCCAGCGAAGGAGAGCGCCCCCCCCCCACCGCCCTCGGCAGTGTCTGTTCCACTGTCGAACAGCTCTGACTGTTAGGAAGTTCTTCTAAATGTTTAACCAAATTCGGCTTCCTTGTCATTTGATCCCATTGGTTCTAGTCCTGCCTTAGGGACAACAGCGAACAAGTCTTGGCCATCTTTCGTGTGACAGCCCTTCAGAGAGCTGAAGACCATGTCTTCTCTTAGGCTTCTCTTGGTGCCAGTTGTAAGAGATGGAGACAAAATAGTTGAATCACTGGGCATTTTTACACACACCTTAAAGTTCCAGATTTTTCAATCTTCTGGGTTTACAAGTTCACAAGTAAGTTCCGGATGCATTCTTCACACACACACAGCCCTGAGGCAGCCTAAAGTAGCCGCAGCTGTAGACATGAGGGGCTGCCATGGAAACCAAGTGACAACAGCTGCCTGGGGCAAAGCAGTTTACACATAAAAGTTCTGGGAGAAGTTCTACGCAGAAGTTCAAAGAGCCGGATGTTTACGATCTGGGTGAGTGACTTAGACACACAGAAAGTTCAGGATGTAACAGCAAACATGCAGGAGAAATATGTGTGTAAAAAACACCCACTGTGAGCTTTGCAGGCTTCAGCAAAGAGTAAGTGGTTTGCAGATTGCAGCTGAGATCCTTTATTGGGGCCAGCTTCTGTTAGCGAACTTAGCGAGAGTCTGTGAGTATTGGAGCCACACATGGCCCTTTCTCTGGCATCCCGAAGTCGGAGCTACCAACTGAGCAAATCCTCCTTAAAAACCTACCCCTTCCAACATGCTTTCCCCCGCCCCCCACAGACTGCTGCTCACCGACGCCCTCTCTCTGGAAGAGGAAAGCGCACCATCCCCGTTCAAACAATGACGGAGCAATTCCACTCCCTCAGGAAGCTTGGTCTCTGCGGCTGATAACAAAGCAGAGTCCAAAAAAAGTAGAAATCAGCTGCAACAAAAACTTCTCGACTTGGTGAAGCCTGGCTTTTTTTTTTTTAAACCTTCCGAAGTTGGTTGAAGTTGAATTTGCGGACTTGCGTCGTTGATCGTATCTCGTCCAAACTGCCTGACCCTAGTCAAGCAAGCAAGAACCCGGAACGAGTGTCTCGCTCCTCTCCAGGTCTGCCACCTCGGTGCCTCCCCTTCCAGGCTCCCCTCTGCCTCTCCGGCACCCCCACCCCGCGCATCCCATTTCCCGGACAGGCTGGGCGATTAGTATTCTACCCCTTGTCTCTGCTTTCAGCAATACTGGAGCAGATGGCTCCACTTGGACGGCTGCCCTTTCTTTCCAGATAGACCAGTTCATTGCGTGGCACTTGAGAGGACAGGTACAAGCTTGGAGGCGTGGGGGTAGGGAGCCATCCATTACAGGGCCCTGGTCATGGGGAGCAGAAACTCACTTGTGGCAGAGTCGTGTGGCATGTTTGTATATAGAACGACTGTATCCCCCCCTCCCGTGCACAAACAGCAGCCACCTAGAATCACTGCCGTCAGTTCAGAGTCTTGTCCAACTGGCTGGTTGCCCACTCCTGGTCTTCTTCAAGAACTTGTTGGCCAAGGTCTCTGTAGGACGGGCTGTGGAAGAGAGGATGATTTAGTGGCAATTCTGCCTGCTTGCCAGTTCTGAGGAAACCTGAAATTCATCATGTCTGCCATGCCAGGGACAGAGCCAGGGGCTTCCTCTGCAAAATACAGGCATCTGGGTAGCATGAGCTGTACGGCCAGGCTGTAACCAACTCACATACGCTTTGTGGATCGTATACAGAGCTGGACACTTCGCATGGGTTGCCACAGCCGCTTCCAAGGTGCAGGTGTGAGTTTTCCTCTCTTCGGCCGCTAAAAGGTGTAATCTGTCCCTATGTCAGAACCAAACACCTGGCCGAATAAATAGGTCTTATGTTGCCTCTGGAAAAGGCTCAGAGAAACTCCAGGAGGAAGGGAGTTCCAAAGCAGGGGAATACCTCTCTGCACGCCCTTTGCCGTTCAGGTTGGGTGCAGCTGCGGGATTTGCAAAAGGGCATTCCCCGGTTGACCTTAGGAGTCTCGATGGGGTGTAGGGGAGAAGAATGTGGAACCCAAACCCATCGCTTAGTTCCGGGGTAGGAGGGGACCCTGAATGATAGAACAGCGGAGGGAGCATTATTAGCAAGCAGTCTCCGGGGGAGAGAAGCCAGGGAAAGCCTGGCAGAAGAGGTAGGTTTTCAGGAGAGATTGGAAGTTTGGGAGGGAGATTAAGTTGTACTCTCGATGACCACCGGGAGGCCTCTCAAGCTTTCCCTTGGAGCAGTCGGCATTATTTGGCTGTTCCTAGAGATAACTAGGAATAAGTGCAGGTTGGTAAAGGGGGCTTTAGCTTCCAGATATCAGCAAGGCCTTCTCTCTGCAGAGGGGGCTCTTTTCTACCCTGCTCTCAGTAGCAAAGCAGAGGCAGGGAGACAGGATCAGGTTCTAGGGTAGAAGTCGGGGAAAGACTGAAAGAACTGGGTATGTTTAGTCTAGCAAAGAGAAGATGAAGGGGAAGACACGAGAGCGGTTTTCAGATATCTAAAGGGCTGCGCCCCCAAGAAGAGGGCACGGAGCTGTTCTGCGCGGCCGGGCTAGAAACAATGGGCTCAATTACAGGAAGGGAGATTACGTTATGTATCGCGGGGGAGACTTTGCTTGTATCAACTCTTTGGTGCAGGGATTTTCTGTCCGTATGTTCATTTTTTAAATTATTTTTTTACATTTTTATCCCGCCATTCTCCGCAGACTCACGGCGGCGAACAACGATATAAAATCCAGGAAAGTACATTAAAATCCCCTAAAAAAACCAACACTGTCCCAGCTTCCCCAACCCCCTTTACTCACTCCCACCCAACCCTATCCCCGCCTGGCCCAATGCCCGGCCACACAAAAAGGTCTTGCATCTCTTCCGGAAGATGACCGGGTTCGGGCTTCGGCGGGCCTCCAAGGGGAGGGAGTTCCATAGTTGCGGGGCGGCCGCAGAGAACACACTCCCCCCCACACACACACACGCACGCACACCGCATGCCCTCATTGCAAAAACTTCACGGTCAGTTGGCACTCGCAAGAGGGCGATGTTTGTTCTAGAAGTGAAATGCATCGTTACGTTTAGGATTCATGGAAATTATTCCTATTTTCAGGTAGTTATTCGGGTAACCAAACAATATCCACACCCAAAACTAGGTCCTCAGAGATCTGATTTTTATTTTTTTTTCACTACAACTACTAATCGTTTCTATCGCACGACTAGGCGTAAGCAACACTTTACAGTCACAGATTTTCGGAGACAGGTCCCTGCCCCGTGGGCTTACAATCTGAGGCCCTTTTTACATAGACACCCCCGCCCCCCCCATTACCCACGTGTGCGCGTTTGTGTGCAGACGGGGGGGGGGGGCATCCTTGTGACCGCCGGTGCGGGAGGGTGGGGGTGCGTGTTCCCGTGCTCCGCCGATCTCCACCGTTCCCCCCCGCACGGAGGCATTGGAGTCAGCGGAGGTGCCTCCGTGCACGGAGTTGGGTGGAAGTGGGTGGGTGTCCGTGTATCGGGCCACCCCCGCACCACGGCCTCCACCCACCCCACCGCCCTGCCGGCCCACGTGAAAAGGGCCTAAGATGGGCATGGGTGTGGGGAACGCTGGAGAGACAGACACCCCCCCATTCCCATTGTACAGATGGGGAACTGAGGCTGAGAGGTTGACTTGCCTGAGGCCACCCTGTGAGTTCATTGGCTGGGGTGAGATTCAAACTTGGGCTTGCCAGGTCCAAGTCCAGCACCTTTTTCGGATACTGGATTGGGCCGGGGGGGGGGGAGAGGCTGTTTCCAATGTTTCATTTCGTTTCAGATTTTGGGTCATTTTGGTATTTCACTTGCATTGCTTTCAGCAATTGCCCAGGCACACTGCTTATTTATGTATTTAAATTTTTATCCTGCCCTTCCCCTAGACTCAGGGAGGCTTCCAAAATAAGAAATTATAAAAGGCATTAAAAATATAAAAATCCACTTAAAATCTCACTCCAACACCCACCCCCCCTCCAAGAATCCCCACCCAACCCCTATTCCAGCTTGCCAAATGCTTGACCAAAAAGGAAGGTCTTACACTGCCTCGGAGAGATACTCAGGCTCAGGTTTAAAGGAACCTCCAGGGGAAGGGAGTTCCGCAGCTCTGGGGCAGCCACTGAAAACGCCTCGGTCAATGTTGTATATTCTTGGTAAAACCAGAAGTGACCGCGGCACGGCAGAGGACCTGAGGAGGAATACTGCAGCAGACACGGGCTGGGCTGTGACAAGTTGCCAAAGAAACGTGACCGTGGTTGGGGAGAAGCATGAATGTGCAGCCAACCCCACTCCTGTTTTGTACCCTGAGCCCCGCCCCAATGGTGGTCATGGTCAGCCATGGCAGAGCTGATCCAGACCAGGTAGCCTGCTGTGGTCCTCTTTGGTCAGAAAGCCCTTAGCTTGGGCTATGACTTGGAGTTTTTCCGAGGTCAAAGCCCAGGCTAGTTGCCAACATCGGGCAGCATTTGCAGAGACATGCAGGCAAAGTCTGGTCAAAAGCTGGCCACAGCATGCTGCTGTCACTTCGGTCTTTACCCACTGCAAACATTGCCAAAATGATGTTGCCGAAACGACGGAACCAAAATAACCAAACTGAAAAAAAATAATGGAAAGATGAAAAAGTCAAAAGAGAATGACCACAAAAAAAAAAATACCCAGTGGACCCAAAATGGATATTAGTTACTGACCCAAACTGTCGTTTCTGATTTGGGCAGCGTAGACTCAGAAGTTTCCCCCATTTGGGCATGGGGGTGGTTTCCTGTTTCGGCTCTCCCCTGTCCATCGCCTAAGCGTGACGGGCGCCTCCGTCATGGTGAGGATGAGGCGGTGCCGCTGGGATGCTGAGAGGAAGAATCCTCTCTCTCATCGTAGCATTGCCTGCTCCTGCGTGGGTTGTTTTTTGGAGAGAAGCATTAGAAGTGATTTTAAAAGAAAGCAACCAGACACGGCAAACAGGGATTGTGTTAATTTCCCCGGCCCTTGTAATCCCCTGGGCGCTGGAGTCCGGGAGTCCAACTCTAATCGTTCTGTTGACAGTCGGTGTTTAAATTAGATTAAAAGAGCCCTTTCAAGTCGAAGCAGCTCTGACCCCGCAGGTAAGGCTTTCTGAAGCACGTATTAGCCAGACAATAATGCCCGTCTTTTCTTTCCTGCTTTTGAGCTTTCATACTGACAAGGGCTCTGCGAAGGCCTGGGGCTTCAGACCTATTAACAGAGACTTGTCAGGGCTCCTGGATAAGAACTTGAAAAGCAAAGGACTTTCTTTCCCCTGTTGCACTTTTTCTTCCCAAGAACTTAGAAAAGGAAGCGAAATGACACTGGATGATTTCAGACTCCCAGACAGCTCTGACAGCTTCCCCTCCCCACTTTCCCATTTCTTGCCACCGGTGGGGAGGCAAACGAGCATGCTGGGCCGGTTGATTGATCGTGGTGAGGTTGAGGAGTTGCATTCTGCCCCGAGCACTTCTGACGGGATTTTGGGGCATTCCGAGGCCTGTGCGGTAATGGCGCATGATGCCAGGGACCAGTTTTTTCCAAGACCTCTGGCATCAGAAGAGGGAGGAAGGAGTTGAGCAAACTAAATTTTGGGGGAGTGTAAAGCGGGGCAGGTTTTCTCCTCTTGGTTGCTCAGCAAGTCAAGAAAAAGGACATAACTGCTAGCATGATGTTACACTCATCTAGTGCTGAAGCCTGACTTTTTGGAACCGGCCATTACGTTTTGTCCGAGTGGAACTCAAACCAACCAACAGCTCAGTCCGAGCTCTGATCGCACCCAACAGACACAAAACAAAAAACATTTTGCGCACGCGCAAATGGCTGCCCCACTTCTGCACCTGCAAAACAATGGCCATCACGTAACAAGATGGACGGCCAAGTACAGCCGCCACCATTTTGTGCCTTACTGTTCCCAGCAGCAGGCTTCTTGATTGAGGCTGCTTTCACACATTACAAAGTGGGCTATTATAATAACTCAAGATAATACGGGTATTAGAATACCACCATTTTGGTAATGTGTTTCGGCACAGTTCCCCTTTTTATGCGGTGAGATCTTGGGTTGCTGTAAGAGTCACCAATTGGTTCTTGCAATGACCCAAGATCTTGCAGCATAAAAAGGGAATCGTGCATTCACACATTACAAAAATTGCAGAATTATACATGGGATTCTCTCGAGTTATTAAAATAGCCCATTTGCTATCTCTGCAGCTCTGAACTCCCACCATGCAGCTGGCATCTCCAGGTTACAGCTTATATATAGGTGCCAACTAGGGCTTCAAGACTGGCCTCCTGGATAGTCCAA
Organism: Sphenodon punctatus; assembly: GCA_003113815.1. NCBI lineage: Eukaryota > Metazoa > Chordata > Lepidosauria > Sphenodontia > Sphenodontidae > Sphenodon > Sphenodon punctatus. Next base: position 1,826,299 of record QEPC01005668.1, on the reverse strand, counting down.
AAATGATGCTCTTTCTCCAGTGTTGAGGATGACTCCTATCCTGGAACATAAAATGTCCAGGAATCTCTCAAGATGTACCAACTAACCTCTCAAATGCGGGGAATGTTTTGAACAAAAAAATCTACCATTGCCTGGACATAGGAGAACGTACAACAAGCTATGGCTGAAATGGTTAGTACATTTCCTATCCAATAATAATAATAATAATAATAATAATTCATTCTGAGTAGTCTGTCGGGTGCCCAGTTCAGTGATTTCATTATTTCAATTGTTTACCTTGTTTTCGACAATTGCACATGCGTTGAGTGGAAGCACATACATGATTTGGTATCCCCGAGTAATACCTGCATTTCCGGGTACCATTTTGGGTATCCAAATTGGTACCCAAATACCAATCCAGCACCCAGAAAACCAAAATTCCAGTTGCTATTTTTTTAAAGTACCCGGAATTTCCTGAAAACCAGAAATAATACCTGGAAAATTCCTGAAATCTGGGACATAATCAGTATTTTAATACACCAGTTGTCGGCATTTCAGGTACGTGATTGAATATCACTTCAGGTACGAAAAAGTACCTGAAATATTTGGTTCTATTCGGGGACCAGAAATTTGACGGCTTTCACCTGTTTTTGCAGATACTCATTTCAGCTCAGAACATGTGCAATAATATTGCCAAAATGATGCAACCAAAAGATTAAATGACCAACTCATTGAAATAGGCAAACAAAAATATGAAAAACTGAAGGAAAAAACCACAACTGAAAAACCAAAGTTTATCCCTAATGGAGCATAAATAGAGACCAATTACCCGAACCACCATTTCTGGTTTGGATATTTGACGGGTTTACCCAGTTTCTCAGGTATTCATTTCAGTTTTAGGATGAAGGACAAGTTGGGGGGCATGGACCGTAAGTCAATGAAGATGGATAGGCTGGCTTTGTTCTGACAACTCTTGGTGGAAGAGACGGGGATTTGGGAGTCACTGGCTTCATTTGCCTCCACGTTGGTTGGCTTTCAAAAGTTTGAGAAAGGCGGCTCTAGGATCAGCAGTCTCTGCAAAATCGTTTTCTGTTCTGAACTGGAAGGGGAAGTTTCTATCAAGAAAGAAAGAAATGGAATGTTTGTTTCACCCAGCCGGCTCTGAGCACTTATAGCCACAGGATGTGGTGGCGGCCGCCAAGTTTCTAGCATGATTCAAGGAATTAGGTGCTTCTATCGAGGACAATAGCCGGAGCTAGAACCGTGAATGCTGCCAAATTTGGGAAAGAAATGTCAAACTTCTTATTTCAGAGGTAAAGCCAACATAGGGCATTTTCACACAAGACACAATCCACCCGCCCGCTATACATGTTACAGGGCACCCATAAGCCAACACGGCAGCCCTGCAACATGTATAGTGAGGTGAGTGGAGAGCGTCTTGTGTGAAAATGTCCTTCCGCCGTAATGGTAAGACCTGGCTTTTCCATCAGGCTTTTGGCAGGGGGGAGGGAGGGGGAATGAAGGGGGTGGGGGTAGAGTGGGTTGATGTCCTAGTAGGGACTATTTATCATATTTTATTTTATCTTTGTATTTTCATACCTCGTGTGTGCGTTTTATTGTGTTGTTTTACCTTCCAGTGGACTGGGTTAATATTAGGGCTGAAAGTTTGTTTTGGTTTTCCCTTCGTTCTCGTCAAGAATCCAGGTTCTCGATTTGCCTTGGGGACCGAAAACAAACAGAACCAGCAGCCTCTCACTGGGATCCTCAACAAGAAACAACAACAAAAATTTTTTTTTAAAGTATTAAAAATAAAGTTTACACTCTGTGAGTTGTCGGGGGCAGGGCAGCAGGGGAGCCTCTGTCTGCTTCTGAGGAGGGGGGCTCCCATCCCAAAGATCAGTTGGCGAGTCAGTGCACTGTGCTTGGGAGCTCGGGGACCCCAGGAGCCAGCTCAGCCTGTGCAGTGCAGGATCCACTTCTGATGTGTGGGGGGCAGCCCCAAAGATCATCTGGCTGGCTGGCTGGCTGGCATACCCTGCTTGGGAGGGCGAGGAGCCAGCCTGGCCCTGGCCTGGGTGCCCAGATCAGCTCCCCCACCTCCCACCCCAAATTCACAGCTCAGCCCAATGACCAGCCAGCTGATCTTCGGAGCCAGGTGCCCCTCCCTCAGAAGAAGCAAAGACTTCCTTGCTGCCGGGACTGAGGCCGGGCTTCCCCCCAGGGATGTGCGAACACGGTTCGGAGTTCAGACCGAACTCGGTCTGTTTGGACATCCGAACTGAACGTCCGAACCGAACTCTAAAACGGCCGAACAGTTCGGTCATGTTTGGGTGAGTTCGGGGGTGGGGAAAACGTGACTTCGGGTGGGAAAAACGTGACTGGAAGGGGGAGCCAGCTGAGGAGCAGACTTCCTGGCACCAGGGGTGGAGACCAGGGTTGTTTCAGGGTCAAATGATACCAATACTGGAAAAAAATCTTCGAATTCAGTATCGGTATCGATAGCGCTATTTTTGAATGTTTGGCCAAGTTTGGCTGAACCGAACTCTGTCAAACCAAACCCGAACTCGGGTTTCGAACCCAATGACCGAACATCCGAACCACATTCTGTTCACACATCCCTACCTCCCCCCGACTTTACAGTGAGTTTAAACTTGAATTTATTTTTAAATAGTTCATTCGTTTGTGAAGAGTTCGTGCCAGGCCCCAGATCTCGACAAGATTTCGAACCCAGTCCCACAGGGGTCTTGCACCTCCTTCAGAAACATCTGATCAGTTTCTGACCGAGCTCAGGAGGGGGTGTTCTAGCCGCTTCCATTGCTGTGACAGTAGTATTTCCTGCCCCCCACCCAAAAAAAATACATCTCCCAGCTTCTTCTCATCCCAGTCCCGAGTGCACATGGTAGAAAAAATCAAATTGAGCCTGTTTAACGACTCTTGGAATATATATGGCCAGGTGAGAGGCTGGGGGCACCAGGCAAGAGGCACATGTTACTGATGCTACCAGACTCCCAGGCTGGTGCATGGATTCCCTCAATTGCAGCTTGTAAACCTCCCTGTGCATGTTCCAATGGGGGGGGGGTGGAAACAGGAGCTGTGAGGCAGGGCAGGCGGGTGTTTCTCGCTGCAGAGGACACGGCGTGTGCTTGAAACATTCACGTTCAGGGAGGGAGGGAGCGAGCTAACAGTAAGCAGGTTTGATGCAACCCAGACAGTCCCCTGGGCAAGAAGGGGGCCTCGGGAGGGGCACGTAGCTCCTCCAGGCGGGTTTGATGCTGCCCGTTACCCCCGTGCCACCCCAAATGGATGGAGGCCTGTCCCCAGTCCTCAAGCCTCTCCAGCAATGCTGAATTCAGCAGAACCTCCCGGCACCGTCGTGACTGAGTTCCGATTCCTCTAAACAGTTTTCCCCGAATGCTTCCTCCGTGTAGCCCCTTCGGCACCTCCGTGCCAAGCCCCCTCGCTCTTGCTCCAGTGAGTGTAACTGGTGGGTGTCCCCTTTGTAATGCTCCCCCCTCCCTCCTGTCTCCCCCAGAGGCAGCTGCCTTTCCTGTAGGCAGACGACATGGCCCAGTGCCCTCCACCTCTCCACATGACTCATGCCTCTTCTCCCGCGGCGAGCCCTTAATCATTGGGGTTCCTCTCCGCTGACTCCTCTCCAATTCTGTCAGTGACAGCGTTGAAACGGGGTCTCTGTGGCTCCTGTTGGCCGCGCTTGTGACGTTCAAGCAGCTGTCGCTCGCCGTGCTGGTGCCGGGAAACACGAATGGTAGCCCCCCCCCCCTGCCCCGCCCCGCCCAGAACAGCCTGGAGGTTTATTGGGTGAAATGTGACTGTAGGCGACGGACGTAGAACAGGGCTCTCTTAACGAGCCTGGAAGCCATGGGCCGAGCATTGCCCGGGGGCCTTTATTAAGGGAAATTAACAGAATGGTTTTTAGTTGTTTTATGCCCACAATTTACTGCCTTGACTTGAAAGTAAACTTAGCGTGTGCACCTTCATGAGCGTCTCTCTGCCTCTCTCCCTGTGTGACCATCTGGAGCCGTTAACGAGGAACCGCAAAAACAGGCATCCCCATTGAAATTGTGGTCCTCAGCCCGGGAACACCGGCTACTTGCCTGGCAGGCCACCCCAGCTGCTAATTGACCCGTTTTTCATCCCAATTTTCCAACTTCTGGTGCCAGTTTTTCATCACGATGCCTGTGCTGATTTACCGTTTTACCAATAGGTAACGCAGTAACTCAATACCCAGTATTTTCAAGTAACTGGCTACCCATTTGCTAGCCAGGTAGCACGTTGGGCACCTGATGCAGTACTCAGAGTAGTCGCTATTACCTGCAGGTTGCATGTAAAATACCGGTTTCAGTATTTAAATAGCACCGGCCTGTCATGATCAGAGACAGATCCTTGCCTCAACAGGGTTTGGGATACAGGAAGAGACCAGGATACATGCATTCCCATTTTACAGATGGGGAATGGTAGCTGAGAATGATTTGCCCAAGCTCGAGTAAGTTCATGGCAAAGATAGGATCTGAACCCTACTTTTCCAGGTCCAAGCTCAGTGGCTTATCCATTACACTACATGGGTTCTCCATCTGTTGGATCCTCTCCCTTGTCCATTCTAGACTGCAGACCTCTCCGGGCACGGACCTGTCTCTAACCATGACTAGGGCTGAAACTCAGTCTCAGTAATCTCTCAAATCCCGTTGAGAACGGGCCTCTCGGTGAGATTTGTAAGATCAAGAAAGAGTCGAGAATCGGCCATTCTTGACATCGTTCTCACAAGAGTCTCAAAAAAATTTTTAAACACTTTGCTTATGCGCAAAATGGCTGATGACATGGTCATTATGTGCATGCGCGGCCGTTAAGTGCATGCGCGGCCCTTTTCCAAGACGGTGCGGCCCACGGCAGTGTCATTTTGGAAAAGGGCATTCGGTTTTGCCTATTTTCAGAAATGGTGCCAACGTGGCCCGTGCCATCTTGGAAAAGAGACGCGGCTGCCATTTGTGCATGCGCAGAGCATTGGTTCCATTTTTTTTTTTCAAAAATTTCTCAATATCTTGAACTGTTAGTGAGATCATCTCAAGATCTCACTAGCGGTTCTCGATTCTTGCAAGATTCTCGTGAGAATTGAAACAATTTTCATTTCAGCCTTAATCACGACTGTTCCGTGCCGGGCTCGTTGCTGGTATTAAATCAATAATAATAATAATAATAATAATAATAATGTTATTGCAAGTCGATATGTAGGTGTTTTGCATGTGCATGCTCCTATCTGGCATGAGGAAGCTGCTTTCTAGTTTTTGGGGCAGCTGCAAGTTGTGTATTTGGATTTTGCCGTGTTTGGGCGCACCCTCCTGCTGTGGTTCTGTCTCTGAATGTTTGTGTCCTGTGCCAGAGCACACGTCCCACAGGCACTGACTGATGGGTCTTGTGGACCCTTCCAAATTGGTGACTAGGGACCTTAAGATTTCTCTGCTGTGAAACCGAGGGTAGCTATCGTTTGAAGACAGGGACGTATATGCAATCCATTTAAAAAGAAATGCATGCAATTTAAATTAAAACAAAAGGAAGCTCCTTTTTCACTTCTTGCCTCACTAACCTGGGGAACTCATTGCCAGAGGTTGTCGTGGAAGCCAATAGCGTAACTGAGCTCCCAACAAGATGACCCTGATGACAGCGCCCCCCCCCCCCCCGCTGCTTGAAAGACCTATATAACCGTGTCCCCTGTCTCCCGGCTGTACCTCTTAGCCGAGTGCTGGAACGCTGCCCCTGTCGTGGAGACTGGGTTTCTCTTTCTCCAGTAAATTGCCCACTGCCTGATCTGCTCACCTAGGGGAGCCCATCCCTTGCCCAGACTCGCAGCCCTTCCCCAGTGCTCTCCCCCCACTGACCCATCGCCCTTGTCTTTGCTTCCTCAGATGGCGAACCCTGTCCCGTCAGCCTGCAGTGTGGTGCTTGTCGCGGTGGTGGCCGTCTACGCACAGAGACACAGCCAGCAGGGTAAGTCGGCCCCAGCCTCCCCTCCTCCTTCTTGGCCCACGGACAAAGCTGTCTGCTGGCAGGGAAGAGGCAGAGGCGGCTGCTTGTCATTTATCTGGCGTAGCCGTCTGTCTCTGTCTCCCGGTGAGTTCCATTTGCTCTGTCAGCAGTCTCTGCATCAGACTGCCTAACTCCGTCCTCTCTCTCCCCCGTCAGTAGGAGCAGCTTCGGGGCTTAAGAAGAGTCCAGCGAAGCAATTGTGGGATAGAAACAAAACCACGTACGGGGTCTCTTCCTTGTGGCAAAGATTCTTAGAGTTCCCTCTGTCTGGCTTGATACCCCTAATTCGCCTCCAAACCAGGCTCTGAACTCAACTTCTCAGATGTACACAGATCCCCCAGAGCAAGGGAGTCCTTAGAGATTTAGCTCTCTCTTATCTGAAATCATGGAGGACAGAGGGTTCCTTGTTGCACACATTTATGAGTGAGTACAGGCTCATCTCGACCTCTCACAAAGAATCATCTCAGAAGGTCAGCCCTAGGGCTGAAACAAGATGTCACAAAAATGGGGATTCCCATCGAAATCCCGGTTCCCAATACCGTCTCAGTCGATTTGAGAACCTCTTGGTAATCGACAATGTCTCGGCTGACATTTTGTTTCCAGATTTACTGATAATTTGTTTACCGAGCTCCTGTTTAATGCCCTGCCATCAATTTTCAATCCCAAGAGGTAATGCCATGCAATATCGCATTTCTTCTGTCTTCTCAGTACTCCATTTCGCTTTGTATTTCCTTGTCGCTCATTGTCTGGTACGTTGACTCCTTTACAAATCTGCAATCCAGTTGCAGATTGGTCAAAGCAAAGGGAACAACAGCAATACTGATTGGAGGTATTGGAATGGAGTTTAAGGGGCACTGGGGGAAGGTTAAGGGGTGACCAGTGACTGGATCGAAATGCAGAAACAACGAACCCAGAAGAAAAACAATACCCTTGGCAATGGGGTGGGTAAGTGGAAAATTAAAAGTACAGATAAACGATAAGCAGAAAGTCAGTAAATCGGGATGTTTGTAAATCAGGATCCTTGGTATTACAAGAATCGAGAAATCGCATTGGTATCGGGAAACGGTCAGGAAATCAATCGCATTTCCCGAAAGTACTCGTACATGATTTTCAAGAATGTCGAGGACAAGAGTCAGCCCTAGTCAGCACCCACTTCCAGTAACGCCCAAACACCAGCGTCATAATAACAGAAAGTTTATAAAAGAGTTTTAAGATTATCGTAAAGGTTCAGAGTTTATGCAGGAGTTGCCCAAAACAAACAAGCTCACAATGTCAACCACCGCTAGCTTGATTTAGGTAACTCTCTATCGGTCATTATCAGTAAATGATATAGCACCGGCAATCTTCCTGGCACTGAACAGTCCTGATTAGAGCCAGGCCCCTGCCCCGAGGGGCTTCCAGTCTAGAACGGACAAGGGAGAGACAGATTAGCAGAGAGGCACAAAAGCAGAGACAGGGATGCATTTGTGAAGCTGAGAAGTTACAGGGGCATGTGCTTAGCGTGGTGACAGGGGAAATGGGGAGGCCAGTAGGGAGGGGGTGAGGAGCTGAAGGTTGGGAGGGAGGGAGCAGGGGGTTCCAGGCACAGGGAGCAGCGTGAAAGCAGGGTCGAAGATGGTTTAGGGAACTCTATATTCTTACCCTAAATTCATAAATATTCAGAGTCCGTATTCTTCGCACATGTTCGTTGGTCACGAGCTGAGAGCAAAGAGCTCCTCTCCTTGCACGTTGGCAAAGCTGTCTCTGTCTCTCGCCCTCTGCCCACTTTAAGAAAACTAGCTCATTCTTTGTGGGGTCCCCTGGGAAAATTCAATTAACCCGAGCCTGCAAATCCGGCTGCGCCGAGAGACCTTCCTTGCAGCACGTAGCCAGATTGTAGTCTCGTTCAGCGCTAGTAGTTCTCCCCTCGGAGAACGTGCGTTCTCTTGATAGCCGGCTGTGGATCCGCCGCTCACAACTCAAGTGTCCTCTTAGTGCACTTTGGTAAGTTTTCATCATAGCCTCCTTGATAACACGTATCAAATATTATTCACCCATCATGCCTTTTAGCGTTTTATACAGATCACACAGACATCAAATCCTGTTACAATTCATCCTTTTGTTTTAGAAATACACAAATATGGCATTGTACAAGGGGGGAGTGCCCCTCCCCTCCCCCCCCCCCCCCACGTTGAGATGGGGGGTGGGTTTATTCCATTATCCTTCAGTGAAAGCAGCGGTACGACAACACGGCACACACCATCCCAGTGAGAGGGGGGTAGAGGCATGACGGGGAAAGAAGGGGTTTATGCTATGACCATCACCACCGCAGTAAGAGAGGGGGACGGTCCTGAGTGTACAATATTGCAAATATTAATTGGTTTTTTAAATTGTAATTTTAAATGTAAATTGTTTTGTTTTGGGAGGTGGGGTTTGGGTATTTTATAATGTCTGTTTTTCTATAAGTCTCCTCAAGTCTTTTGGGGGAACGGTTGCGATACAAATCTCAAGGCTTAAATAATCACAATAATGGTGACAGTCAGACACCCTCACCAGCAATGGTTGCATCTGTTCCTCTGCCTTCCAGGGGACCCAGGACCATTCGTACCAGGCTGTGTGTTGTCCACTGGCCTTGGCTACGCTTCTGGATTGACTGCACCAGGCCTTTTACCTGGGTCCCAGTTACAAATGGATGGGCCCCACTTTCTTTCTTTCTCTCTCGGTTCTGTTGGCTGCAACTTGGTGAGATGCCGCTGACATCGTTGGAGTCTCGTCCATGTCCATTTCTGGACCCTCAAAGCCTTAAAACAGACATTCCCAAGACATTTAACTGAGTACCCGACACACTAGGTATCTCCGTTACCAAGTAACCAACGTTTCATTTCACCCACGCACTCCGGCCTACTGTGTTACTGTTTTAGCGTCTTCCTGAATGTCCGTGCTGCTTCCTTCTTCTTTTAATGCTTACACACACGAGGGGCTGTGGAACAATGAATAGATGGACAGAAAACAGTAAATTGTTAACTCGAGAAAATGGCAGGGAAAGGGTAACTCAATTTGGTGACTTGGTAACGGTAACTCGGCAATGCCCTTCGGAAACGGTTTTAGGGTACCGCGGGTTATGCCTGTCTTAGCTCTAATCTGCAGAGGAGGTTGTGATGCCAAGTGATATTTGATGCCGTCTGAGCTCAAGGGGATTATTCATAAATCTCAAATTGGGGACACAGGCAAAAAGTTTGTCTTAAAGTGATCAAGAGAAAGCAAAGCGCTCCCAGTAGGAACCAGGTTCCATCCAGAAGAAGACAAACGTTTCATTGCAAACTGAAATGTCATTCAACAGAATGACTACATGGAACTCATTGCCAGGGGATGGTGGTGTCAAGGCCTGTAGCATCAATGGGTTCCCCTCCTCTCCTCTCTTCACTGGCTCCCCCTTCCTGAACGAATCCTGCACAAGCTCCTAGTCTTCACCTATAAAGCTCTTCACAACCTCGCTCCCCCCTCCTCTCTGCGCTAATTTCTCTCCGTACTCCAGTCCGTGAACTCCGCTCCTCCTCTGTCCCCTCTCTCACCCTCCCATGCCTCCCCTGCTTCCCTAAGCGCCTTCGTCCCTTCTCCCTAGCTGCCCCCCATGCCTGGAACTCCCTCCCTCTCCACATCCGCCTCGCCCCCTCCCTTCGTACCTTCAAATCCCTCCTGAAGACCCACCTCTTCCGCTCTGCCCTCCCCGACTCCTTGCTCCCCTCACCTAACTCCTGCTGATACCCTCCATCCAGTACAATCTGTTACCTGAGCTCTGTGTACTCCTATCCTCACCAAACAGACCAACCAGCCATCATTCTCAATGTAACCGAGCCAAGCGCGTGCACCTGGGACCTCGCATCCTTGTGAATGTTACACTCCTTGTCTCTCCCTCTGTTCCCCTTCTTTCGTCTCACCCCCACCCCCCTCAGTTTGTAAGCCTTGGGCAGGGACCGTGTCTATTCCATTACTTTGTAAAGTGCCAGGTACATTGCTGGCGCTATATAAATGCTAATAATAATAATAATAATAATAAATTAATAATTAATAATAAGGATTAGATAGGTTCTTAGAGGAAACTTAAAGGTCCATAAGTGGGTATTAGGCAGGTTGCTCGGGGGGGGGGGGCGGAACTGTAAGTGTTGATGAAATGTGTATTTGAGTGTGATGCGCACACATTCAAACGTAGTCATTGCCATTTACTGGTTCAGACCAAGGGTCCATCCAGCCCAGCATCCTGTCTCCAACAGTGGCTGCTCAGGAGCTGTGGGTAAATAGCAGGGACTGGATCACTCCATTATGACCTGTTGGGTACTTCTTGAAGCAACTCAAATTGTCCACTGTCGGAGACAGGATGCTGGGCTGGATGGACCCTTGGTTTGAATGTGTGTGTATCACATTCGGACACATTTCATCCACACCTGCAACATTTTTTTTTTAAGAGCTATGTTTGTGTGTTGGCTTGTTCAGTGCTTGACATTTCGATGTTGAGGACAAGCACTGTTGCAAAAAGGAATGTTTTCTTTTATTATTGATTGTCTGAATGGAAACCATAAGCAATGACAGCTGCCGTATTACCTTCAGAAGAGCAACTAGTAATGGACATAGAAAGAGAACCAGGAAGAAGGGGAAACCGCTCCATCCAATTTTTATTTTATTTAATTTTATAAATTTTTACCCCGCCCCTCCTGCCATGCAGCTCGGGGCGGCAATTGCTCCTGGGGAACAGTCGGGGCAAATGTCGGTCGTACCACTGATTATGCCCCCAAATCCAAGAGAAATCCCAGAACAGGTGGAAAGTCTGGGCCAGTGAATGAATTCAGATTGTCACCTTCGATGGCTATTCAAAGCGCTTAAAACTGTTTGGCTGCTGCTGCAGCAGCTGCTAGAAATATTGTTTTATTATTTATTATTTATTGATATAAGTGCCTGAAATTTGCCTGGCATTCAACCGAGCCCCATGCAGACAGCTCCCCACACCATCCTCTCTCCTATACAAGTCCTTTTGAGATACCTCAGCCCCCACTCTGACACCACAGGACCCTCCTGTCTCACCCAGATCCCTCTACTCCTGCAGCCCATATAACCCCCCCCACCCCCCCACCTTGCTCCACCTAAGAACTCAGACTGGGGGGGAGGAGGGGATCCTGAGCATCCTCAGGCCCTTAGCAGCGTCAGCCCCCGGCCTATTTACAAGATGATTAGTGGCAGCTTAGCTTTAATAACTCATGAAGTATTTTGCGAAATGCATTAGCATGAAACACTTAAGCGTGGAGCCCATGAAAAGGTGTTATATATGGGGGCTTCCAGACCAGCTCAACTCCCAGCTGCTTCTGCAGGAGGATCTGCAGCGATTATTGGGTCCCCGGTAAAAACACCGTATGAATTAATAAACATGGCACCGGGCCGGAAGGGGTCCAGCTAGCTCCAGACTCACTCGGGCTAGCAAACCCCAGTGTGGCTGTTTGATCGGGCAGAGTAAGCGTTCTTCCCCACAGGGAAATACCAGCCTTCCGAGAGTGTTTGTGAGTGCCCATTGGTGCTTCCGTGTGAGAGCGGGTTGAAACTTGGCCAGTCCATAAATCGGGGGCAGGGCCACATGGTAAATGGCAGAGATCAGTAAATCTAGTAATTCGGTTAAACCATCGGCTAATGAAATGCTCTCTGCTCGGTAACTGATCATTATCGGTTCGGTTACTGTAAATCGAATGGATCTCGTTACGTTACCCATGCAGTTAACCGTTTCAGACAGCCTCGCCTCTGGATCCTGCATAGGCGATAGCATTCCGCACGCTCAGTTTGCAAATCGTCAGTAAATGACAGAGATTTAGTGAAACCCATTTTAAAAAAATCTTTGCCTGACGATTTCGAGAAGGGGATGTAGGGGCAGGCAGGGCTACTGAAGTGATGACCTTGTTTCTTGTTATTTCTTGTTTATTTCCACAATTTGTACCCCGCCCCCTCCTGCAAAGCAGCTCGGGCCAGCTAACAGTTTATAAAAGTGTACATAACAATAAATACATAACAATGAAACAGTCAAACCTCCAATCCCACTAGGGACATCAGGGGAAGTAAAAAATGCAAATCCCGCGCTAACCCACACACAAGCCTGGTGGAACAGCCAGGTCTTGCAGGATCAACGAAAGGGGCAGAGGCCTGGAGTCATCCAATCCTCCACTGGCAGGGAGTTCCACAGTCTAGGCGTGGGCACCGAGAACGGCCTCTCCGTGGTTGCGGAGGGTGCTCTGCTCCCAGAGGACCGCAGGGGCCAGCCAAGAGCCCGTAAGGGGAGTAAGGTGATCTTGTGGCAGCATCGTCTAAGATCGGAGTTCTCTATGAGGCGCTCCTGGTAGGAACCTTCACCTCTGCCCCTCGCCTGTCCACACTAAAGCCGTGACTTGGGGAGGCCCACATGCGCTGGGTCCAGGACAGAAAGCTCCCTAAGAAAAGTAGGCCAAGAACAAACCCCTAAGATGATCGCTCCACCTGGCAAATCCACTGTCTGGTTAGTTTGCTGTAAGCTTTACTTTTCAATTGCTTCCTGTGCCACAGAAACCAAGAGGGGGGAAAGGCACCGTGGCCGGTAGCAAATGTCAGGATTTTCAGCAAAGTCTTCTTTATTGCCAGTTTTATTAGCTTTTATGTTCTAGACCTGCAGAGCAAAGGAGAAAAAAACACAAGCCAAACAATGGACAAAACACGGCGAAACAAAGACATCGGCTACACGATTCACCCCGATCGCTCAGTATCTTACCGATGATCCTCTCCGAGGCTAATATGCATCTATAAGTTGACCCATCTGGTCGAGCTATAAAAACAAATACCAGATGAGAAGGGGAACGAGGCAGGAGGCAAAGCAGACCGAGTGCTAAAGGGGAAAGGAGCGGAGGTGAGGTCGGGAGTTGAGACCCATCAACTCCCAGAGCGGGAAGGGACCGTGAGGGACAGTGAGTCCAGCTCCGTACTCGGCGCAGGATCTGTCCAACCTAGATCATCCCAGACGGACACAAGCTCCTCCAGCCTCTTCTTTAAAGCTCCAGTAATGGAGAATCCGTCCCTCCCTTGCGGAGCCAGTTCCGCTGCCAGACTGCCCTTCCAACCAGGGATTTCCCTTGAGACCTCCCTGGCTGCAGCTTGCCCCCGTGGCCTCTTCTCCTGCCCGCCCCCCACAGAACAAGAGAGAACCATTGTTCTCCCCCTTCTTTATGGCAGCCTTTCCAACAGAAGCAGAGCTAGCTTGGAACGGGCCCGGGTGCAAGATCCCCCATTGCTATCCTCCTCCTCCTCCCCCCCAGTGCCTTTCCTTCCCTCCGCTTGCTCCGGCCGAGCCCTGGAGGCTGCGGCTGCGCTGCCGGTGTCTACCTCATGCCGCCGTCACCACCACTGGTGCTCCGTCCTGCGCTGCCTGCCGGGTGCACGCCACGCATAACACACGCCGCGGGCACCTCCACCAGGTGACGCCACAACAAGACAAGATTTGGAAACACACACCCCACCCCCAACTTGGGCCCCGGAACAAATGTCCCTCCTGTCGCTAGGATAGCTACCTCCCTGCTTTCCAATATTCGTCAACTGTTATTGTATCCCCCCCCCCTCCATAGTCGTATTTTCTCCAAGCTTGAACACACTAGGGATAGGAATGTTGGTTTCAGATTAATCCCAGAACGGACTGTAACAGATTAATCTGAAGCGACCCCTAATTTAGGCCCTCCCGGTTACGGATAAGAGTTTTGGATCCGTATCTTTCCCACTCCCATTCTGCAGGGCCCTGGGGTGTACGTACCAGCCTCAGAGAGCTTGGCCGAAGCACCACCATTGCTGGGGGGGGGGGGGGGCGCCTGGCTAAGGGAACTATTTTGCACATGCACAAAAATGGCCACTCTTAACCAAAATGGCACTGACATCATTTTGGCTGCATCCATTTTGTTTGAGGGCAGAAGCCATTTTCCACATGCAAAAAACAGCACGTGCATGATCTGGAGCAGGGCCAGGGAGGATGTTGGATGTTGTAGCGAGGGAGCCTGCCAGAGCCCCCATGGCACGGCAGTGGCGGTGCTTCAATCAAACCCTCTGAGGCCAGTAAACCCAATCCAGATCCCTGGTGAATGGGGGAGGAGGGAGGTCAGAACCCCTGGCCCAGGAAGATGGGAGTACTGAATCCGGATCAATTTTTTCCCATTGACTTCAGTGGGAAAAACCAAATCCGTAAAAACGGTACCAAAAAATAAATACCTAAATTACAGATCCAAATCCATAATTTCACCCCAGTGCCCATTCCTAGAATACACCCAAATCCTTCAGCCTTTCCTCAAAAGATTTGTGTTCCAAACACACGTGCCCATTTAATCTGCTTTTCTCTAGGCTAAACATGTCCAGTTATTTCAGCCTTTCCTCCTGTGCCTCATCTTCCAGTTCCCTTGTCAACCTGCTGCTCTCTAGTTTGTTAACATTTTTCTTTGAAGTGTGGTGTAATTGAGTGTGTTAGTCACAGTCACTCAGCCGTCGTTGCCTGTAACCGAATTATAGACTCTGGATAAACAGGGACACATGGGACCTTGCAGCCAAGAGAGAAGCTTAAATTGAAACTGAAACCCAGTCATGAATTTAGCAAATTCTTTAGGGCATAAGAACATAGTGCCATTTACTGGGTCAGACCAACGGTCCCTCCAGCCCAGCATCCTGTCTCTGACAGTGGCCAGCCTTGGTTCCCTCGGAGGCGTACGCAGCAGAATACAACGGAATAATCTATTTCCTGCCATCCTCCCCCAGCTCCCAACTGTCAAGGGTCTTGTATTCCTGACCAACCCAACTAGCAGCCCTTAATGGACCTGGTTGTCAAAAATTCATCCAGTCCTTTTAGAATCCTGTTACGCTACCGGCCCAGAAGGTTCCTCAGCTTTATTGTACGTTGGGTGAAAAGGTACTTGCTTTTTATTTGTTTTCACTCTGTTCCCTGTTAGCTTCCTGGCGTGACTCCTAGGTCTATTGTTTTTAGAAAGAGTAAATCGCTGTTGCCTATTTCCCTGTTCCCCACCCGTTTCATGACTGTGTAAACTTCTATCCTGTCCCCTCTGTCATCTCTCCTCCAAGCTGAAGCCAAGAGTCCGAACCTGTCGAGCCTTTCCTCGTACAGAAGCCGCTCTAAGCCTTGGATCATTTCTGTTGCCCTTGCCTGCCCCTTGTCCAGTTCTGCTATATCCCTTTTGAGAGGGGGTGACCAGAACTGGACACAGGATTCCATCTGGGGTCGCACCATAGATTTATAGAGCGGCATTCGGATATTTTCCATTTTGTTATCCATCCCTTTCGAAATTCTCCCCGCAGCAGTGGGCGAGACAGTGTCTCTGACACCATGGCTTGCTAGGATCAGGATGGTGGGCAGCTGGGTTAGATGAACCAGCTGGACATTCTCCCAGCTCCCTCGCACTCACCCGTTTGGATCTCAATTTCCCTGGTTTTGGAACGTAATTCTCCTTTATCGATTTGCACCTTTGCTGAATCAACTCGCGCTTAAACAATAATTATGTTTTCACCCTCGAAAAGAGACGCAGAGGTAAAGATCCCTGGAAATGAATGAGCTTCTGCGACGGCCCGTTGAGGTGAATTGATCGACGTGTGGCAGAGCCGCTCTCTTGGCGCCGGCTAACCAGCAATAAGCAATTAGCCCTGATCACTACTCAGCCAAGGGAGAGAGACAGGGAGCGTCTCTGCAGTTTCCTCTCCCTCATTCGCTCTCTCTCCAGCCCCGGCGCTAATCTTCGGCGATTGGTTCTGCTGCAGTGCCCCATGGGAACGCCAGTTTGCACACACCTTGTTACAAATGCAGAGTGCCTCCCAGTCAAGACAAAGTCACGGCCATTAAACAACCTCCCATCAACATGCAGAGCGAGGCGAGGCAAACTGGCTTCCCAAAGAGCAGCCAACTCTGGCTGAACCCTTGCCCCTTTCTACCCCCACCCCCATCCACCTCCCACTGTGCAAAACGTCTTGGTTGCGTCTGCCACCAGGCCGGTTTGCTGGACTGGGAGAAAATCTCTTACGGCTCCAACCATCCGCCAATCAGCTCAAGGGACTGAGTGTCGGAGGAAGGACGGTCTAGTGCAACGATGGGGACAGGGAGCCTCAAGCGTAGGAGCCAAGTGTGGCCCATGGCAAGTTTTTATGAAGCCCCTTTCCAGTTCCTGGATCGGATCCTTGGATCCAACTCCTACCCCCAAGCCCTGAGAGAGAGAGTGAGCTTGGGGAAAGGGAGCAGAGATGCGGGCATGCACACAAGGAAAGGGGACAGACCCATGGCCCTCCCTTCCGTGAGTGCACCCCTTAAATTCCTGTGAAGGGATGGGGTACCTCGTATTTCAAGCTTAAAGCAAACTCTAACCTTGAGAGATGGCCATTCAAGGCAGGAGACTGAGCAAGACTCGAACCCAAAGTCTTCAAGGATGTCGTTGAGTGCATTTATCACTCCGCCATCATGCCTCCAGGCCCTCCTTTTGTTGAGTGCACCTCTTAAGCTCCCCTGCCCCCCACTTCTATACAGCCCTCTGAACTTGTACTCCTTTTCAAAATGGCCTCTGGGGTGGAAAAGGTTCCTTCCCCTTGGTCTAGTGGTAGGGTAAGACCATGATTTAAGACTCAGGGGGGACATGACAGCAGCTTTCAGATATGTAAAAGGAGGCCACAAAACCCGTGGTGAACCTTTGTACTCTGTCATCACAGAAGGCAGAACAAGAAGGAATGGGCTTCAATTGCTGCCAGGGAGATTTCGGATAAATATGAAGAAAATTTCCCAACTGCGAGAGAAGTGTTGGGCAGCAGAATAAGCCGCCCAAGGAGGTTACAGAATCTCCCTCCTCTGTCTGGGATGCTGCAGGCTGAGAGTATCCTGCCTTTGGAGCAGGGGGCTGGACTAGTGACCCTTGACCTTTCTCCTAACCCAGTAATTCTCGGATTTGATGAGTTCCCAGCTCTGCCACAGGTTCCCAATGGGGGTTCGAGAAAGGAGTAGGGACCCCATGGAGGGTGGGTCCATCAATGGTTCTTAGCCAAGGCGGCTAGGGGAGGTGGCCCAAGGCTACTAGAGAAGTTCACCCAGCCCTCTCTAACTTCCTGGGATAGTGTTGCTTGCTTGTTTGAACCAAGAGAACCCTGTGGGGTTTTATTCCCTGCCTGATCCATAGATATGAGAGCCTGTTACAGCTTGGTCCCTCCCTGCCATGCTGACCAAGGCCCAAGAGGAAACTACGTCTCTCTTCCCTCGGAACAAGGATTTACTCTGTGCAGAATGATACTAACCACAGGAGGATGAGGGTGGGTTACCTCTCCTGCCCTGAGCTCAGCTCTTTCTCTCTGCCTCAGTCACAAAAGCTATTGGGTGCCTCCTATCTGAGAAGCTAAGCAGGCCGAGCTCCTCAGGTTTCTCACTTTAAGGCAGGGGTGAGGAACCTTCCCTCCCCTCCTCCCCCCTAGCTCCCTGGGAACCGGATCCCCACTCCTGCAGGGCTCAGCAGGCTGGAGCATCCTGTGGGGTTGGGGGAGAACATGACTTGCTATTTATTTTATTTATTTGTTTATATTTCTTAGCCGCCCCCTCATGCCTATGGCATCTCGGGGCGGCGTACAACAAAAACAATTAGTAAAACATGAATAAAACACAGCAAAAATAAAAACATTAAAAACCCCATCAAAAAGACACAACTACCCCCCCACATTTTATTATCCCAACCCACCCTCCCCTCTTCCGAAGGCCTGGGAGAACAGCCAAGTCTTGCAGGCCCGGCGGAAGGCCAACAAACTTGGGGCCAGACGGGCTTCCTCCGGGAGGGAGTTCCATAATCACGGTACAGCCACCGAGAATGCCCTCTCCATTGTGGCCCCCCGTTTAACACGGGGGACCTCTAAGAAGGCACCCCTGGTGGACCGAAGGGGTCGTTCTGGGGCATGGAGGGTGATGTGGTCCCTGAGATATATAGGTGACTGTGGCCACTAATCCAGAAGCATCCACAGGTGACAGGTCGCTAAGAACGGCCCTCAGACCTTGGTGAATGGTGTGGCAAAACACCAGTAGGGGTATACAGCTGAGACACCCACCTCACTGTGTTTCTCCAAATCTCTGACCCACAGCTGGCAAACCCCCTAAAAACCCTTGATATTCCACTACCACCACCTGTGTGTTTCCCCGCGGGAATTCACACCACTCAGGAAATGTAAACCCCCAAAAGGCATAAGCCTCACAGCTTCCCAAAATCACTCCCCTTTCCTGGCACTCTGTTCCTGGGATTTCCTCCTCTGCGTTGGAGGCGGATCCCCAGAGCTACCCGCAGGAGGCTTCCCTTGGTTCCAAAGCTGTTGGCCCCTAGCCAAATGGGTAGATTTTCCCCTCTTTCCTTGTCTTAGTAGCGAGGCTTGGCCACCCGGCCCAAAGGAGGTGTTTAATGGTCAGCCAATAACACACACACACGCCCAGTAGGGTAAAAAGAAAACTTAGACTATAAAGGAATAAAAGCATAGAACTAGGGGGTGATAACCCTTTGAGCAATCAGAGTCAGTTCTGTGGACATAGTAGCTTATTTGGAAAGCGTCTTCCTATAAACTGTAGCTAGCAAGTACTCACACTGGTTCTGATCAGTTCTCCACAGGGGATGGTTTTCCTGTGGGGTCCAAGTTCTTCTTCTGGCAAGGCCAGAGTTACTGTTAAGCCATATAGTTCCTGTGAGCCTCCAGGCAGGGAGGTCACCAGCCTAGCAGCATCTGCTAGAGATCTCAGTCAGTGAGTCCAGAGAGAGAGTCACAATGCCTGTGCTGGTCCTTTTAAGGCATCCTTGACCTTCTTTCTGATTTATCCAGGAGGGTCATCTGGCTGTAACCCAGCAGCCCCTCTCCTTCTATGATTCAATCATCCCACGTCACCTGTCTTAGGTATAGAGTCCTCCCCCCCAAGGAATTCCAGGAATGAGGAAGTCCTGAACAGGTGCTTGTTGAGGCTTGGGCTTTGGCTGAGCCAGTCTTGCAGTTTTAGCGAAGGGGGGTCAGAGGGGGGTATTTGTCAGGGCAAGGGAATTTTGCCACAAATGGGGGCCTGGGAGAGCCTCCAGGGGACAGACAGGACCATGGGCTAGAAGTTTCCCACCCCTGCTTTATGGCGGATGTTTAAGCCCTCTAATTGTTCATTTTGTTGTGTCCCACCCAGGTTGATGGGTGCATCAAATAAATGGCTGTGTCATCTTGGAACCCAATTAGTCAGGCAACTTTATTATGCCACTCTGAACTCAACAAAGTGTCCCCACTCCCCCTCAGTCCTGTGCAAATCCTGCAATGGACTCGCCTGAATCTGCCCCCAACAAAGGGCACTCCTGCTTCCCACCTAGGATCCCTCTAACACTACACTCTTTGCTGCCCTCTGTGCCCTCTTATTCTCAGTACTGTTTCTCAACGTGGGCACCAGAGCATGGCTCTGTGTCTCATAGGGTTCTTGTCAATGCAGAGAGGGCTGGGTTTGGGAGGTTTTGGCTGTGTGAGATTCTCCATCTCTGGTCTAAAAAGACCCAGCAGCGAGGCACTAGCAGGATGACGCTGGGTTGGGGGCAGTAGGGGGAGAGCGCGAGGTGACGGAGGCCCCGTCTGGTCCAACTTTGTGGGGGGAGTTTCAGGAAGTGACGCCGGCCGATGCAGTTGATGTCCTGGGGTCTGTGAGGGCCATGTGTTGTGAACTGGATCCTTGCCCGTCCTGGCTGGTGAAGGCCTCCAGGGAGACATTGGGGACGGTGCTGGCGACAGTGGTTAACGCATCCCTGCAGCAGGGGAGGTTGTCGCCTAGCCTCAAGGAGCCAGTGGTGTGTCCCCTGCTGAAGAAACCATCATTGGATGTGAAAGCACTCACTAGCTACTTACCTGTCTCTAACCTTCCCTTTTTAGAGAAGGTTTTTGAGCGGGTGGTGGCGATCCAGCTCCAGGCGCATCTAGACAGCATCGGTTTCCTAGATCCTTTTCGTTTGGGGTTCCATCCTGGCTATGGCACTGAAACGGCATTGGTGGCCTTGGTCGACGATCTCCTCCAGGAGATGGACGCAGGATGTTCTACATTTCTCATCCTGCTAGATCTCTCGGCTGCTTTTGATACCGTAGACCATGGGCTGCTGTTGAGATGGCTGCGTGACCTGGGGGGTCTGGATGGGACTGTTCTTGAATGGTTCCGCTCATTCCTCTTGGGGAGAAGCCAGTGGGTGGTGTTGGGGGATGAGACATCTTGCCCCCACGCCTTGTCCTGCAGCGTTCCTCAGGGTTCTATCTTGTCTCCATTACTATTTAATGTATATATGCAGTCCTTGGGGGAGGTCATGAGAGGGTTCAGGGTGCGTTGTCACCAATATGCTGATGATACTCAGCTGTTCCTCTCTTTTTCAGCTGAGCCAGACCCTGCTGTCTCGTTGCTATCCCAGTGTTGTAACCAACCATCTCATTGATGACCTTGTGGCTTTCTGGAACACCTTGCTAACTGAGGCCATTGATTGGACGGCTCCTAGACATCCGCTCCCAGGCAACAGAACCACAGGCCTCATTGGTATCCGGAGGACCTGCAGGTGCTGAAGCGGAATGGGCGGCAGTTGGAGCGACGGTGGCGCCGCTCTCGCACTGAAGCCGACAGATTGCAGTGTAGAGCTAGTTTACTATGGGCCTATGCTGTGGCTATGAGGACAGGAAAAAAAGAGTTTCTTGCTGCCCTCATAGCATCCGCTAAGTCCCGTCAAGCTGAGCTTTTCCGGGTGGTGCAGGGGTTGGTCAGTCTGGCCTCCCTCCACCAAGGAGTGGAGTCATCTACGACTCGCTGTGACATGTTTGTGGACTATTTTGTGGATAAAATCACTCGTATTCACCGCGACATCGATGCTGCACTTATTACATTAGGAGAGCCGGAGGTTATGGAAGCCCCATCTTGTCCAGTTTTGTGGGATCAATTCCAGTTGTTGGTGCCCGGCGATGCGGTCGGGGTTTTTGGGGCCGCTTCTTGTGAGTTAGACCCATGCCTGTCCTGGCTAGTGAAATCTTGCAGGAAGACAATGGGGCCATTGCTGGCTGAGGTGGTCAGTGCCTCCCTGTGGGAGGGCAGAGTGCCGGGCTGCCTCAAGGGGGCATTGGTGCGGCCTCTGCTTAAGAAACCATCGCTTGACATTGGCTCCCTTGCCAGCTATTGGCCTGTCGCTAACCTTCCCTTTTTAGTGCCCCCTCTATGTGGGGGCGGGGGGACACACACACACACACACACACACACACACACACACACACACACACCTACCTTCTTAGGGAAGGTTATTGAATGGGTAGTGGCCCAGCAGCTGCAGGGGCGTCTGGATCGCATCGGTTTTCTTGATCCCTCCCAGTCGGGATTTCGTCCGGGACATGGCACCGAGACTGTGCTCGTGGCCATGGTGGATGACCTGCGCCGAGAGTTAGACCAGGGTCGGTCGGCCCTGTTGGTGATGTTAGATCTTTCAAATGCATTTGATTGCGTTGACCATGAGATGTTGGTGACGCGCCTGCGGGACTGTGCAGGATTGGGCGGGACTTTTCTAGAATGGTTCTGCTCATTCCTAGCAGGAAGAACTCAGCGAGTGGTACTCGGAGAATGTTTTTCATTGTTCCAAGACCTCTCGTGTGGTGTCCCGCAGGGTTCTGTCTTGTCCCCTCTCCTGTTCAACGTGTCTATGCAGCCGCTCAGCGAGGTGATTAGGAGGTTCGGCGTGCGGTGTCATCAATATGCGGATGACACCCAGCTGTATCTCTCTTTTACAACAGACCCAGGCCCTGCAGTCTCGGTGCTTACCCGGTGTCTGATGGCTGTGGGGGACTGGATGATGGCCAACCGACTAAGGTTGAATCTGACAAGACGGAGGTGATGCTGGTGGGTAAGGTGACAGGGGTAATGGCTCCCATTGTGGATGGGGTCTGTCCTGTATTGGTTCCCCAGGTGCGGAGTCTGGGGGTGCTCCTCGATGTGCAGCTCCACCTGGATGTCCAAGTGGAGGCTGTGGTGAGGAGCACCTTTCGCCAATTACATCTGGTGCGGCGGCTTTGGCCGTATGTTTCAGACTCTGACCTGGACACCCTCATCCATGCTTTCATCATCTCTAGACTAGACTATGGTAACGCGCTCTATGTGAGGCTACCCATGACAACAGCTCGGAGGCTGCAGCTAGTGCAGAATGCGGCAGCCCATCTTTTGGTGGGATTGGGCCTCCGGGAGCACATAACACCGGTGCTCCGTGCTCTGCACTGGCTGACGATAGCGTTCCGGGCCCACTTCAAGGTATTGGTTTTGACCTATAAAGCGCTAAATGGTCTAGGTCCTGCCTATCTGCGGGACCGCCTCACCACCTGCGGGACTGCCTGACCCCCCCCCGGGTGCTGGATCGACCCCTGCGGTCGTCCGGGGGTGCCCTGCTCGAGGTCCCCCAAATCTTCCAGGGGGCCACACAGGAGAGGGCATTCTCGGTGGCCACGCCATGGCTGTGGAACTCCCTTCCGGTGGGGGTGCGGCTGGCCCTGGATCGTCCCTCTTTTCGGAAAAGTTGTAAGACCTGGCTGTTCCGCCGGGCGTTTGGGGGGGGAGACGGGTGAAAGGCGAGTGGGGGATGTTAAATGTCGTCCTCCTTTTAGCAGTTTTTTAAATGTTTTATATTGGATTTTATTGATGTTTTTATATTATAACCCGCCCCGGGATGCCTGATGGCAGGAGGGGCGGGGTATTAAATTGAAAAATAAATAAATAACCCCCCAATTTACATAACCCCACCCCCTGGCAGCAAGGAGCTGGGGCTGGAGATCCGGGTGGCGGAAGCGGCAGCGAAGGGCTCAGGTGGAGACATCGGTGGCAGCAGGAAGCTGGAGCCAGGGAGGAATCTGGCCAGCGCCTTTAATAGGCTCACTGCCCGGAGGAAGGAGGCGTCATGGCGGACCGCGGGAAGGGGGAGTCAGGCTGCAGGAGATGTCCTTGCGGGTCCGTTCTTTGTGCAGTCCTGCTCTTACACCCACAGGCTTATCTGAGATTGCCAGATATGGGGGTGGGAAGGAATTCCCCCCCTCCCCCAGTTGATTCTGTGGCTCCCCCTCCTCCCAGGATGGAAGCATGGAGCACGGCTCATTTACTGGAGCCATTATATATCACTTCCACAGCCCTTCCAGTGTTCACAGCACATCATAAACCTTTGGGTCCAAAGTGATTTACAGTCCTTACCTTGCTCACCCTCACAACAACCCTGTCATACCCATTTCACCTACGGCAAACTGAGGCAGAGAGACAGCGACTTGCCCAAGCCCGTTATTAACACTCACGGTTTGTGGTGTCCTAGCCAGCCCATCCCCGCCAAAGAGAGGTGAGATTCTTGGCTTCGGCAGCACTTTTCCTGGGTCTCCCAGGAGGCGAGTCTATTATTCAGTATTAGAGAGACACTAGACACGCATGGGCCTCAGGGCTTCCTCCTGCCTTGAAATATGCATGCGTGTGTTTGTCGAGAGCCAAGGCAGGCACCTGGCAGCAGCTCCAAATAAAGCCACAGCGACAGTTTAGGGCCAGCCCTGCGCACACGTGCCGGAGAGGGGCCTTGCCTTGGCTGGTGCTGCATCATGCTCGGCAGCGGCTGTGTTTGGAGATCCTGGGAACCAAAGGACAAGAGGCCAGGAGCAGGGAAATCTAAAATAATAATAATAATAATAATTAATAATTTTAAAAATTGGTTTTCACAGCGCTCCCCTGCCTTTAAATGGCACTTAGAGCGCTTTACAATCCTAAAAATATCAAACAAGATAAAACCAATTTAAAACGGGAAAATAAAGAGAGAGGACACATTACGTTAAGGGGACGAGGTCACGCATCGGTGCAGGAACCCTCCAGAAAGTAACCCACCCACCCCCGCTCCTCCTAAGCACCCATCTCGACCCCCCTACTAGGACCCCCTAGCCCTCCTAAGCCCCCACCCCACCCCTGACCCTCATCCCCCTCAGAACTCGGTGAGTATTCTCCAAGGGTCCGAGGAGCAGCCAAACACTCGGGACCGTTCCTTGGCCCCTTGGAAATACTCATGAGGGTTTTTTTCTATTCAGAACACCCCTAGTGTCAGGCTTCAGACTGGCGAGCGAGTTGGCGGCTGATCTGACAGGTGAACAGAAGGCGTAGTCTAGGTGGAGGGCAGGTCAAGCCGGGGAGTCAGGTAGCACAGGCAATGGTGGACCAAGAACCAAGGCAATGGTGACCGACAGGGAGGAGAGGAGCTAGGAATGTGAATTGTGGAGGCCGGGTAGTGGGTGGGGAAACATGGAAGCTATTGGGGGGGAGCGAGTCGGTAAGCTACTGCCATCTTGCAGCGTTCCCCTTATATAGGAGAAGATGAGGAAGTACCGGGCATTTCCTGTCCTGCTCTGCAGCCCTCTAAGCCAGCTCCTATTGGCCGAGGCTGCAGATGTCGCCGAGGCAGCAGGTCAGGTGCTACCTGGGGCCTGGCATCGGCATGACTGGAGGTTGCCTCTTCTGGAGAGGCAGGTGCTACCTGTGGCCCAGTACCAGCATGGTTGAAGGATGCTTCTTCCGAAGAGGTGGGTTCTACTTGGGACCTCGTGCAGGTGCAGCTCCAGCTGCTGTGGGTTACAGATCTGTCCCCCGTCCTTGCGTGCATGCCCTCTTCTTTGCTCCCTTCTCCCCCCAAGCGTGCTCTTTCAGCACTTGGAGGTAGGAACTGGATCCAGGGGCCAGTTCCAGGAACTGGAAAGGGGTCACATAAAAACAAACTGTAGGGCACATTTGGCCCCGGGGCCTCTGGTTCCTCATCCCTGAGTTAGAGCTAGGGCTGAAACGAGAATGATATTCACTCTTGTGAATATCTTGCGAGAATCTCGCAACCCTGGTAAGATCTCGTGAGACTCTCGAGAATCTCAGAAATACCCCGGAAATGGTCTTCGTATTCGAAAAATAGTTGTGCATGCGCAGAACGGCCCTGGCAGCCAGTCTTCTGCATGCGCAGACTGTTTTTTCACTATTTTGTGGCTCCCGAGAATCTCGCCTGAATCTCGCAAGATTCTCGAGATGAGGAAATCTCAGTTCTCGATAGCTCCAAGGCCCCAGGGTAAGTGACCCACCTGTGAGTCTGTTTAGATTGTCGATCGAGCACGGTCTGGGAGGGGAGACGCATAATACACAAGTCTAGCGGGATGTACGTGTCAACAGACGTTGAGCGACAGCAGGGGGTGCATGACCCTTTCACGGCACAGTATGGAACAGTCACATGAGTTTTCTCTGTTGCTGAATCATCGAGGGTGCCAAGAGTAAAGGTGAATGGAGGACACTTGATAATTCACACGGCCAAGACAGGTGTTTCCTCGGTATGATTTTTGTCCAGCCCCTGCGGACATGAGCCCCAGGACAATTATCTTCATCCCATTTACCCTGCGCTTCATTCCAAATGCAGAGCACCAATTTTTTAATCAGCCTGTCCTGCACTGCCGGTGCAGAATCAGACCCCTCCGAGAAGTCGAGATCCATTCTAGCATTAAAGCTACCGGCACATATTTTGGTAGAACAAGGTTTCTCACCCATTCTGATGAAAATTTCAACATGGACTTGTTTTTTGCTGCTGAAAAGCAACCATCGCCCCCCCTCCTCTCCCCCCCCCCAAAAAAAATGGTATTTCAAAATTGTTCACAAAATTCCAATGATCAGAAGTTGCATTTTTTGAAATGGTTTTAGATAGGCCGTTTCTGTCAAAACTTTGAAGGGTCTGGCTTTTGAGTTTGGAAAAAAAGGGCACACTGACATGTCTGGGATTTCTTTTGGGTTGCACCCCCCCCCCAAAAAAACAACCCCAAGTTGCAGCAGCTGTTTGCAAGAACCCCAGAATACTTTCAACAATTCACAAGCCTAAGGAGGAAAAAAAAATGGTCTACTTTTGGGGGGGGGGGGGCTGTTGAGGGTGGATGCAGCAAAAGTCCTTGCCTCACAACCAGCTCCGGTAATTACTGTCCCTGCTTCTGAAAACTCCTGTGCCCTGGGCTGCCCAGGAGGTGGGGTCCCAGGAAGGGTGGTCGATGAGGAGGGGTGATTCTGCCAAGCAGCAGGTGAAAGCAGTTACCCCCACGCTAGCCCCCTTCCCCCTCCCGGCAGTGGATTATCTCTGCAAGCAGCTCTTGCATGTGACACCGTGAGTCACCGTGAGTCACTCAGGACACATTACCCCTCAGATGAAAGCCCCAGCGCTGCCCGCTCATGTACAGTGATTAGCATCCAAGCTTGGCTGGCAAGAAGGAGTCTATTTAAATCACTCTCTAACATAGCTGCTCAAAGGGAAACATCCCCTCGCGACACTTGCTGAGCCGACAGATGATGCCACGTTGGTCCCACAGAAGGGGATGAGAGGCCGAGGAACTGAGAGCATCCCGTTTATTGGACCAACTTCTGCCAGCATGAGATTTCCGTGAGCTCTCTTACAAGCTGGGAGCCCTGGGAGCAGAAGGGTTTGGGAGGTGGTAGAGGCTCCCAGCAGGTAGATACGGCTTTATTGGACGTTCTGTAGAGAGAACGCTGACTGTCCTAGCTATGAGTTGGGCCCCCGTTGTGTCAGACACTTGGCAAACAGAATCAGAAGTCAGTCACAATAAGTCTGAGGTGAGACGGGATCACGAGGCAACAATGGGGGACAATACTGGCCTGCGTGTCAGGCAGCGGGCCCTGCGTGGACACTGCTGAGCTGGTGTCAAGCTCTTTGTAGGTGTCTCGGCGACGGAGAGTTTCAAGGATGAATGAGGTTAACGGGCGGCAGCTTCTCTCACGTGTAAGAGATCCCTGTGTGGATGGATTCCCTGAGAGACTCGATGTGTCGGGGGCAGTGGTGAAACTGGTAGCTGATTTGGCCCCCATGGGTAATACTCCTATTTTGAGATACTGTTTTGAGTATCCGAATCGGTACCCAAATACCGTTCAAGTACTTGGGGAAAAAAACAAGATTTTGGTCACCAATTTTCCAACCAAAAAAACGAAATAATACCCCCCAAATTTCAGTTTGGAACAAAGTTGGTGTTTGGATATTTCAGGTCCCTTATCGAAAATGAGTTCGGATATAAAAAAACTACCTAAAATATTCGGTTCGATTACGGTACCGGGAATTTGACGGGGTATACCCATTTTTCCGGATACTCATTTCAGTTCTAGTTGGAGGCAGCAGGGGTGTCCTGAAACCATCCCCAATCTATGGGGGCGTGGGGTGTTCTGTGAATAAACTTCACCCCAGCCCTGCAGAATTTGCGTTGCAGGGAATAGAACAGCAAGTCAGCGTGTCTCTCCTAGATTGGGAGGGGGCTCACACCACTGTTTCACACGAGGCCCCAGCTTGCGAAAGGGAGAGTAGTGGAGAAAGCACAGAAAAGAGGTGGCTAATCCAGCCGGGCATTGCTGGCCGGCACCTTGCTGAGAATGAAGAGTTGCTTTAGCAAACAGCTGGATGATGCACAGCTGTTTCCGAGCGCCCCCGCCCCCCCAAGCAGACTCCCTGTTTCCTCCCTTCTCCCCGCGTCTCTCTCCACTCTGTGCCTCCTGGATTCCCCATGCCCAGGCAGCTGCTTCTCTCCCACAAGGCCCTGCGCTTCCTTCGCCCGCAGAGCAAAACACAGCCCCTGCCGATTCCTAGCTTGTCTCTTTCTGTTACTGGACATTCCTTACTGCCGACACACACCAAGTGAATTACTGCCGATCCCTGGGGGCGGGGGGGCTGACCTTGTGGTCAGCCAGGGCACGGACGCGCTAATAAATGTGGTCGGTCTCTGCCGCGGACGCTCCGTTCTTAGTATTGATGCATTCCAACCTCTGGGGACTTGTAACTGAAGCCCAGACGCTGCCGAAGGACGCAGTTTCTTTGGTTCCTGCAGATGCTGGCATGCTGGACGGTGATCTGGGCCCAAGCCTTTTTGGAAGGAAAGCTGCCACCCTCAAGGAGCAGCTTTCCAATTTCCATCCGAATCGGCAGCGTCCTGTCCATGGTGCCTAGGAGATCCTCTCAGATTCTGGAATGGATCCGGTGTGGCTTTCGACAGCAATCCCAACCCCACTGGTGTGGGGAGGAAAGGCCTCACCACGCCCAGACAGAGGCAAAAGAGAGCTTGTGTTTTTATCACAGATTTGTGAGCATCTTGAGGAAAATGGAGCAACTTTTCAAACCGGGCTCCAAACATTTGGGCTAGGTGGAAATGTGCGCGCTCACCGCATTCACACCAACCCGGAAGTGCGGGGTTCTTTCAATCGCACGATGCCGCCGAGGCAGCTGTGCGATTTAAACACACGTCTGAATGAACCCTAAACCACTTTAAAATCACCATTTCAAACTACAATAATTCAACAGTTAAAAATGTAACCCTCCCGCCCCACCCCCAAAGGCCTGAGAGAACAGCCACGTCTTATAAGCCCGCCGAAAGGCCAGCAGACTTGGGGCCAGGCGGGCTTCCTCCGCGAGGGAGTTCCACAACCATGGTCCTGCCACCGAGAACACCCTCTCCATTGTGGCCCGCCGCCTTACGGGGGGGACCTCCAAGAGGGTGCTCCCGGTGGACCGAAGGGGTCGCCCCGAATTGTGGAAGGCGAGGTGGTCCCTGAGATCTCCAGGGCCAAGACCGTACAGGGCTTTATAGATCAACGTCAACACCTTGAATTGGACTCGGTACGTTATAGGCAGCCAGTTCAGCGCGCGGAGCACCGGTATCATGTGCTCGCGTCGATCCGTCCCTGTTAGGAGACGGGCCGCCGCATTCTGCACTAGCTGCAACCTCCGGGCCAGCGTCAAGGGAAGCCCCACGTAGAGCGTGTTACAGTAGTCCAGCCTCGAGGTGATGAAGGCATGGATGAGAGTGGCCAGGTCAGATCTGGAGATGTACAGGCTCAGCCTCTGCACCAGATACAGCTGGCGGAAAGCCGCCTTTGCCACAACCTCCACCTGCTGATCCAGGCGGAGACCCGAATCCAATAACATCCCCAGACTTCACACCTGTTGGGCCACAGTTTGGCATCTTCAGAGATTAGAACGTACCGTGAGCAAGTCTGGTGTTTGAGTTAAGTACCTGCTACAGTAAAGGAAAATAGAGAGTGGTGCTGGATTTACTCCAGAGTAGACCCATCAACTCCTTTAAGGAGGCTATTTTGGCGAAGTGGTTTTTAGAGCTGCAGCTTTTCAGGGGAACGAGGCCATTTTCCCACCTTCATAAATTTGAGCGATTGTGAAATGTCGAATTTTGGGTCCGCGACATGCCATGAAATAAGGCTTTTTTTAAAAAAAAAAAAAGAAAGCATGATGTACTGTGAAATAGGCCATTTTTTACCATGAAAAAATCCAGCCCAAGTCCTGAGACTTTGTTGCGATAACAGCCCTCAAAACAAAGGCCTCCACCAACGCAACTCCTACCCCAGTGGGAGCTCATGGAGGTAACGTAGTGTCCGGGTGTGATCTCGGGACTTTACACAGACCCCCCCTCCCCCCAATGCATAAGCCTCAGAACAAAGGGGTCTCTTTCAAAGCCAACAACAGAAACTGTTTGCCCTCTGAATAATTTTGGATTCCCACGCTAATTTCAACCAAATTTGGCAGAGAAACAGAAGCTTTGATGATAAGTATGGTCCCCAAATTTTGTAACGATAGGTGCACCTGGAGGGGACATGTGGCCCCTTGGATCCTCCCAAGTCCCATTGACGACACTAAACATTGGGCATTTTTACACACACCTTAAAGTGCTGGTCTTTCACTCATCTGGGTTTACAAGTCCACAATTAATTTCCGGATGCATCCTTCACACACACACACTGCCCTGAGGCAGTTCCTGGATGCATTCTTCACACACACACACTGCCCTGAGGCAGCCTAAAGTAGCCGCAGCTGTAGATGTGAGGGGTTGCCATGGAAACCAAGTGACCACAGCTGACTGGAGCAAAGCCGTTTACCAGGAGAACTTTTTACACACAAAAGTTCTCAGAGAAATTCTACGCAGAAGTTCAAAGGGCCGGATGTTGAAGATCTGGGTGAGTGATTTAGACACACAGAAAGTTCAGGATGTAACAGCAAACATGCAGGAGAAATGTGTGTGTAAAAACACTCATTGTCCCAACCTTAATCTCACAAGCCGGTTCTTGAACCCCACTTAGCAGACAGGCAGAGAGCTGGAAGGTTTTAAAGGACTCATAATATCCTAACATTGAGCTTTATTCCCATCCTTAGCAAAATCACATTTTCTTAGCGTGGGTACTTTGACGCACAAAACTTTGTGCTTAAACAGACTGTTCGACAAAGTCCATCTCTGACTAATTCACCTGGTTTTGTCTGGGTCTGATGGGAAGAAGACCAACTGTGATCTGCTCTTTAGCCTCTCCTCTTTTCTCTTCACTGGCTCCCCCTTCCTGAACGTATCCTATTTAAATTCCTGGTTTTCACGTTCAAAACACTCCATGACCAAGCTCCCCCTTACCTCTCGGACCTAATCTCCCTACGCACTCCTGCACGCGCTCTCCGTTCCTCCTCTGTCCCCTCCCTCACTCTTCCTCGTTCCTCCTGCTCACCTAACCGCCTTCGACCCTTCTCCCTCACTGCCCCCCATGCCTGGAACTCCCTCACTGCCCACATCCGCCTTGCCCCCTCCCTCCGCTCCTTCAAATCCCTCCTCAAGACCCACGTTTTCCTCGCCGCCTTTCCCAATGCCTGCTAGTCGTTCCCCATATACTTACTGTCTGCCCTCCTCTACTGACTGCTGCACCAACCTGATTGTAACCAAGCCAAGCACACGCACCTGAGACTTCGCATCCGCCTGAATGTTTGTCTGTCTTCTCCCCTGTCTCTCCCACTGTCCCCTCTCCCTGTATCCCCCCCCCCTTTGTCTTTTAGATTGTAAGCCACCGGCAGGGACCGCGTCTGTTTCTATGTTCTGTAAAGCACCAGGTACATGACCGGCGCTATATATATGTTAATAATAATAATAATAATAATAATAATAATTAATAGAGCTGAAATGAGATTTTGCCCTAGACAAAAATCTTATCAAGAATAAGCTTCTCAACGAGATTTTCTGTCTCAAGACTCTTGCGAGAATCCATGTTCTTACCGACATTCTCATGAGATTCTAAAACATGGCCGCCGGGCAGCCGCACACATGCCGAATTGTCACAGAAGCCATTTTGTGCATGTGCCGTGTGTTTCGGGGTTTCAAGACTCTCGTGAGATTGTTGAGAAAACTCAAAAAAACACTCTACCGACACGCCAATGGCCCCCGTGGGCCACGCATGTGCAGCGGCAAGAATCTCATGTGTTCTCGCTAGAATGAAAAGCATTCTGGTTTCAGTCTCTATATATAGGACTATATATATATACTCATCCCATATATGAATGATGCTAGTGGGGAAGGCAGTGGGTGTGGCACCCCCCATCATCGACGGGGTTCGCCCCCCGTTGGTTCCCCAGGTTCGGTGTCTGGGAGCGCTCTTTGATGCGCAGCTTCATCTAGATGCCCAGGTTGGGGCCGTGGCGAGGAGCGCGTTCCGCCAATTACACCTAGTGCGACCGCTTCGGCCGTACGTCTCCGACCTGGCCACACGCTTTCATCACCTCAGGACTGGATGATTGCAACGCGCTCTGCGTGGGGTTGCCCCTGGTGACAGTTCGGAGGCTGCAGCTGATGCAGAATGCGGCGGCCCGTCTCCTTACGGGAGCAGGCCTCAGGGAGCACATGACACCGGTGCTCCATTCTCCGCACTGGCTGCCTAGAGTCTTCTGGGCCCAATTCAAGGTGCTGGTTCTTACCTATAAAGCCCTATATGGCTTGGGCCTCATATAGCTGCAGAATCGCCTCACTCCCTGTGCTCTCGATCAGCCCCTGAAGTCGACCGGGAGTGCCCTCCTCGAAGTCCCCCGGGTATCCCGGGGGGGAACTACGGAGCGGGCGTTCTCAGTGGCCGCCCTGAGGCTGTGGACCTCTCTCCCAGACCAGTGCAGAGAACAGAGCACCGGAGTGATACGCTCAATGCAAGAGCTGGCTCTTCCGCCAGGCCTTTGGCGAGGGAGGGTGGGTATTTATTTTTATGGGGGGGTAGTAAGGGTGGGGTATTTTTTCCTCCCTCCTCTTTTCAAGGGGGGGGATGTTCCCTGCTTTTTTCTTCCCCCTTTTTAGATATCATATGTTGTTGTTTGTGTATTTTTATATAATGTAAGCCGTCCTGAGTTGCCTTTGGCAGGAGGAGTGGATATCAAATGTTTTAATAAATAGATAATATAAACGTACCAACTCCCATACTAGTATGCACATGTACACTAGTCAATATGTCCTGTTATTCAACGTCCCCCTCTCCCCTGTAGCTAAACTAAGCGCGTGTCCCTGTGGTTTCTCAATTTCATGACTGTATCCCTGTCTCTCCCTAGATTCCCTGCCCCCTTGTCCCTCTCCTTCGGGTTCAAATGCATGTGACGGTGGCCTAACCTGACCAGGAGAGGAAAACCACAGATGGCACAGGCTGCGCCGGGCCGTCAAACAATGGCCAGGCTGCTGTGGAGGGCAGGGAGAAGAATGAATCTGTGGCCGGCTGACCTCGCTCCCGTGCTGTGCCCAGCGCCCTGCCCCCAGCTATGACAGCCAGTGACATCCAGCTATGGAGGCCTCGATGCGGGCCAGTTGGTGGCCCCATGAACAGGCATAGTAGCCTGCTGTGGTCCACTTTGGCCCAGTCAGGCAGTCCTTAGCCCGGACTGTGACCTTGGAGGATTTCCAAGGTTACAACCCAGGCTAGTAGCCAGCAGCCACCGACACGGCCCAGGGTGGCACCATACTGCACGCAGGTACCGGACAAAGCTGGCCGCTGTCGCGTCTGGTTTTTTACCCCTTGTCTCCGGACAGGTGGACACCTGTCTCTGATTAGGGTTGTACAACTTCAGGTACATTGCCGGGCTATAAAAATCGGCGTCAGCTCTCCGTACGCCGTCCCGAAGCCCACAGACAATGAACTGTCTGTTCATTGGATAGTTCCATTTCCTGCCCTGTTTGGGCTGAGCCCCAATGTCGAAATGCCAGACTATCCCACGGGATGTGAATTTTGTTTTGGTAAGAGCTCCAGTTTCCACGCTCCTAATGTCTGCTTAGAGGAGGGACGTGTTCTGCGTAATCCTTGGTATTAGAAGACTTTGTATTCTAATCCTTTGCGTAGCGCGCCGTAATCTCTGCGTGTAAATGGATCCAGGCCAGCTGAGCGTCTCGTCCTCTGTCCCAGCTGCACGCAGGAGCAGCCAGGTGAAAGGAATTGTCAAGTGACACCGGCCTGCTAGAGGTTTGGACTCCACTACTCAGACGTAGTCTCCAGTTTCCAATAAATAAACAGGGCCCTTGCAGTGCTCGCCGGAGCAGAGCTTCACGGAGGAGCCAGGATAATTGTGCCGTATTAAAAGGAATAGATTGAGAGGGAGATGTGGCAGGCTCATTATCGAGGGGGGGAGTGGTGCATGTCACCCTGTAATGAGCGCCTCAGGAAGGCTAATCAGATACTGGGCTGAGACAGCGAAGCAATCGGTACCGACCGAGATAGGGGGGTTGGAGGGGGTTATTAGTCTAGCCAATGGGCCATTGATCCCCCCCTCCCTGCCCCCGCGCGCTGGGCTCCCAGCGAGTGATGACTCTGTATGCCGTGCTGCCATCAGGTGCTGAAAGCTAATTGTACTTGCTGTTCTGTGGAGGAAAGGAGGCTGTCAAGGCCAGGCGGGCAGCAAATGAGTTCTACCGGGGCCTCACGCCAGCCTGTCCCATTACAGAACAGGAATGAGGACAGATGGGAAACCTGGCTCAAGCTGTAGAGATGCATTTATTTATTTATTTATTTATTATTATTATTATTATTATTATTATTTGTTTATTTATTTATTTGATTGTTTTATTTTATGATTGTGCCAGCTATGCACCTGTCACTGTGCAATCAATAGTTACAGGCAGGTCCCTGACCGCAAGGGGATTACAATTTAACAGAGACAAGGGAGAGGTGAACATCGGGAGAGACGAGAGCACATTCATGAGGTTGAGAAGCTAGTTGCAGGGGCACGTGCTTCACTTAGTGACAGGGGAGAGGTTCTGAGGGAGGGCGGGAGAGGACGCAGTTTCACTCACAACGAGCCAGAGAAGGCCTGACAGAAGAGGTAGGTTTTCAGGAGGGATTTGAAGGTTGGGAGGGAGGGAGCAGAGTGAATGTATCCAGGGAGGGAGTTCAGGAGTGGGGGGCAGCAAGAGAGAAGGGGTGAAGACGTTTAGAGGAGCAAGGCGTTCGCGAGCAGGCGAGGGTGGGGGCAGAGGAGGAGCGACGCTCCCAGGCAGGAGCGTGGCAGGATACAAGAGCAGAGAGATACGGGGGAGCAAAGCCATGAAGAGCCTTGAAGGGGAGGCCCAGGAGCTTGTGCTGAATTGCGTTGGCAGCGAGACATCCTCCAAGCAGAGATGTCAGAGTGACAGTCTGTGCTACAGGACTGGATGGAGGGTTTCGCTGTAGAGAGTTCAGATCCAAGATGGCTGAAGGTCACTCAGAATAGCTCCCAGTTCTGGCAGTCTGCTACAGGACGCCAAGCCAGGACCTGAGCCCTCCATTGTCTGGGCTTGGGGAGCTGTGAGAGACCAGGGATTTGCCACAGAGGTACTAGGCCGGGAGCCCTGGTGCTGATTTGGAGGACGGGTACTAAGGAGCATTGTTTTAAGACTGTGCAGCGTAATTTGGGACTGAGTCGGTAAAGACTTATGGGGAATGGTTGCCCCTTGCTCCGCCCACCCTGAACCCTCCCACCAAAAACGTTAGAAGCTCAATCTGCTTTTCCAGCTTCTGGGAAATTCAAATGTGGGTAAGAAGCAGGGTGACACAAGTGTTAGCTCCCACCTTAAATTCTGCCGCCTCCTCCCACCATGTTCCCTGTAGCAAGGCCGAAATTGAGGGGACTATATCCTGTTTCCCAAATTCATCGTGTATGTGGAGGGGGGGGGGGCCCTCCATTCCTTCCCACCGCCTCACTCTCTTCTTGCATTGCCCCCCCCAAGTGGGTTGTTGTTATGTCCCCACATCCCCCAAATAGGTTGGCAGATGTAACTTCTGTCTGCTGGGAGTGCAAAGCAGGGCATGGATTAGCAATTCAATGAGCAGCTACAATTGCTGCTCATGAGAAATGTTGCCATATTGGGAACCGGAATCAAATTCCCAACAGTTTCCCAATACCAATGCGTTTTTTTGATTCTCACAATACCGCGAGATACTGCCCCGATTTACCCGCTTTCCACTTAGCGTGTACCATCCATGTGCCGCTTACCTGTCAAGCCCCTCCGGGGGCGCTCGTTGCCTTCAGGGGGGAGGTTGAAGCGGGGATCATCCCCAGACCAAATCACGGTGCCGCCAGGACCTCTGGAGTTGGCCCCGCCTCCCGCCCCTGCGCATACGGGATACGCCCCCAGCTCAGCTGCAGGTGGAACGGGGAGAGCCAGGACCTGGGGAGGCACGGGCGGTGGCAGGAGCGTGCAGGGGGCGGGGCACGGAGCATAAATGCCAGCACCGAGGAGAGCTTGGCGCTGGTGATTGAGTGGAGAGACCGGCCTGTGCGAGAAGCTAAGTAGCGTGTGTTTGGGGTCTAACCTTGGATTTGTGAGTGTGTTAGTGTATGAGCCTTGTTGTTCCCGAGCCTTGTTGCATCCTTGGCCTGATAGTGGACGTGAGAGAGTGAGCGAGTGAAGTGTGTTTGAGAGGAGTGCGAGCCCCTTCCCTTCCCCCTCCTCCTGAGGTCCTTCCCCCATTCCTGTCAAGTGTGGAAGAACCTGGTCCCAGACCCCCTTATTCCTGGACCCCCTACCCCTGTTCCCTGGGCACTGACTCTGCACCTGCTCCCTGTCCCCCCATGCTCGTTTGGGTGCTGTGTGTTGGGAGACAGAGTGTGGCCCAGGCTCCCTATACCCACCGGGCGCCCTATGATGATAGGGACCTGGGCACTGTGAGGCCTAGAGGTCCACCCACTATCCTGACGGGTGGTTATTCCCAGAGAGATTCCTTCGGATTTAGGGCCCTGGCCCGGTGCATGGGGCAGTGAGAGTGTGGGTAACGGAGGTCCCTGCTAGTGGATCCCCGTTCCCGGGTCTGACCCCTTCCCCCGTGACATTACCGCATTACCAAGGCGACCGTTTTACTTCCAGGTTTGTTGCTTCTGCATTTCTGAGCCAACCACTGTGCAAATAGCCCACCCCCAACCTCCCCCCCAGTGCCCCTGAACCTCCATTCCAGGGCCTCCAATCGGATTGATTGTTCTAGGTTGTTCCCTTTGCTGTAACCAGTCTGCAGCTGGACTGCAGTTGAGTAAAGGTGCTGAGGCTCAGCTTTGAACCCATGGCCCTTGGGGAGTTGGGGTGCCTCTTGGTGCCCTGCGCCACCTGGTGGGCCTGTGGGTGTGCTGACTCTCCCTTGCTGTCTTCCCTTGTGTGGTTGCTCCTTGCGTGCCGCGCCCTTCCCCAGCTGTGACCACTTGCCCTAGTCCTGCCTCCCAGCTTCCTGATTGGCCACAGGAAGTATGTAAGCCTTGGTGTGACCCCAGGAAGCTGGTGGAGCCGTGCGAGCTAGAGTCTGTCTCAGTGGGATCTCCCTATTTTGAACCCTCACTTCCTTCTCTGAGGTGGGGCTAGCCTTCCCGCTTCCTCGTTTTTCTCTCCACCTCGATGATGAGCCAGCAAGTCATGGACGCGTCAGCTTCTTGCTGAAATACTCTTCCCCTGGCGTCGGGAACTGACTGAGAGGTTCTATTGCTGCTTCCCTTCCTATCTTCTTAGCGGCCTCCCTGGGCCCTGATTCCTCAGGCCCATGACAAAAGGGATCTGCCTCCCATCAACGAGTAACAAGGATGTACAAGGGGAAACGGAGGGCAAGAAACGCCGCATTGCATCGGTATTACCTCTCGGGATTTGAAATGGGCAGCAAAGCGGTAAACGGGATCCCGGTAAGGGGGAAAGTCGGTAAATCGAGAAACAAAATGTCGGTTGAGATATTACCGAGTAAAGTGAGGTTCTCAATTTGACCAAGATGGGGTTGAGAACCGGGATTTCAATGAGATTTCCCATTTCAGTGGAATCTCGCTTCAGCCATAGAACGGATCACTCCAATATGGCGCTTCCCTGAAGGAACTGAAGCTGACCACGGTTGGAGACAGGATACTGGGCTGGATAGAATACTGGTCTGACCCCGTCTGGCACGGACTGTGTTCTTGCATCACGAGCACAGCGCCCCCCGGTGGAACATTCATTCTGGCTTTAATATTGGTTGCTCTGCTTCGAGACCATCACTCCCACCACCAGTCTGACCTACTTTGATTCGGTTGATAATAGTTCTGATTTTTTACATGCCTGAGGAAGGGCCCTGTGTTGCCCAGAAGCTTGCAGACTCTCCTCAACAGCGGCTGCCCCAGTAAATGCTTCATCTGATCTACTTTGCCTCCCATGTGTTGGATAAAATGCCCGGAGCCTCCCACCCCCCTTCAGCTACTCGCTCATGGACAATACAGTCAGATTCTGCCAAAAGGGAGAGGGCATGCTGGGTAGTTTCAGCAGCATGATGAGCGGAGAGCAAAGACCTGTAACTGGTGAATCTTCGGTTGCTTTCAGTTGTAATAATTCAGTGGCCCAGTTACTTATTAAGAACATAGTCAGTGCCAGACCGGGTCAGACCAGTGGTCCATCCAACCCAGCATCCTGTCTCCGACAGGGCCAGGGGCCAGCTCCAATTACTTTGGAGGAGTACCCTACAGGTGCTATTGGGGTGATCTGTTCCCTCTTGTTCACTCCCAGCTCCCGGCACTCAGAGGTCACTCCCCACTGACCAGCTTGACTAATAGCCCTTTATGGACCGCAAGGTCCACAAGTGAATTGTTAGTTGAGTGGGGGGGGGGAAATACTTTGTTTTCTTCGTTTTAAGGAGGCTCTCCATCACTGGAGCTTTTCAAGCAGAGGCTGAACAGCCGTCTGTCAGGGATGTTGTTGGTGCTGTTGTCGTCCTGTAGCCACGCAGGGGGTTGGGACTAGACGGCCCTTGAGGACCCTCCAACTTGATGATTCCACGGTTATCTGAAATCCGCTGCCAGGGCACCGATCCATGATCTGGATCCTCCTTTTCTTAAGCGCACTCCGTACACAGCTCTGTCCCCAGCCTCTGGGCAGCCCTCGGAGCCGGTGCTCATTTTTAAAGTGGCCCCTGGGAGGAAAAATGTCAGTTCGTTCAGTTTCTACCCCACCTTTCCCGTGAAGGCTCAGGGCAGCTTATCAAAATATAAAAACGTAAACATTTCTAACCTATGAAAATGATTGACACCCCCTAAGCCCTGCATCCAATCCCCCCCAACGCTATCCCAGCCAAACAGAAAGGTCTTACGTTTCTCCCCAAAGCTGAGCAGGCCCAGGCTTAGGTGGCTCTCCAAGGGGAGAGAGTTCCCAATTCCCATGGAGCAGCCACCGAGAACGCCTCTCTGCGTGTCCGTCCTCATGGGCAGTTGGGACCTGCAACAGGGCGCCCTCGGCTGACCTCGGTGGTCACGACGGACCATAAGGAAAGAGTCGGTCTGTCTTGTAGCTGGGGGCCAAGCCATTTAGGGCTTTAAAGATTAAAACAGCCCCTCGAGTTGTGTCTGGAAAGCTATTATCCCCAACCCCCTTTTCTAGTGCTATCGAGCGGGTAAACAACCGCACCACTCGTGAGTTTGAGAACGTCGGTCATATCCCCGCTCAGTCGTCTCTTCTCCAAGCTGACTCTCCAATCCCCAAGGAGGATAACCTTGCGAGGGTAAAGGCGTTAAACGGCGCATGGGGACCCCCTTTTGTTATTGAGATAGCTGGCCACATAAACCCCTAGGATCAGTCTCTGAGAATCTCCATGGGTGTCAGTCAGGGCACTTGCCAAATAAGTTCTGCTCTCTGCGACTAGCGCTGGCAGGTTCTATTCCTAATTAATTAACATCGATCACTCTTCGCTTAGAGCTGTAAGGAGGGATCTATACGGAAATTAGGGAGCGAGGAGTGATAGAGTGTTACACTATTATCTGTGATAGGAGCTAGTCAATTCTCTCCCAAGCTTATCTGTCGGCACAAAGGGTGGGGGAAGGAGAAACCGCTAGCTTAGCAGCAGCTCCCAAACTCGTTGTTTGACTCCAGTTTATAGAATCATTAAAAAAACACAGAATGGGTGGGGAGGGACCATAAGTCCAACCCCCTGCCCTGAAGCAGGATCTCCTATACCAGAGTATCCACAACAGAGACCTGACCGGTCTTCTCTTGAAAACCTGCAGCAAAGGCGTTTCCACAGCCATTCTCTACAACTCCTTCCACTGCAGAATGGGTCAAAAAGTTCCGTGGATTTTCCTAACGTTTTAACATAAACCTGCTTTCCTGTAAGTTAAACTTCTTTTAAGTTAAGAAATTTTTAAGAAGTTTAAAAGTTGCCCTGCCAGCCACGGAGAAGACAGGCCGCTTCAACATGAGACGTGGGGTGGGGACTGCCGTGAGCCAAAATCACGTGGGGGGGGGGGAGGGATCATGTGAAGTTCTACTTATCTGGCAGATCGCCTGGCCTACCACGTCCCATCGCGGCTTTTGCGGTCGGCCGGGGACGCCCGTCTGGAGGTACCGGTTTTTAACCTGGTCTCCAGAACAAGGAGGGCGTTCTCAGCCACCGCCCTGCAGCTGTGGAACTCCCTGCCCCAGGAGGTTCGTTTGTGTCCGGTCTTGAGAGCCTTTAGGAGGCAGTGCAAAACGGTTCTAGTCACGCGGGCGTTTGGCAGTGGGGGCTCGGGGAAGGGGGTGTTGTGAGGGGACAGGGGTGAGTTAGGAGGTTAGGGAGTTGGGGTGGAGAGGGGTCGGGGGTGGTGGTGTAGGGTTGTGCAATATTTTATGTTTTTGTATTTTGACTTTATATTTTGATGTTGCAAGCTGTGGCTGGCAGGAAGGGCAGGGTAAAAATAAATGTGTGCAGGGGGTTTAGCCCATTTCTGCCGTGATTTCAGTGACGGGAGACAAAGCCGAAAATCCAGCCCTGTCTCCTGTCACTGAAATCACAGCAGAAATAGGCTAAAGGCCGCCGCACATGAAGGGAACTTCACGCGATCCCCCTGACGTGGTTTCGCCTCACGGCAGCTCCCCCCCCTCCGCACTCCTGTCTCATGTGCAAGCAGCCTTTTCGTCCATCTTTTCCTGGCACCCTTTTTGATACTTGGAAATCATCAGCACTTAGAGAAGACCTTAGTCTTCTCTTCACTAGTCTAAACATGCCCAGTTCCTTCAGCCTTTCCTCAGAGGACTTGTATTCTAGACCCGTGGGTCTTCTTCATTGCTTTCCTCTGTATCCTTTGTAGAGCTTAAAGCAGGTAGCTCGTTTATATATTGCCTATGGGCATGTGACAGTCACATGCAGGACCAGGACCACGGGGCTGGGGGTAAGTGGCTGCAGGGGTGCATCCCCAAGAGAGCGAGCCGGCCCCAGAATGCATCTGGCCCTTTAACTGGCCAGGAGATGAGGGAGCCAATTAAAGGCAGCTGTGTGGGGCCCACCGCCAGAGCCTCAGCTATAAAAGAGAGTTGGACAGAGAAGAGAAGAGAGAAACGACTGGGAGAGAAGGGAGAGGCAGCAGGCCAGAGGGCTCTGCCTCAAAGGGGGGGGCTTGCCTTGGAGGCCTGGAGACAGGGGCCGGGGAGCCTGCCCAAGGCACTGGCTACTGGCGGGGAAGGAAGCCAGGCCAGGGGTCCAAGTGACGAAGAAGGAACTGGCTGACGGAGAGTGCACCAGGCCCCAGAGCCTGCTGCGTCAGGTGCCCTACCTCCCAGAGAGGAGTAAAGGGTGTACGTTCGTCTCTGGGAAGAGGGGGAGCTCAGCATTGTATCAATAAAGCACACTTTATGGAAGAGGAAGGGCTGAGTGAGCTGGGTCAGGGGAGAGATCCTGCAAGGACTTACCTTCATTGCCAGGTTACAGGGCCATACCTGCCATTTTTGAGTAACGTGTTGGGTGACCAACAACAGGCTCCACAAGTACCAACCAGGGACCCGATTGTCCCCAAATACCAGGGACTGGTACCAAGTAACTGGTTTAGCATTTGATCCGTTGGTAAAACAGTCCATCAGGACAGAAAGCCAAAATAATGGTGCCGGGAGTCAGAGAAATAGGTCCTGTACATCAGAAAATCGAGACGAAAAGCGTCTGGTAGCCCATTAGTACTTTGATTGTCATATCTTTCTATTGATGATTTTATATGGATGGATTATTTATGTGGTTTATTGCATTTGTTATTTCTTGTTGTGAGCTGCCCGAGGCAGGATGGTGGCAGGATAGAAGTGAATTAAATAAATAAATAAATAAATAGGGGTTGGACTCCATGTAGAATTTTGGTTTGGGTGGTGGTGGTTGTTTTTGTGTCGGTTGTTTCTGAATTTTGGATCTCGTTTCGGATTTTCAGGTTTTCTCCCGTTAAAGTTGATGGGAACAATCCACAATTGGGGGGGGGGGGGGGAACAAAATCAATTTTTAAAAAAATGAAATCAATGGGGGGGGGGAAATGAAACTCCACAACCAAAAAGATCCAAAAACGTTGGATGAATCTGAAACAGCCATTTTTGGATAATTTCGGTTTTACCTGAAGCCAAAATCCCCACTCCTAGTACCCAGCGTTAGTTGGTCTGGTCAAATACCACCATTTTGACAGGTTTTACCCATTTTTACTCCAGCTCTCAAGGCCAAAAGAAACTCAGGCCAAATTAGTATAGGTTAGTGACAGTAATAATTAGTACATTCGTTAATATTTGAGATTTAAATATAATCTTTAAACAGCAACGAAGAGATGCAGAATAGATCAAATGTCAATCAGAATTGTGTGGCCTGTCCGCAAACGGGGGACGCCAACATTCGAAGTTGTGACCCCCCCGGATCTAATCTGCCCCACCAGTCATTTTAATCCCCTCCCCCACCCCAATAATAAGTGCTCTACCAAAATCATTAAAATGTCTTTTATCGGGATGTGCAGATTATTAGTGGCAGAGACCGTGCTCCCTCCTGGGCAGCCTGACCCAGTGGCTAATTACTATATATTATTATTATTATTATTATTAATCAAGCATTTATATAGCACCAGCAGTGTACTTGGCACTTTACAAAGTAATGGAATAGACATGGTCCCTGCCCTAGGGCTTACACTCTGAGAGATGGGGGGAGGGGGAGACGAAGGAAGGGGAACAGAGGGAGAGACAAGGAGTGTAATGTTCATGAGGTCCCAGGTGCACGCGCTTGGCTTGGTCACATTAATAATCGCCCATAGTGTAAAACAGATGATTTTGTACATTCCGGCCATCGGTTCTTGTTCTGCTTCTACTGGATTAAAGAGCCCTTGATCATCCAATATTTTTCCTCCCCCTGAAGATACTTAGCCCCATAAATGTACATGAAGAGGATCCCGCTGTACACTAAGTTGTTACCGATACGCATACGCCCGAGGCTCCCTGGTTCTGGCATGTACCCTCTGCCCACGGTACATTTCTCACTTTGGGGTTTTTGTAATGATCTTTGCTGGCAGTGAGGGTGGGAGGATGAGAGGGAGCTCCTTCCATAGGATTTCTGGAGGCCGCGGCAGATTTAAGTGGCAGGCATAATTCCACTACACTGTTCCTCCGGCCCTAAATCATGGCGTGGGAATGGAGAACGTAAACGTACGGACGGAACCGCCACAGATGGCGCGCTGCACAACGCCGACTGCCGGCCTTGCTAAGAGTTTCTGGCTCTGCCTTCGCTCCCAGGGCTAACTCAGCCTGCATTTTCTTGGCCCTTAAAGAAACCGAGCATTCAGTTTTGAGTGGCCAGAGTCACATGGCGATTGCTGACGGCCGGAGAGTGCAGATTGGGTAGCATCTCCCAGTTGGGTTCATCCAGCATAGAAGGGCTGATCAGAACTGGAGAACGTGAGGGGGTGAGGCAGAGATTCTCAGCCTGCTGCTCAGGAGCACCACAGTGCTTGGGGAACGGGTGCCAGTGCTCCCCAAGCCAGCTGCCAGGAGTGCTCCGGAGCACTTTCACATGGGCGAGGCATCAAACGGAATCGATGCAGATTTATGCAAATCATTTGTGCCGATGATGCAGTGCTCCGAAGTGCCAGGGCTCGTGACTGGAAAAGGCTGAGAACCGATGTCCTAGAGCCTGCCTGGGCTGGAAATGTGGGTCCAGTCCAAGACTGGCTCGGAGGGATAGCCCTGGCCCCGCGCCCCTGCGGAGTACGGCCCCTACAGAGCACCAAGTGCGGGGGCCTTCTTCCTGCTACGGAGGCTAGCTTGGGCCAAGGAGCTGGGGTAAAGCAGGTTGGGTCAGGCTGCAGGACTCTTGCACTTACCGGTCTTACTGGGGGGGGGGGAGCTAATTTGCATGAATGCATATGCATTCGTTTATGTAAATGTATTCAAATTAGAAAATAGCCCATTACCTGACATGAAGTATGGACTCCAGCCGGGGTGAGGAACCCTTTTCCATCCAGGGGTCACTTTGAAAATCAGTACAAGCTCTGAGCGCCACGGAGTCGTGGGGGGGGAACGTAAAGAGGGCTCTCACGAAAAGGAGGGTCCAGATCAGGGATCAGCGCCTTTTCTTTGTGGGCAGGCCCTCCTCTCTGCTCCCTTCCCTGGAGCTCAGTATTTCATGGCTTGGAGGTAGGAACTGGATCCAG
Organism: Sphenodon punctatus; assembly: GCA_003113815.1. Taxonomy (NCBI): domain Eukaryota; kingdom Metazoa; phylum Chordata; class Lepidosauria; order Sphenodontia; family Sphenodontidae; genus Sphenodon; species Sphenodon punctatus. The sequence goes on along the minus strand of QEPC01005668.1, from coordinate 1,782,554 downwards.
GAGCCAGATCCAGGAACTGGAAATGGGCCACGTAAAATCTTACCCGGGGCCACGGAGCATTTGGCCCCCGGACCCGACGTTCACCAGCCCCGGACTAAAGTGGATCCTAGGCAGATCCACCCCACAGCTCCGTAGCCTTCCATAGAAGAGACACCCCACCGGATCCGTTCCCAGACGGTTTATATGATTATATGTCAATCCCGGCACTGGAGAAAGACCCCCAGATCCCAGACTGTCTGGGCAGGCTCTAGACATCCTCCCCCGACTGTCTTAGTGGAGGGAATTCCAGGAAGGTAAATGCTAAACCAAGGAGAGTTATGGCCGTGTCTTTTCTTTGTCCATATGGGCTTCTGTAGGATTACTCTGGAGTAAGCAGCTTGTGAATTGAGTCCTGAGCAACTGGCCCTCCAGGCCTCCAAAAGAGGGTTGAATCAAATCATCCCTTCTCTCGTTGCAGAGATTTCCCAGAAATTCACTACATCCCAAGCTGTTCCCAAAGAAGGGCACCGCCATCCCGCGCACAAAATGGCGGCACCCTGTGCTGCACCGTCCCTTTGCGTGTTCGCAGTACAGGGTGCGGTCGATCCAGATCTCTGGCAAAATGCGGACTGGACTGCAGTCTGATCCACGTTTTGCCAGACCCTATCGGAACAGGCAGATCCGTTGGAGATGGAATCTAACCCACGTTTTCATTTCGGCTTCCTCCGAGGGTGAAGGCCAACCTTACCACAGCACGACCTAGGGCGACCACCCCAGCTCCCCCCTCCTTTCTCTACTTCTGCTCCTACCCACCCCTTATTTTGACCAGGTCAGGGTGTGCGGGCTTCAATTCTTCACCGTATGACCCCCTCAAGGACAATGTTGAGGCCACCAGGGGACCCACTTTTTATCTCCACCCTGGGCCCACAGTTTCCAAGCCCGGCTCTGCCAAGGGGATTCTGGGGTTTTTCTTCCCTTCTTCTGAAACATCCGATGGATGCAGCTGGAGATGGGACACTGCAGGCGGGGATGTGGGACTGACGACAGGAATTTTCTTCTCGGTTTAAAAGAGGTTTGGACAAGTTGCTGGAAGATCGGTCCATGAGCAGCTATTAGCCAGATGGGATCAGGGAACATGACGGGAGCTGGGGGGAAACAACAGGGAATGGATCCCCCATTGTGACCTGTTGGGGGCTTCTCCCAAGCCACCGTGACTGGCCACTGTTGGAGGCAGGATGCTGGGCTAGATGGACCCTTGGTCTGACCCAGTCTGGCACGTCTCATGTTCTTGTGCTCAGCATGTGTAGAGTGTAACCAGTCACCCAACTAGAGGTCATGAAGGAATTTTCCCCATGTCAGGGTGGCTGGTGACGCTGGATGTTTTGGTTTCCCAGGCATGTTTTATTTTATTTTATTTATTTATTTATTTATTTATTTAATATATTTATATCCGGCCCCTCCTGCAAGCAGCTCGGGCCGGCGAACAAATTTCAATGAAAACAATTTTAAAAATATTAAAACAATCATAAAAATCTTACAAGAACAGGGAGGACAGAAATTTACAAAAAATAATAAGGAAGGGTAGGGTGATAAAAACCCATTAACCCACCCTCCCACCCTCCCCAAAGGCCTGGGCGAACAGCCAGGTTTTACAAACTCACCGGAATGTTAAAAGGCTCGGGGCCAGGTGAGCTTCCTC